>JAECXP010000019.1:2492500-3004617 GCA_018152965.1 Scaptomyza pallida | reverse complement strand
TTGAAACAGCAGTGCTGTTTACCCTCCGTTACATTTTGAATCGATATTTAAACACAGTTTTACTTGAGCTAATGGCATTATATAAGCCCAAACTTCTCTTTTTTAATTATATTTTTGAAGTCTTTTGTCTTTTTATCATAAAACAAACTATAATTTTCAACTAAAATTATTTGCTTATGCTCGTTCATTTAAATATTTGAATATGTAAACGTTTTGCATTACATTTTGATCAGCTGTTTTGTAATTTCAAGCTTAGGTTAGGTTAGGTTAGAGCGGTAGTGGTAGAAAAAGACCCCTCACTCACGTAGGCCAGAATTGGCCCGTTGTGTTGCCGCGTTTGGACCGCGTCCAAAATCACCTACCCAAACGCAGAGTGCGTAACACCGCTTTCGAGGGCGTGGTCCCAGCCCGAGGCTCTTATAAAAGAAAAGATATTTTTCGGGCTTATATCCGCTAGTTGGGAGAGTTCCGTTAAGAAAAAGGAAAGGTGGCGATTTCTGGTCTTGCAGAGTGCCGGACAGTCGCAGAAAAGGTGGGAAACCGTTTCCTCCTCCTCCTCGTCTCGACAGCTTCTGCAGAAATCATTGAAAGGGGCTAAAAGTTTTGCAGCGTGAGTCCCTACTAGCCAATGTCCCGTAATTGCCCTTATTACAGCAGCACAGCCCAATCTGTTTAAGTTGATAAGGCCAGAAGAACGCATTTTACAGCGCGTTGGCCAGGTTTGCCTAGCAATCCTAGCCGTTGCATTATTGAGTTGCCACCTTTTTATTAGCGTCGAGTTCAAAATGTGCACGAACTCTTAGCTTGCAGCTGGCCATGGTTCCATGCCTTGCCAGCTCGTCCGCCTTACAATTGCCCTCGATGCCCTCATGACCGGGCACCCAAATTAGGTCAAGCTCGAGCTGCTCAGCCATCTCTTGCAGAGATTTGTGGCAGTTTGTGACGGATATCGAGTTTGATGATATCGAATGTAGGGCTTTGATAGCCGTCTGGCTATCAGAGAAGATGCATATGTTTTCTGCTGAGCATTCTTTTTCAGCGAGGCATAGGAGTGCCTCCTTCATTGCAGTGATTTCGGCTTGGAAGACACTACAATGATCAGGGAGGCTAAAAGATTTATTTATGGATTGCTCTTCGCAAAAGACGCCTCCCCCAACCCGGTCGTCTAGCTTGGAGCCATCAGTGAAAATTCTAATAGAGTTCCTTGGAGGTATTTTTACTTTAAAAGTAGTTCTTGGGAATTTCTGAGGACAGCAGTAGTCCGTGTTTGAGGGGATAAATGAGTTTCCCACAAGGATATTGGAGTGACCGTAGGTCGTTTCAGGCCACTGATTTGTTTCTCTCATGCGTAGGGCGAAGAGAGTTGCTACTAGCTTCCCCATTTGGTCGATTGGTAAAAGGTTTAGGATATTATCTATAGCAGCCATGCCCAGCCCATTGCTCTTTGGGCTCGCTTTGTTTTTGTAATTGCTCCGGAGATAGCAAAACTATGAGCGTATACATGCACGGCACCAAGTATAGGCAAACACAACACTTGCAAACAATTACTTGTGTATGCACTGTACCGTTATAATTCCCTTCTTTGTATTGGTCTGTGGACGTGCCAGCAAACTAACCAACATCAATTTCAATGATTTTGTTTTTGCTTACCCAAATTCGTTGTAATTGTGTTGGTGTCTTGTCTATGAGTTTGCACTTGCAAAAATCGGTATTGAGTTTAACCTGCCGGCAAAATGTTTAACATCGCAACATGTAGATTATGTTTCCTTTTTTTTCCAGTGCACAAATTAAACTACAAACAAATTTTCTCTTCTTGGTATTGGTGTTTTTATGTGTGAGTATTGGTGAGTGCTCTGCCGTATACTGGATTTGGGCACCTCTGATCTATAGTCTCAGTTGGGGTCGTTCTGAGAGCTCCTGTTGTTGTCAGTCCTGCGGCACGCTGTACTTTGCCGAGCCTATGGACTGTTGTTTTCTTTGACAATGCTGGCCACCATACTGATACTCCATAGAGTAGGATGGGCCTTACAATAGCTTTGTACAGGTACAGCGATATGTGGGGTTCCATTCCCCATTTCAGTCCAATGGACTTTTTGCAGGTGTATAGAGCGACTGAGGCTTTCTTAGCGCGTATCTCTGTATTGAGATTCCAGTCTAGCTTACTATCTAAAGTGAGCCCTAAGTATTTGGCCGATTTGCTAAAGGCAAGTTCCACCCCGTTTAGGGTTGGAGGTCTGAGTGGAGGAATCTTATATTTTGTAGTAAAAAGGACTAAATCAGTTTTAGCTGGGTTTAGTCCGAGACCCTTTGACTTAGTCCAAGTGGACAGGGTTCTTAGTGCGGTGGTCATACATTCGCACAGTGTTTGGGGGTGTTTTCCCGAGAAAGAAATGGCGACATCGTCTGCATATGCGATCACCTTACCGCCCCTACCCTCCATGGAGCGCAGCAGACTGTTGACTGCCACATTCCATTGGCAAGAGAGAGGACACCCCTGGGGTGCCTCTACTTACGAACCCGGAGATAGTCGACGACCCCTAGGTGGCTCTGACGATTCTTCGTTTGAGAAGTTGATCAATCAGATCCACAGTGCGATGCTCGACCCCCAGATTCAAGCTTACCAACACCGAAAAGATTTAAGAATCTGCAACCTGCAGGTTCAGAACTAAACTAAATCAAATTAAATTTTGAGTAAACGCTTACATAGAGATCGCATAGGTTTGATTGAGTCAGCTGACTGTTAAATTAAATTAAATCTGGAGTAAACAGGCCTTGACCGAGTTTTCGCCAAAAAAATATTTAAAAATCCTTTTCCACAGTCCACCACATGTACCGCCGAAATAAAAACAAACCTTTAACACCGGCCGTCTGTACTAAACAATACATTAACAAGTAAAAACGTCGCAGTCGAACGCAACCGACTTCGATATACTTTGATACCAGTTTACATAGCTGAGTTAAGGATTCTGAGTGCAAATAGTAATATATGAGGCCTTTGGGTATTAAAATCAGGCAGAAAGGGTAGGCATGACATTTATCTGTGGCGGATGGCACTTTCTATCCCCTACCAAGTTTGGAGACTGTAGCGCAAAAACCGACAAAGATATAGAGGTGGGCGTGCACACCTGTTACGGATGTTACAACCAATGTACATACCAAATTTGGTGACTCTAGCCCAAAAACTAAGAAAGATATAGAGGTTGGCGGTAAAAGTGGGCGTGGCATCCAAAACATTGATGCACACCTGTTACGGATGTCACTACCAATGTTCATACCAAAATTGGTGAGTCTAGCTTAAAAACTGGTAAAGGTACATGCCTTCTTTTTTTTTTTTTTAGGGCGGTGGGGCATGTCTCGTTGTTTGGGGGCGTGGCATCCAATGTTTTGATGCATAACTTTGTCAGATGTCAGCATCTACCTTCATGTCAATTTTGGTGGCAATAGCTTTAAAACTGTAGAAGATACAGCCATTTTTGTTTATAATTGGAGGGGGGCTGGGGGCGGAACGGGTGGGTGTGGCATCCAAACTTTTGATGCAATTTTTTGGGGAATGTCACCAGCTATCTTGCCATCAAATTTGGTGACTCTAGCTGCTAAAATGTGGGATATATAGATGTTTAATCGAAATCGCAAAAAGTTGCGTTCAGACTAGAGATGGGATCGGGAAAGAAAGTGCTTCCCATCCCATCCCGTCCCGATATTAAATTCGCGTTTCCCATCCCGATTGTCCCGACAAATTTTGGGTCTATCCCGCGGGTCCGATATTTTCCCGAAATTTTATTTTTCAAATATGTGTGTATATATATATATGTATATATATTTTTAAATATAATTTAAATTAAAATTTAAATTTTTATTTAAAAACAATATTTTTTCAAAATTTTCTCTTAATAACCTCGTTCGTCTTTCTTCCAAAATTCTACTAGAGGTAGAAAAAACTCTTTCGCTGGTTTGGATGTTGGTATATTAAGCACTTGCTCTACAGCATTTGCACCAATGGCAAATCATTGCATTCTTGCCAAAATTTCAAAATATCGCAATCTTTCTTAAATCTAATTTGCTTAATATAACTATTTATTTTTTTGTCAATTAATTGCAAAATTTCGACACGCCATAGCTGCAGCAATTATTGGAAAAGAGTGACCGAATTTCGTAATAAAGAAAATACATGTAAATGCTCCCATTTATTGAATTTGCGATATTTCGTGTCGCTACAAAATGCAATCGGTGGGTAATTTCGATAAAAACATAACTTTCATCGAGTACATTTTGTTTGGGTCCCGACTAATTTTTGGGTCCCGACAGGTTTACCGGGACCCGTGGGAATTTCGGGATCGACCACTTATCCCGACTTTCCCGGATTTTTTTTAGAATCGTTCCCATCCCGCCCGATCCCGATAATTTTTTCGGGACCTGCGGGATTCCCGAAAATCCCGATCCCGACGCCCATCTCTAGTTCAAACAGACGGACGGACGGACCGACAGAACATTGCACACACCCAATATACTATGATACCTTTGGTATCAAAGTATAAAAAGAATAATCTATAAATAACCAAAAAAATTTTGGACCAAAATTTTTAGTGGGCGTGGTAGTTAATAGGGCGTAAAATACGGAAAAACCAGAAATTTTTAATTTTTTCAACACACAAATCAACATAAAAAAAAAAAAATTTTATCAAAAAAGTATCAGGTTAGTACTTTTTGTTTTGATTTTAGGCAATTAAAAAATATTTTTTAAAATTAATAATGAAAAAAATTATTTTTTTTTTCCAAATTGATTAATTTTGTTATATTTTTTGGACGTAGACGTACTAACGAACAGTACCATCAAGTGGCCCAACGATACCAAGCACCGGCTTGTTAACGCGCGGACCCAAGCAAAAATGCAACCACCTCCCGCCCCACCGACCGAGAGGCACACCGCATAACGTGCGGTTACGAAGATCGCGAACATGTAGACAAATGACATAAGACTAGCTTTTTAAGAGAACCAATAGAAGTGGCACCATTTAATAAGTGAGATAAGTCATTATAGTTTGAACATAAAATACGGAAAGGATTATGAATAGTATAGTTAGAGTGACAGGTTTGAAGAGCAATTGGTAGGAAATTCCTAGTCCGTCTGATCGGAACTGCAAAACTAATCTGGCTGATTAATTCCGAAGAATCAATTTCACCGTTTATTAGTTTATGTAAAAAGATTACACCTAGCATTGTTCTCCGATCAGCAAGAGAAGGAAGATTTATTAGTAAAAGTCTACTGTGGTAGGAAGGTAAGTTAATGTTAGTATCCCAATTAAGTCCCCTAAGGGCAAAGAGCAGAAATTGTTTTTGTACTGATTCTATTCTATCCTGGTGAATCCTGTAGTTGGGATACCAAATACAAGATCCATATTCAAGAATAGGACGTACCAAAGAAGTATAAAGAGATTTTGTTATGTAGGGATCGTCAAATTCTTTCGACCAGCGCTTAATGAACCCCAAGGTACTAGAGGCTCGATTTGCTACTGAAGAGATATGCATGTGAAATTTAAGTTTTGGGTCAAAAAGGATACCTAAATCATCAACCCATTCAATGCGATCGAGTGGGCTACCATCAAGAAAATATATATTTAAAAAAGGCAGGCGTCTATAAAAGGACATTGCTTTACATTTATTGCAATTAAGATTTAACAAGTTAACACGACACCAAGTTTGGAAGTTATCTAAGTCTTTTTGTAATTTTTGAGCAGACAACGTAGTAGTACCTGACATGCACAATTTTACATCGTCAGCATACATCAGAACTCGAGAATGATCAATTACTGATGGCAGATCATTGATGAACAGTGTGAATAATAACGGTCCAAGGTGACTTCCTTGCGGAACACCGGACGTGACATGAACCACCTTTGAGACAGAACCCTTAAAACTGACTCTTTGTGTTCTATGAATTAAATATTCCCTTATCCACCGAATGAGATTGCTAGGAAAACCTAAAAGTTGAAGTTTATGAAGTAAAAGGTAGTGATTAACTGAGTCAAACGCCTTACTGAAATCAGTGTAGATAACATCCGTTTGCATTTTATTTTGATAACCCTTAATAATATGTGAAGTAAATTCTAACAGGTTAGTGGTGGTAGATCTTTGTTTCACGAAACCATGCTGGCACGGTGATATTAAGGATCTACAAAAATGTTGCAATTGAGAAGTTATCAATTTCTCAAACATTTTTGGGATAGCAGACAATTTGGAGATACCCCTATAGTTTGGAACGTGAGACTTGTCTCCTTTTTTATGGAGCGGTATAATAAACGATTCTTTCCAGATGTTTGGAAATGAACATTGCTCAACAGACAAACTAAACAATTTGTGCAAAGGCTTTAAAAGACCGTCAGCGCAGTACTTAAGCACACAGCTTGGTACGCCGTCAGGTCCTGGGGAAAATATTGGCTTAATACCTTGTAAATCACGTAGTAATGAACACTCCGTGATTCTTGGTTCAAAAATGCAATTGGAGCTATCAACCCGATAAGGGTAAGGTAGATCAACCTGAGTATCAATTGAACTATAAGTGGTTTGAAAAAATTCTGCAAACAAATCGGCAATTGCCTGATCTGAGTTGGCCGACTTGTTTTCAAATAGTACATTAGATGGAAGTGTTGAAGACTTTCGCTTCGAATTAACGAAGTCAAAGAACCTTTTAGGATCTTGCTGAAACTGTAGTCTGCATCGACTCAGGTAATTTTTATAACATAAGTTATTCAAGACCGAAAAACTGGAACGCGCGATCAAGTAGGATGAGTAATGAGCAGAAGAGCCAGATTTTCTGTAACTCTTATAAAGCTTAGACTTTCGATTTTTAAGAGCTGTCAACTCTCGTGTAAGCCACGCAGGTTTGTTTTTCCTACTTGGCTTACCACAAGGGACACACATGTCGAATAAATTGTATAAGGTGCTCATAACTTTGCTTGTAACTTTAAAAATATCGGCCGAAAACATTAATTTTTTTTTGTTTTAAAGAAAATTAATTAAATCTAAAAAAACAAGAAAGAAGGCTCTAGTCGAGAAATCCCGACTAGGACATACCCTTAACCCCATCGTATCGTGTACAGTCATTTGTGTCTATTCTTCCAGTGACCAACATGACTAAAATGACAAAATTTCAAACTGCGATATCTTCGGTGTTTCTTAACCGATTTCAATCAAATCTTTTTTTCGAAATGTACATTATTTTATTAATAGTTTGAAACCCCGTTTTTAAATTTTGAAATTCAAGAATTTTTTGTTATCGATTACATGTGTATATCGGAAACCAGAAATGTTATCGAAAATTTGAAACAAACTTGATCTGCCTATGGTATAGGAGAGCTTTAGTTTCAACTTTGAAGTCTCTATCTTTTATAGTCTCTGAGATCGGCGCGTTCATACAGACAGACAGACGGACGGACTGACGGACAGACGGACATGGCTAGATCGACTCCGCTGTTGATGCTGATCAAGAATATATATACTTTATGGGGTCGGAGATGCTTCCTTCTGTCTGTTACATACATTTGCACAAAACCATTATACCCTTATTTACCCATTTTATGGGTAAAGGGTATAAAAATGGTTTTCATATATTTCAAGATTTTTTTATTTAAAAACAAGAAAGAAGGCTCTAGTCGAGAAATCCCGACTAGGACATACCCTTAACCCCATCGTATCGTGTACAGTCATTTGTGTGTATTCTTCCAGTGTTCAATATGGCAAAAATGACAAAATTTCAAACTGCGATATCTTCGGTGTTTCTTAACCGATTCTAATCAAATCTTTTGAAATGTTCATTATTTTATCAATAGTTTGAAACCTCGTTTTTACAATTTTGAAATTCAAGAATTTTTTGTTATCGATCACATGTGTATATCGGAAACCAGAAGTGTTATCGAATCGTTATGTCCCTAGCTCTTATAGTCTCTGAGATCGGCGCGTTCATACAGACAGACAGACAGACGGACAGACGGAAAGACGGACAGACGGAGAGACGGAGAGACGGACAGACAGACATGGCTAGATCGACTCTGCTGTTCATGCTGATCAAGAATATATATACTTTATGGGGTCGGAGATGCTTCCTTCTGTCTGTTACATACATTTGCACAAAACCATTATACCCTTATTTACCCATTTGTGCATTCATTGCCGACGGCATGTTTGCTTTTATAAGCTTTGCACTTATTCTGATAATCTGGCAGCGCGACTAAGGAATCTCGTGTGTGAGCTATACAAGTGCGGCCGCGTTTTTCTATTCGCTCCGTCGTTATAGTGTTTTTCGTGGTCCAAACCTGTAGAAAAACTTTTGTTCGTATTATTCTGCTCCGTGGAAGTCTGCGCAACCTACCCGCTGTTCCCATCACCGAGGCCAATCGCTTTCATAGGCATATGGTCGTTGAGACAGTGTAGAGCCTTTCGCGGTCAATTTGGGGTGTGCAGTTAGGTTAGGTTAGGTTGAGGTGGCGCGGGCGTTGCCGCCCGACTACGTAAGCCATTGAGGCCCATTGTAATACCACATAATCTCCTTTAAAACTACTACATCTTTCCCTTCTCAAACCATTTTGAAGCCCTTAAAAACTTTATAAGCTTGGTTAGCTCTAATTCGGACGTGTCCGATAATGTACTCAAGGTGGGTTTCCCTAGGTATAGCATTCGTCTACCGCTAAGCGCCGGACAGTTGCAGAATAGGTGTTCTACACTCTCCTCTTCCTCTGCACATTGGCAGCTCCTACAGAAGTCATTGTGCTGGACATTTAGTCTACTGGCGTGTGTGCCGATCAGACAATGGCCCGTAAGGGCCCCTATAAGAATAGAGATATTCTCTCTGCTCATACGCAGAAGGGTATTAGTGCGTTTCAAGTTATAGTATGGCCATGTGCTTCGGGATTTCGCACACGACAGGGTCGTTTTCCACCTTTGAGTTGCTTTACGCAGGGTGAAATTCCTATTTTGTAGTCTGAACGAGGCTAGTGGCATACCAACGTTACTACTCTTCGGTAGAAGAGTCTCGCAGGTACCCTTTCTAGCCAGCTCGTCAGCCATTTCGTTACCTTCGATGTTACGGTGACCAGGCACCCATACCAGGCATATACTGAGGTGTTGAGCTATCTCATTGAGAGATTGGCGACACTCAGTCAGCGTTTGTGCGTTATTAATGTTCGAGTCAAGTGCCTTTAGGGCTGCCTGACTGTCTGAGAAGATAGTTACACTCCCCGGAAGGACTCTGAGCGACTTTAGGTGAATTGTGGCTTCCTGGATAGCTCGCACTTCCGCCTGATAGACGCTACAGTGGTCCGGGAGTCTAAAGGAGATTTGTATACCTAAATCAGAGGAATAAACCCCCCTCCAACCTTGTCGTCGAGTTTCGATCCATCAGTATAGATGGATACCGAGTTCGATTTAGGCTTATATTGACTTTGCCATGCCTCCCGGCTGGGTATAGTCACGCTGTACTTGTTGTTAAAAGCGAGCTTGGGGACACAGTAATCAGTGCGAGATGGAATGTTCGCTTGGAGACCAAGTACTGAGGTATGTCCCAGATTGCCTCCTCTCCATTCCATCGCCTCTCGAATCCGCAGGGCAGAGTTAGTTGCTAGCTGCCTTGCTGCGAGATCAAGAGGTAGCAGGTGAAGCATGGTGTTTAAAGCTTCATTTGGGGTGGTACGTAGTGCTCCGCTTATGCAGATGGACGCACTTCTTTGCACTTTAT
Organism: Scaptomyza pallida; assembly: GCA_018152965.1. NCBI lineage: Eukaryota > Metazoa > Arthropoda > Insecta > Diptera > Drosophilidae > Scaptomyza > Scaptomyza pallida. Next base: position 2,994,890 of record JAECXP010000019.1, on the reverse strand, counting down.
GCAATGCTTTGAGATTAGCAGGTTTTGCTAGAGCTGGCCACCAGACTAGGTTACCATATAACAGAATTGGTCTAATCACGGCTGTGTAAAGCCAGTGTACTACCGACGGAGAGAAGCCCCACCTTAATCCTATTGATTTCTTACAAGCATAAAGTGCCGTGTTGGCCTTGGTTATGCGTTGCCTAATATTTTCGTCCCAGTTTAGTTTCCTGTCCAAAACTACACCGAGATATTTGGCACTGCTACACAGTGCGAGGCTCGTGTTGTCGAGCTTAGGTAGGGTGAAGTTCGGCAGCTTATACTTCCTTGTAAAGAGCACAAGTTCTGTCTTACTTGGGTTAACCCCTAATCCACATGTTGTGGCCCACTTTTCCAATGTATGCAATGCGTGCTGTAAACGATCGCTCAGGGTTTGAGCGAATTTACCTTGCACTATAATGGCCACATCGTCAGCATAGGCGATCGCTGTGTGCCCCTCTCTCTAGTAGTCGTAAGAGTTGGTTGACCGTCACGACCCAGAGAAAGGGGGACAACACCCCGCCCTGAGGGGTACCTCTATTGACATGTCTCTGAGCCTCCGAAGCCCCTAGTTTGGAAACAACAACCCTGCTGGTAAGCATGGTGTCGATAAGTTCCACTATTGGCTCGTCGACCCCGAGTACAGTCAGCGCTGCAGTAATGGCCCTTGGGAGAATGTTATTGAATGCCCCCTCTATGTCCAGGAATGCCACCAAGGCGTATTCCTTACAGTCAAGTGAATACTCTATTCTGGAGACTAGTCCATGAAGGGCAGTTTCTATAGACTTTCCCTTGGTATATGCATGTTGAGTCCTCGAAAGTGAATCTGGTCTGATTAACTGTCTTAGATGAATCTCCAGCAACCTCTCCAGGGTTTTGAGTAGGAAGGAAGAGAGACTTATTGGTCTATAATCGTTTGGTCTTACATGGGATGGTTTACCCGCTTTGGGTATAAAGACTACTTTAACTTTTCTCCAGTTATTAGGAATGTAGTTAGCCTTCAGGCATCCTAGAAGGATAGCCTCCAGCCATCTACTTATATAGGGTAGGCTGTGTTGCAGCTGTGCCGGAAATATCTTATCCGGGCCTGGCGATTTGAAGGGCTTAAAGGAGCTGATAGCCCATTTAATCTTTTCTGCATTAACTATAGATTCAGGGTTATGAATGGTTGAGCAGTTTCGCTGGGTGTGGGTTGTTGTATGTGTGCACCCTGGGAAGTGGGTGTTGAGAAGCAAATCTAAGGACTCGCCGCTGGACTGAGTCCATTTGCCCCTCTCGTCCTGTAGAAGTCCTGGTGGACTTGGTGTAGAAGACATTATCTTTCTAAGGCGGGAGGCCTCAGAGGTACTCTCTATATTGGTGCAGAAAGTCTCCCACGAGGTTCTCTTCGCCTGTCTGATCTGTTTCTTATAGGAATATAATTCTTTCTTGTAAAGGTCCCAGCCCCTGTCTGTACCTGTTCTTTTGGCGAGGTTAAAGGTTTGTCTACACTTCTTCCTTGCGTTATCGAGACTTTTTGACCACCATGGTGGTTTGTGGGTCTCTATGTATCTACTTTGAGGGCAAGCTTTGTCCAGTGCCTTATTACACGCGGAGGTGAATTGGTTATTTATATTTTCTACGTACTCCTTGGTCAGGAGTTCCGTAGAGGGAGGTTTTTGCGGAAGGGTTTCTCGCAGTATCCTCATATACATTCCCCAGTTTGTCTTTTTTAGGTTTTGGGACTTTTGGGGAGTTGAACAGGGTGCTGAGATGGTCATCTCGATATAGCGATGATCGGAAAAGGAATGATCGCTTAAAACCTTCCAGTTATCAACTTGACTACTGATGTCACTCGATACAAGGGTTATATCAAGGACCTCAGATCTATTTTTTATAACAAAAGTGGGTTCTGTACCCCTATTACATAAATGTAGGTTAGTGGTAAGAAGGTATTCAAAAAGAGACTCACCCCTCTCGTTGATATTGGTGCTGCCCCACTGTAAGTGATGGGCGTTGGCATCGCCTCCGATGATGAGGCTTTGTTTATCCATGGCACTTTGTGCAACCACCTCCTGGAATGTCCTTGAAGGAATCTGGCCCTGGGTGTCATGGGCCAAATAGAAGGATGTCAGTCGGAGTTTGCGGGTTTCTAACTCCAGACTGATGGTTGTGGTGTCCCCGTCACTAAATTGAGGGAGAAGAAATGCGTTGAAATGCTTTTTAGTTAATATGCAGGTGCGCAGCTTATCCTTACCGTTACCGTGGAAAATGGTGTACTTGGGAGTCCGCAAGCCGCAGATCCTGTTGCCAGGGATCCACGGCTCTTGGACAAGGACCATGTCTACTTCGCCCTGTGCCAAGCGAAGTAGAAGTGCAGCCGATGCTGCCTTACTATGATGCAGGTTTATTTGTATTATCCGCATCATGTAAGGCAGCACTGCCCTCCGTCAGAGTGACCTCCGACTCGGCCTCCTCACCTACTTCGCCCAACAGCTCTTCCTCCGTATACATGCGACCGAACGCGGTGCCGTACTCGGAGCCGGAGGAAACGTCGTCATCGAGGACATCTTGTGCAGCGTCCTCTCCGACATCCATCTCCTCCTCCCCGTCGCCAGTTGGTACGTTTTCCGACTCAATGTCGACACCGCTGGCCAGGTTGTGCTGCGCCCCGGTGTCCGTCTTGTAGACCTTCATGGCTACCTTAGTGAAGCCGTAGTTCACGGCCCCCCGTAGCAGCGTATGTTTTCCGCGCTCGCGCCGTCAATTTGGAAGACCACCTGCATACTCGCCCGGTTAGTCTTCTCGACCTTGAGGACCCTCCAACTGTTTGTACCCAGGTGCGGGTTAAACAGCTTGAGAGCCTCCAAGATCTCCGCTGGCTCCGATGGCTCACTCGGCAGCCACGCCCTCGCTCTCGGTCTAGTCGGGATGTCTTTAGCATCCACCGCCTCCAGCTTCGCTCCTGGGTAGACCTCCTTTAGAAGAGCTACGGCCGCTTTGTACAGCGCCACGGAACGCGCATCACCACACGCTATAAGTTTTACTGACCCTTGATACCAACCCGCGTCTTCGCAAGAGGGCGGCGGGCCAGGGTTCTCGCGCCACATTTTGATCGCGATTGGTGTCAGTGCGACCTGGATCCATCTCCATTGGTGCTTGGGGATTCGTCCTTCCGCGTTTTGCCTATCGATCACGCCAATTATGATCTTGTCCTTAGCCACTTCCGCGAAGGATTTCTTGGCTGGCGTCGGACCTTGACGTGGTCTTTTTGAAGTGCTCTGCACCTCCAGGGACGGCTTCCTCTTCTCAGCCATCTTAGGTTTGGTGGGGGTTTCTAGCGAGAAGCCAGGTAGTACGGCCTTTGCCCACGCTATATCCTCCTGCACCTTCGCGAAGTCTTGCTCAGACGTCTGCTCCCTGGTAATCGGATTAGTGGCATTCCTTGTAAGAATGCGCTTGGCTGTGCGCCTGTCATTTGGCTTTGCCTTGGCCGGGTCCGTCCTGGTAAAGTCGGCGGCTCGTCTGCTGATCACCGGCTCACCCCCATTCAGGATCGCGGCAGACACGCCAGCTACGCTGGTGGCTTTGATGTCGGATCCATCTTGAGGTTTGCCAGGATTAGCCTTACTAATTTGGCCCACGGCTACCCTGCTACTTCCCGGAGCAGATCCCGAGCCGCCGGCTAACACGCCAGCAGCCGAAGGCTTACTGGTGGCTTTGATGCCGACAGGACTGGACTGTCCAGGTTTGGCATTGGGTGTGCAATGCCTGGGAGTGCTCGGGTGAGAGCCAGTAATGACGGAGCTGGTTGCTCCCTCCGGTTTTTTAGGTGCTCCGGACACCGTACCTTTTGTTGTTGTTTTTTTTTCTTCTTTATTTCTGTTCATAATAAGGACCCACGAGTGGCGGAGAAGGGGATGGTCCACCCGGGCAGAGATCCGCAGTACCCGGGTAAGGCTCTTGATAGAACAGCGGTTGCCAAGCGCTGAGCCCTCGCGTTAGAGACTGAACTATTTTTGGTAGACCTGGGCCTTCAGCCAGGCTGACTCTCGGCACGGGTCGGATAACACCTTAGTCCAGCCCAGGTATGAGATGTGTGGGATGGGATGGGTAGGTATATGTGTGGGAAGTTGGGATTGTGTAAGACTGCAATTTTGAAGGCCGTCAAACAAACGCCTTATCACCAATACGTTAACATCCGCATGGCTGCTGCTGTCCGGGACTGCTTATTTGCCAAAAAGGCTTATTCGCAGCTAACCACTAAATCTAGAGGCCGTTCGCTATCCGCAACCTGCGACCCGTCCGGTAGCCCCAGCTGGCCCTTCAGAACCATCTCATTAGTTCTTCCGGTCATCGGAGGGGTGTGCAGTTAGTGTGCGAGCTTATTTTACACGAAAAAAAACACACTTACTGCACACTTTCTTCTCCGTGGTGTGCGAGTTGTTACCTGCGTATTGTAGGAGGACCATAGCACCAGCTGATCGCAAAACGTACCAGGGCTGCTCGCTCGGCCTAACAGTGCCAGCTGAGCGACCAGCGGCTATCGGCCTTCGCTGCCAAACACAGGTGGCGCCTACACGCTGAGCGGAGTCCCAGCCGTGTAAGGTTCGGGAATTGGGTACAAGAGATTTCAAAAAAAAAAAAAAAAAAAAAAAAAAATAAAATTGTTCGTTGCATACGCGCAAGGGCCTTGCAAAAAGCGCTGCATATCATACAGGCGCATAACTTAGTGCCAACCAGAGGAAACTCCAAACTGAACAAGTAAGAAGGCTCTAGTCGAGAAATCTCGACTAGGACATACCCTTAACCCGATACCTAACGCTTACAGTTACTTATGTGTATCAAATCAGTGACCAATATGACCAAACTTCAAACTGCGATATCTCCGGTGTTTGTGAACCAATTTTTTTAAATGTTCATTATTTTATCCGTAGTTTTAAATCTCATTTTCACAATTTTGAAATTCAAGATTTTTGTGTTATCGATCACATGTGTTTATCGGAAACCAGAAGTGTTATCGAAAATTTAAAGCAAACTTGATCTTCTCATGGTATAGGAGAGTTTAAATTTAAAGTTTGAAGTCTCTAGCTCTTATAGTCTCTGAGATCTACGCGTTCATACAGCCGGACAGACGGACGGACGGACAGACGGACATGGCTAGATCGACTCGGCTGTTGATGCTGATCATGAATATATATACTTTATGGGGTCGGAGATGCTTCCTTCTGTCTGTTACATACATTTGCACAAAACCATTATACCCTTATTTACCCATTTTATGGGTTAAGGGTATAAAAAGCAAAGCCACGGTACCGGCAATTACCAACCCCTCCCGTCGCGGCGGTGCTTTGTGTTGCTCTGGTGACCGATTCGGGGCGGTATAACCTCCAACGGTTCAACACCTTAGGGAAACCTTTGGTCAACGTGGGACTGTTTGGAGTTTGCCTTTTTGTGGAGAATAGAGGTAACAGTGGAGGGCATTGTACGCCGCTCAGCACTGCCGAGATCTCCCCCGAAGGTGACTGCGCCTCACACGGTGGTAGGTCTGACACCTCTGTGTGTTCTGCCTGCACCTCCGGCAGCTGTTTCACCCCAGGGTAAGGAGCCACAAGAGAGCGATGTGTTCGAGCAACTGGGTCTTACTATTAACGATCTGAACGCTCGTCTAACCGGGCAGCGACACGTGACCCAGCTGGTAAGGGAGCTAGCAGCCAAGGCTGTCAAGCAGTACGAAGCTGCCGCTGGTAGGAACAACACAGCTGTCACTAGAGCGGATGCGGCCACGCAGACGTGGCCAGCTGCAGACCTGCCGACAGGCGTAGCCGACAAGGCTTTGCATAAAAGCAATGGTGCTGCGAGGGCGACAGCGACGCCTAAAAGAAGGCGTGAACAAGAACAAGGGCATCGCGCTACGCCCCCAAAGAAAAATAGATCAGGCAACACCAATCCAGCAGCTCCGGAGGTGTTCCCGCTGAACGAGAACGAGTGGCAAGCAGTTCATGGGAAGAAGGCATCCAGACCAGCTGGCAGGACGCCCGGAAAGCAGTCATCAAAAACCAAACCAGATGCGCTGGTGATAAGCACCGGAGAGCTCTCCTACAGCGAAGTATTGTCGCTAGTTACGCGCAGGAGTGACGGGAAGCTCAACGGAGTACGCGACAAGGTATCCAAAGCTCGCCGCACAGCGAAAGGTGACCTTTTATTGGAGCTTAATGGAGTAGGTATGGAGTGCACCAAGCAGCTCAAGGACGAGGTGGAGTCAGTGCTCGGCAAGACCGCGGTAGTTCGTTCGCTCACCGAGCAAACCCATTTTTCCATTCGGGACTTGGACGAGCTAGCCTCCAAGGAAGAGATAGTGGCTGCAATATCTGAACAGACCAAAATGCATGCGGAACACATCAATATCAAAAGTGTAAGACCTGGATACGGCAACACCCAGGTGGCACAATTCTCGGTGCCAACGCACTTGTCGAGCTGCATTACAGCCCTTCGCTCAGTGCGCATTGGCTGGACCAGCTGCGCCATCCGACTGCAGGAAGTGCGCACTCGGTGCTACCGCTGACTGGAGATGGGACACACCGCAAGCAGCTGCCGTAACCCCGTGGATAGGTCAAACTGTTGCATCAGGTGCGGAGAAACTGGCCACAAGGCAGCGAGCTGTAAGAGCGACGTAGCGAAATGCTTTATCTGCTTCGCTAAGGGCAGCATTACGTACAGCCACCAGGCGGGCAGTAGCAGGTGCCCACTCAGCGGATATGGGTCAAGCCGTGCAAAATGAAGTTCATTCAGCTGAACCTCAACCACTGTGCAGCGGCTCAGGATCTACTGTCGCAAACAGTGCGTGAATGCGCTGCTGACCTGGCGGTACTTAGCGAGCCATACCGGCTGTGCGAGGGTCCTAGATGCGCCAAGGACACATCTGGGAGAGCGGCACTATGGTCCTGCAGGGACGACGGGTCTCCGCTGGTCAGAGTCCATCGGGCAGAAAACTGCGTGCGTGCTTTGGTGGGCGACCTATGGTTCTACGCGGTCTACCTACCCCCCAGTCTGCAGCTTACAGATTTTGCTCAAGCTCTGGACTCGCTGGTGTCTGACGCCAGAGGACGGCACCCAATCATCATTGCCGGAGACTTTAACGCGTGGGCAGAGGAGTGGGGCAGCTCAGCAACCAACTCCAAGGGACGAGCGGTACTCGAAGCGCTCTCTCTTCTTGACGTGGCGCTGCTTAATCACGGGACGCAGCACACGTTCAACAGAGCAGGTGCAGGCTCTGTTATCGACATAACATTTGTCAGTAGCTCCCTTTTTGGCTCATCCAGTTGCAGCATCGACGATTGTTTCAATGCCAGCGATCACGTTGCCATATGGTGCACAGTTGGAGTTCGCCCTGAGCGCAGACAAGCCCCAGCTCAACATAGGACGAGGTATCGCGTCGAGACGCTGGATACGCAGATCTTCAGCGCCCAGTTAGAGTCAGCGGGAATTCCAGATTGTTCTGATAGCACCGAAGCTTTGGTGGATAAGACGATGATGATGCTAAGCCGGGCTTGCGATGCCAGCATGAGGAAGAGCGGTAGTTACCAAAGGCACCACGTCCCAGTTTACTGGTGGAACGAGGAGATCGCCGAGGCGCGGAGCGATTGTAACTACGCTAGACGCCGCTACCAGCGCTCTCGCGGACTGCAGGCGTCCCAGGAACGACATGCAGAGTTCCTAGAATGCAGGAGGCGGTTCCAAAAGCTCGTCAAAGACAGCAAGCGGAGATGCTTCCTGGATCTATGCGATACCGCGGAACATGACCCGTGGGGAAATGCATGTAAGCTGGTTGTTAAACGCTTTAACGCCACTTATCGTTGCCACCCGTTGGACCCAGTATCGCTTAGAGCGATCGTCACACAGCTTTTTCCCAGCATGGCAGACGACACCTTTGAACGCCCGCCCTTGCCCAATATGCCCCCAGTATCGGAGCCCATCACCCTGGATGAGATTCGTCAGGCGGCAACGCGAGTGAAGCCGAGCAAGTCGCCAGGCCCAGACGGAATTCCTAACCGAGCGCTCAGGCTAGCACTAGCACTTCGCCCTGACCTTTTTCAGAGCATGTACAACAGCTGCCTACATAACGGAGTTATTCCAAACCGCTGGAAAATCCAGCGTCTGGTCCTACTACCAAAGCCAGGCAAACAGCTGGAGGATCCATCGGCATATCGTCCGATCTGCCTCATCGACACCGTCGGTAAAATTTTGGAGCATTTAATCTGCGCGCGCCTAGATAGTGCCATTGCCGCTGCTGGTGGAGTCGCACCGCAGCAGTACGGCTTTCGCAAGGCCAAATCAACGTTGGATGCGATCGGCAAGGTCGTCGGCATAGCCTCTGAGGCGATCGCCGGAAGTAGGTGGAAAGGTGGTGCCAAGAGGTACTGCCTAGTGACAACAATCGTCGTCAAAAATGCCTTTAACTCGGCTAGATGGGGCTGCATCCTAGGGGCACTTGAGGCTCTCAGGGTTCCAGCGTATCTCCAAAAGATAATTAGGAGCTACTTCGAAGACAGGATCCTTAGATACGACACCAGCGAGGCGACCGAGGAGCACCGAGTTTCTGGAGGCGTGCCACAAGGGTCGGTACTAGGACCACTACTGTGGAACGTCATGTATGACGGCGTGTTTCGATTACTCATGCCAGAAGAAGTCCACCTTGTGGGCTTTGCGGACGATGTAGCGATAGTGGTCGTAGCCAAAGAACTAAAGACAGTGGAGGAAAAGTGCAATCTTGCGATCGCGAAAGCGATACAGTGGCTTTCCGGAGTTGGACTGCAGTTAGCCCCAGAGAAAACTGAGGCAGTGCTCATTGGCAGCCGCAAGGCAGTGGAAACAGCTACCATCACCGTGGCAAATACTCTGGTCAGGTCGAAGAGGGCCATTAAATACCTGGGCGTGATGCTGGATACCAGGGTTTCCTTCAAGGAGCACTTGGAATACACCAGCACAAAGACAGCGAAAACGAACCGGGCGATCTCGCGGATCATGCCTAACACCCGAGGCCCGAAACAAGGCAGGAGAGTCCTCCTATCCAGCGTCACAAGAGCGACGATGCTGTACGCGGCGCCGATATGGCAACCAGGCTGTCGCTTTGATAGCTACACGCGAGGCATGAGAGCCACTCACCGCCTTGGAGCCTTGAGAGTCTGCAGTGGCTTCCGAACCATCTCGGATGATGCTTGCCATGTTCTTGCTGGGGTAGCTCCAATAACTGAGCTGGCCAGGGAGATCGAAGAAATATACAAAGGAACACACGGCAAGGACTTTTCTGCAGCCCAAAAGCAGGCCGTGCGCTCTGCGGCCAAAACGCGAACGGTTGAAAACTGGCAGAGGCAATGGGAGGCATCGAGCAAAGGGCGTTGGACATATCGCCTCATCCCGAACATTTCAGCATGGAAAAACAGGCGGCATGGTCAGCTTAATTACTATACCACTGTTAAGCGGGCATGGCTGCTTCCGCCAGTACTTGCATCGCTTCGGGCATGAGTGCGCTCCGTTCTGCACTTTGTGCGGAGAAAACACAACCGAGGACGCCGAACACGTTCTGCTCTACTGTGGACGGTTTACCAGTCTACGAGTCGAGCTGGAGAGGGTCTTCGGCTGCAGCATAGAGGGGGCCAGCCTGGTAATGAAAGTGTTGGCCAGCAACACCAATTGGGACGCGTTTGGCAATAAATGAATTAAAAAAAAAACACACACACACACACAGACACACACACACACACACACACACACACACACACACACACACACACACACACACTAATCTGCGACGGTGCGAGAAAGAGCGACGTGAAAGGATACTAGCCTAAGCAGGCTACAGCCCCCCGCGAAGTAATACTTTGCGGTGATCCCGCGGGGGATGATGTGTGTTGTTGTGTAGGGTGAGTTTAGTACGTGGAAATCGTGCATGCTGGTGGTACGGGCCACCAGTATCTTTAGAAGATTCTCACCCTTCACCCTTGGCGTTCCATGAAAAAAAAAAAAAAAAAACACACACACACACACCTGACTGGCTGTTTTCTATAACAGCGCCAATCGAGCAACCAGCGCTCACCGGGTGCCCTTGGTTATTAACAGGTGGCGCTTTTGGTTGTTGGCCTACTGGAGGTGTCCCTGGTGCGAGTGGTTCGCGTATCGGGAAAAAGCTAGGAATCGTTGCATACGCAAAAGGGCCTGCACAAAGTGTAGTATACCACTCAGGCGCGTTCTCTTTTACTGCTCAAGTGGACCAAGTAGGAGTCTCCAAGCAGGGATTAGCAAAAGCCACGGAACCGGCGTTTACCAACCCCTTCCGATGCGACGGTGCTCCGCGGGGCCCTGGTGACCGATTCGGGGCGGTATAACCCCCAGCGGTACATACCATAGGGAAATCTATGGTCATCGTGGGACTGCTTGGAGGTATACTTGAGTCCTTTCGATGTCGATGGAAATTGTGCGCCGCTCGGCACTGCCGAGATCCCCTCTACAGGTGGTCGCATCACCCTCGGTGCAGAGTGAGGCTTCATCGCAGCGAACCCCACCGATGTTGCAATTGCCGCATCCGGTCGTCTGGCCTGTGCCGACCACTCCGAGGCCATTAGCAACGCTGCAATGCACGCTCACTAAAATGGGAGAGACCCTTTCGGGTTTCTCTGAGCTGTTTAACGGTCAACGCCATATAAACACGCTGATGCGCGAAGAGTTGGCAAAGATCGTCAGGCTGCATGAGGCAGCTCTAAGGCTGAGCAAGCCACAAGTGGCAGTGGGTGCAACTCAGACATCACCACCCAATACAGTGAGCACCCATGACAGGGTCAGGGAGCAAGCAGCTCACCAGTCTGGCGTCGCCCGACGCGTAGTCAGCAGGCCAACTCCTAAGCGCCCAAGGGATCTGCAGGAGCGCAGAGGTACCCCGCCCAAAAAACCGAAGCAAGGATACTCCACTACCCTTCTAGAGACGTCTCAGGTTGCATCACAAGCAGCACCCATGATGGCACCACAGGATGCTCCGCAGGCCGCAACAAGATCAACTTGGACAAAAGTGAAGAAGAGAAACCCGATGCACAAGCGCAACCGCTCGGATGCTATAGCATTATCCGGTGTTGACGGCTGCAGCTACGCCGACATGCTCCGGGTGGTCAAGACGGACCCTGCCTTGCGTCAATACTGCGAGGACGTGCAGAACATCAGGCGAGCAGCAAACGGTGATCTGCTACTTCGCCTCAATAAAAAGCCAGCGCACAGCTCAGAGGAGCTGCAATCTGCCATGGAAAAAGCTCTAGGGAACAGAGCGACGGTCAAGGCGCTTGTTGACGTCCAACGAGTCGAAATCCGCGACCTGGATGAGCTGACCACAAAGGAGGAACTGGTTGAGGCGATCCGCAGTGCCATAGGTGCTCCCGGCCTAACGGTGGAAGCAATCCGATCACTGCGAGCCCTACGCAGCGGCTCATCGTCGGCAACATTGGTGCTTCCAACTGCTCTAGCCACCCAGTTACTTGACCTGGCTAAAATCCGGGTTGGCTGGGTGGTCTGTCGTATACGGCCTATTGTGCAGCCACTGCGCTGCTACAAATGCCTTGCGTTTGGGCATATCGCTGCGAAATGCACCAGCATGGATGATCGCAGGGGGACGTGCTATAGGTGTGGTGAGGCTGGTCATAAGGCTGGGTCCTGCAGCAAGCCGCCATTGTGCTGGCTGTGCTCCAACAGTGGTTCAGGTAACGCGGGTCATTCCACGGGCAGCTTCAACTGCCCTGCCTACAAAGCAGCTGTCGGACGGACGAAATGTTAAAGTTTCTCCAGTTAAACCTTAACCACTGCATGGCTGCTCAATCGCTTCTGGAGCAGACATCAAAGGAGCAGGGCATTGACATATGCATACTGAGCGAACCGCATCGAGTGCCGATCGCTCCATCAGGCATCTGGGCGTCGGACTCCAGCAAGAAGGCCGCGTTGTGGGTGAGTGGCGCAGCTCAGGAGCTGACCGATGTGCAACAGTTTGAAGGATTTGTTAGAGCAAGACTGGGCAGCTTGTGCTTCTATAGCTGCTACCTTGCGCCCAGCTTATCATTCACTGCTTTCTCCGTTTTCCTGGAGCAGCTAGTTGACGACGCCAGGGGTCGCAGCAGGATCATTCTCGCGGGCGACTTCAATGCATGGGCACTGGAGTGGGCAGCGTTTCAACAAACACCAGAGGCAGGGTGCTCTTGGAGACACTTGCAACACTGGATCTGGCTCTTTTGAATAGCGGCAACGGTCACACCTTTTCACGAGCTGGTGCTGGCTCAGTTATTATTCAACGTAGCACAGTGGGGGATTAGCGAAATTTACACAGCCAGCGACCACAACGCAATTATATGCACACTTGCTGGCCAGCATGAGCGGATTGTACGCGGCGCGCCTAACGTGAAACATTACCGTCAAGAAACATTTGACGCTGCGGTGTTCTCCAGAGCAATTGCGCAGCTCTCCTCATCGGGCTCTGCCGAATCTCGTGCAGCCCAAATGGCTGCGCAAATTTCCTTGGCGTGCGACAGCAGCATGGCAATACGGCGTCACTACAAGCGTCCCCACGCCCCCATGTATTGGTGGAACGCAGAGATTGACATAGCACTTCACGCCTGCATTAGGGCCAGAAGACTATGTCCACGCACAGTCAACAGGCCTCATTTTGCATCAAGACGGGAGGATTATAGACAGGCGAGAGGCACGCTTAAAAGGGCGATCAAGGCGAGCAAGCGAATATGCTTCCTGCAGCTGTGCGACTCTACTGAGCATGATCCCTGGGGGAAAGCGTACAAAACGGTGGTCAAGCGCATCTATGCTGGGAACTATAACCTCCCTACCATAGAACCAGACAGGATGCAGGCCATCGTGGAGTGCCTGTTTCCACATGGGAGATCGCAGGGCTGGCCCGCAGTGTCATCGCAACACCAAGATGACACCGTACCAGCGCTATCACACCGGAGGAGGTACTTGGTGTAGCCAATAGCATCGCGACGAGCAAATCACCGGGTCCTGATGGCATTCCAAACCAAGCGCTGAAGCTGACTATGTTGTTACATGCCAAACAATTTGCCGCACTATTCAATGCCTGCCTGCACGAAAGGATCTTTCCGCTCGGCTGGAAAGTGCAGAACCTGTTGCTTTTGCCGAAGCCAGACAAACCGCCAGGGGAGCCCTCATCATACAGACCAATCTGTCTGTTAAATAACATTGGCAAAGTTTTTGAAAAGCTGCTGGGGGCTAGGCTTAGCAATGCGATCGACATGGCCGGCGGGTTGTCCCCGCACCAGTTTGGGTTTCGCAAAGCGAGGTCAACCATCGACGCCCTTATTTTGGTGGTCGAGATAGCTACCAGCGCTATTCAAGGCACCAGATGGGCAGGAGGAGGGAAAGAGTATTGCCTTATTGTCACGCTGGACATTAAAAATGCGTTCAACTCGGCCAATTGGGATGTCATCCTAAACGCCTTGGAGAAGCTGCAGGTCCCCTCATATCTGCGGGACACAGTACGGAGCTATTTCGATAGACGAGTGTTGCGCTATCGGACCACCGAAGGCACCAAAGTATACAATGTTTCTGCAGGAGTTCCACAGGGATCCGTTCTTGGGCCACTACTGTGGAACATTATGTACGATGGAGTCTTAAGGTTAAATCTCCCGGACAAGGCTCACAAAGTTGGATTTGCAGACGATGTTGCTATCGTCGTCGTGCGCAAGGAGTTGGAGCATGCTGAGGCTGCGTGCAACATATGCATTGCCCGTGTGCAGGACTGGCTTAATCATGCGGGATTGGAGTTAGCTGCGCACAAGACTGATCCGCTTCTGGTGAGCAGCCGTAAGACGGTGGAAACTGCGAGAATAGTTGTAGGCCAAACTACGATTAGGTCCAAAAGGGCAATCAAATATCTCGGCGTTATGCTGGACACAAGATTGTCCTTCAAGGAGCACCTTGAGTACACTGCAGCCAAGGCAGCTGGAACAGGTCGCGCACTGTCGCGCATAATGCTCAATACGCGCGGTCCCAAACAGGAGCGTCGCCGCCTATTAATGAGCGTAGTCCGTGCAACAGTGCTGTACGCTGCGCCGATCTGGTGGAGAGCCGCACGGATCCAAAGCTATTGCCGCGGCATATGCGCAACTTACCGCCTTTGCGCTATTAGGGTATGCTGTGCATTCAGGACAATCTCCGACGAGTCTGCCCTGGTTATTGCCGGCATGATTCCGATCGAGGAGTTGGCAATCGAGGCGGGCGAGCTGCAAAGGCACACTGCCGGTGACATAGCGCGCATGGACCGAGCAGCAGCGAGAGCCAGGACAATTGGGCGATGGCAAGCGCGCTGGAACTCTTCTTCGAAGGGGCGATGGACTTTTGCCTTGATCCCGCAACAGCTTCCTTGGCTAAACCGCAAACACGCAATTTTTATCTGACGCAGCTCCTATCTGGTCATGGGTGCTTTCGGAGCTACCTTAAGCGGTTTGGGCATGATCAAACCGAAGAGTGCTTATGGTGCGGTCAGGGCTCGACAGAGGACGCTCACCATGTGCTGACTACCTGCGGGCGGTTCGCACACCAGAGGAGTGCACTGGAGCGAGCTATGGGTTGTCCCATCACCATGGACAATCTAGTCAGACGCATGTTGGAATCTTCACCGAAGTGGGAAGCGGCCTGCACATTTGCGGCAACGGTGATGAAGGAGCAGAGGCGAGTGGAGTGGCTTAGGAGAGCACCTTTAAGCTAGGCATACTCCAATATAGGACGCGACAGTGGTTTGCGAAGCAATTCCTAACGGACGTACCGCAAATTATTGTCGCTCCTATTTTCCTACTGTTTGCACATATTATATTATTATTTGTTATTTAGTTTGCGTAATAAAGAATTTAAAAAAAAAAAACACACACACACACACGCGCACACACGTGTGGTGGGCGGTTGTAGAATACCCACCACAGCATGCCATAGCTTGTCGTAAGAGGCGACTAAATGGCCCTAAGGCAGAGTCCAGTAATGCCTTAGGTAGGACCTCTGGAACCCACATCTGAACAGACGAAACCTGGGCTGACGGTCAACAGTATTCTATCACCTGAGTAAGCGGAGTGACATCTAGCCGAAATGGCTGATAGGCTATTGCAGTTACCGCCTCCGTCCCATTAAAACATGGCAAGTCTCCAGGATACGATTTCTGGATCGTCGTCATTAAGTTGGCAGTTCCGGTTTAGATGTAACATCCCTGATTAACGCGGATCTGGCTCTGAACGCCCGACCCCATGAAGGCGGGTGTCAACCCTAGCGTGGCCTCACTGCTTGCATAGACAACCACGAGATTATAACGCGATGGGACAACGATCAGAGACAACGGACCAGTAGTTGGGACCCAACAGAATGAGCAACCAAACAACACCCCAAATCGAAGGAAAGAGAGACGCTTTTAGAAATACCTGTGCGGTATTTGCTAGAAGCAGTATGATGGCAAGGTCACCGACCAAAGTTTCGACGGTAGCGGTGCAGCAGCTACATCATGTAGCGGATACACCAGCAGAGCAATCAGGAAGAACAGCGCTCAGTGATCTTGGAGAGGAAATCTCCAAACTGGTCGAAATGTTAGAAGATGGCAAGAGGCGGTCGATTCACCAACCGATGCGTGATTCGATCGAGAGCATAAGGGCGCTCTACGAGTTAGTAGCTATACAGCTGCGTGATACTAGAGCAAAGGCCGTGATACGGATGCACCAAGCTTCCCAGACGTCGCCAATCTTCGGAAAGGCCACCAAAAATAAGAGGAAGCAAAATTCGGTGCGTACACCCGCCACGCAGACCTCAACCTGCACCCCAGCGACGAAAGAATCAGAGCCGGAAAGTGCGACGAAGGGTCCCTCACGCAAAGAGGGGGAGCAATGGACTACGGTGAAAAGGAAGGTGAAAAAAGTGCGTCAGCCAAGCAAAAGGAGCATGGTTGAAAATAGCCGACCAGACGCCATAGTCATAGCGGCTAAGGGAGAGCAGACAGCAAATTAAGCGGTGTTGGCCAGGCGGTCTCCAAAATTAGGAGAACCCAGAAAGGGGAGTTGCTGTTGCAGCTGTCCAATTCTGGGGAAGGCACAACGGCGTTTAGAAACCTAATTGGGGAGTTCCTGGGCGAGCAAGCAGACGTCCGTGCACTGTCACAGCGAGTGACAATCGAATGTGGGGACCTGGACGAGATAACCACCAAGGAGGATATATGCGAGGCCTTAAAGAAACAGCTGCTTTTAAAAGCTGTTTCGGCAGAAGACATTACAATCAGAAAGGCATACGGCTCTACACAGACAGCCTCCATCAAGCTACCCGTGGAAGACGCAAAGAAGGCACTCGCCGCCGGAATCCTGAAGGTCGGCTGGACTGTCTCTCGGATTAGAGAATGGGTAAACATTAAAAACTGCTTTAAATGCATGGAGTTTGGGCACTTTGCAAGGGACTGCACGAGCGCGGTGGACAGGTCCAAGCAATGCCGAAGATGTGGTCAAAACGACCACAAAGCAAAGGACTGCACGGCAAAGCCTCAGTGTATGCTGTGCAAGGATAACAAATCAAGAGATGACCATACGGCTGGCAGTGGAAAATGCCCCGTATTTAGAAGAGCTCTCGCACAAAGAAGATGAAAATAAAACAGATTAATCTTAACCACTGTGAGGCCGCACAGTCCCTTATGCTGCAGTCGGCTAGAGAGAAACAGACCGACGTAATAATGATTTGCGAGCCGTTCAAACGGATACCAGGTAGCGGATGGGTAGCCAACAGAGACGGTAAGGCAGCCATTTGGTCCATAAACACGCCACCCCGAGCAGTCAATGCTGACCATAATGGTTTTGTGAGGGCACGGATTGGCAACGTAACATTTTATAGCTGTTACGCACCTCCAAGCTGGGACCTGGAAAAGTTTAAGACCATGCTGGCAGAGATCGTCGATGATGCCCGTGGAAGATTCCCGCTAGTTATAGCTGGCGACTTCAACGCGTGGGGTGTAGAATGGGGCAGCAAGGAAACAAACAGCAGGGGTTACTGCCTCCTGGAGGAGTTCTCTGCACTGGATGTTACTCTGATGAACGACGGGAAAACGCTAACTTTCCGTAAGGCTGGTAGTGGATCCATTCTTGACCTCACCCTTATGAGTTGCTCGTTAGGAAGGGGGGTAAAATGGAAAGTAAGCGAAGAATTCACCTTAAGTGACCACCAGGCGATCTACTACGAACTGCACAGAAGCTCTGCAAAAAAGCCTCTTAAACTTACAGGAGCGAAGTGGAAAGACGGTTGCCTTGACGAGCATACCTTCGTGGATCTGCTAGGATACAAGGAATGGGAAAGTGGCTCCGCGGAAAATATGGCAAAACAGTTGGAAAGGAACATTGCTGATGCTTGCGACGCATCCTAGGCGGAAACCCAGCAGACGTGGATCACCCTGCTACTGGTGGAATGATGAGATCAACCAGCTAAGGAAAAAATGTCTACGAGCAAGAAGAATGTCTCAGAGAGCAAGAGATCGGCCGGATTTTCATATAAGAGATGAAGACTTTCGGAGGGCTAAACGGGATCTGAAGCACAGCATCAAGAGAAGTAAAGCCAATTGCTTCCGCCAGATATGTGAAGAGGCCGATATTAACCCATGGGGAACAGCCTACAAGCTGGTCACAAAAAAGCTAAAGAGCCAAGTCACGCAACGGGTCACGTGCCCAGTGGAGCTACGTAAAATCGTAGTGGCCTTGTACCCACAGTGCCCACGGGTGCAGTTGACCCCCCTTGATTCGGAGCACATAAGCCCAGTGACGATTGACGAACTGACTACTGCAACCAAACAGTTTGGCGATGAAAAGACCCCAGGGCCTGATGGTATCCCAAACAAGGTACTGAAGCTGGCAGTCGCTGCAAGACCCCAGGAATTTGCGGACACCTACACTTGCTGCTTACAGGAGGGAGTGTTCCCAAGCATATGGAAAGTTCAGCGCCTTATCCTGCTGCCAAAAGGAGACAAACCAGTTGACGAGCCTTCGAGCTATAGACCGATTTGCCTTCTCGACACTGCAGGAAAGATACTGGAAAAAATTATCTACGGAAGACTGCTGGCGATCCTGGAAGCCAGAGAGGCACTATCGGAATTCCAATACGGATTCCGCAAAGCTCGGTCAACTGTAGATGCGATCAAGGCAGTAGTCGACATTGCTACAAAAGCGATTGAAGGGCCTAAATGGAGATGGGGTGACAAGGAATATTGTGCAGTAGTGACGCTGGATATCCGGAACGCGTTCAACTCGGCGAGCTGGACGCACATCTTGAATGCCCTAAGAAGGATAAGACTACCGTCTTGTCTAATGAGAATAATAAAGAGCTATCTTTCAGACAGGACCTTAGAATACGACACAGAGGATGGACCGAAGCAATATATGGTAACTGCAGGAGTTCCACAGGGCTCAGTACTGGGGCCTCTCTTATGGAACGTGATGTATGACAAAGTACTAAGGCTACATCTGCCCGAGAGATGTGGGCTCATAGGATTTGCAGATGACCTGGCCCTCGTAGTGGTGGCAAAACAAGTACGGGAAGTAGAAGCGGCGGCTAACAAAGCTATTATAACAATAGCATCATGGTTGCGCGACGCAAGCCTGGATCTAGCAGAGCACAAAACCGAGGCAGTTTTAATAACGAGCAGGAAAAAAACTGAATTTGTGGAGGTTGAAGTTGGTAGTGTGACCATCAAATCAAAGGCATCCATAAAGTACCTAGGAGTCATTTTTGTTACCGACCGCATATTGAGTATGTCACTAGGTATCCGTGCTGCTTAAATATTCAAGGTCAAAGTCAAGAAATATTTTTGAGCATATTTTGCCTGTAAAATTTAAATAAAAAGTTTTGTTTTTCAATTATAACTGAACATTTTTAATGATTTCAATAACTATTTAACATTTTTAGTTGTTTTAATTCGATTTTCAAACTAAAATACATTACATTTAAATTTGTATTTTTGCCGATTTTTTGAGGTTAATTTTGAATATTTGCTATTGATGACTGATTTTCAACAAAATGATCATCAACATTAATGTTCATATCTAATAAACTTAACATTTCGGAACTATAGTTGCTTCCTTCCAAATCCTTTCGTGATCGCACATGTCTAAGCGATGCAAGAAGTGGATCCGATGAGGCTGCCAGCATGTTAAAAAGGTCTTCATTTTGACGAGCCCGAGAAATTTTGCACGTATTTGTGTATCTGAACCTTTTGTAGTCCTTGTTTTTACATTTCTGTGCTTCTTCAGAAAGCTCTCCAATTGGTAAGCATTGATACTCTATTAAGTCCTCTCCATGAGCCAAAATCCTATGTACCGTGGGGGTAAGTTTTTTCTGAGGATACAAATCAGTCAAAAGTTGAGCTGTTTGCGATGTGTGTTCGCCAAATTTTTCACCATTTATCATTTCCTTGCAGTTTATAACATTTACGATAACAGCCAACCTTTTAATGATCTCATGATTAACACCTGTTACCAAAGATGTCATTTTATCATTTTCAAAAAATCGCCTTGAAGTATTTCCGTCATTCGTATTTCCGTATCCATGCTTTGGGCAGTCAACTTTCAATCCCAACTTCCGAGAGAACTCAGCTTGTATAATTCCTTTTTACTCTGTATATCCTCACAAGGTGTATTATCCGTTGCTGTTTCTCCTGGAAGTATGTAGGCTAGCTTCAGAATAGATTCCATACACTTTATTCTGCAATGCAAGGGAGAAATTCCATATTCGTAGCAGTTCTCGTCACTCGTTGAGTCGTCTAAGTTGTGAAAGTCCTTTTGAGTTTTTTTTTTTACAAATAGGACACCTTGAAGTTGAGGAGGTGTTTGTAATTTCATTTAAGACTTTTCCATCAATCATTGTCAGGAAAAATTGAAAGTTAATCGTGATTGTTTTTCCACTCTTGGTTTGAAAAACAGTAGGTCGAATTTTTTAAATTCATTATTCCGCTTTTAAATAAAAAGTTAGTGAATTATATTGAAAAATACTATTCAACCGGGAAATTGCTTGTAGTGCTTTATCTTATGAAGTTAAAATACAACTGTCGCAATCAAGTGCAATTTTTTGCACTATATACCATATACTTTGGGTTAGTTAGGTAAAAAAGCAAAATTAGTATAACCCTTTTCCAATGTTTTTGGTAAAAAAAACATGAGGTATTGATTTTCATTCAAAATAGGTAAACGGCGAAATTCCCAAAAAAAATTACCTGTATTTCCGTAATTTTCCATCAACTAAAACTATATTTACCTGCCTTTCACACCCTTTTCAAGCCTGTAATTATAAACTCAACATTTATTAAAGGGGGGTACATACAGTCAGGTAGTACTTATAATACAACATATAGCAATGTTATAAATAAACAACACACCCGCTACAGCCAAATTTGCATGCGCTCTTCTTCTTCCTTACACCTGCCGCGTGCTTTTAACGCGAGGTACACCTAGTTTTTTGGATTTATCTCGATTTCCGCAGATTTCCGCAGATTGCGACCAAAAACATATGAAAGGTATATATTTCATCTATCACATGCAAGTGGTCCCACACTTATCCCGTCTTATCCCTATGAGTTCTATTCTACGAAAGTTCAAAAATAAGGAAAATTAAGTGTATTTTTTAAACGTTTCTAGTTTAATAAGTATTTCAGTTATATTCAAACTTTTTAATACAAAATACTAACATTGAACATACTTTTCATATAAAAAAATAGATCGAAGATCGGTTGATTATATCGCCCAATATTCACTTTGAAAGTGGCGAATTTTGGTAAAAATTGTCATTTATTCGTACTCACTTAATATTTCTCAACTTTGATAAGCTCTAGCAGCCATAATTTTTAACCGATTTCAAAAATATTTTGGATCCATTATTTTTGAAGTATTCTCTGTCGATTACATGTTTTACTTTTGCCAAACGCGTTCATGAAAAAAATGATTTATGCAACGCTTTTCCGGCAGAGGCCCCACTGTGCGCCGCACAGTGTACGATTTTATCAATCTAGGGGGACTTAATTGAAAAAAAAAAGTTCTTTAAGGTCAATGAACTTTTAGAAGTCAATTTAGAAATGTTCAAATATTACGAAAACAAGCGCAAAACAAAACAAAAAATTTTTTAAGAAAATAACGGTTCTTAAAACGGTGCATTTGAAATGCATGCAAAATTGCATCGGACATCGAGCATCAGTTGACAAAGTTTAGTCTTTTCAATTATATCATTTTGTCACTGTGAGCAGTCGATTTTTATGTTTCTTATCATTTTTGGAGCATAAATGATTTTTAGCAATATAAAGTGACCTATAAAATTTTTATTATTTGTTGGAAATAAGTCCCAAAAAGTAAATCAATTTTTCACAGTATCTATTTTTGATGGAAAAATTCTAACAACATTCAATCACATTCAAATCAACCAAAACATACATCGTTTGCAGAAAATCATTCTGAATTAGGATCACAAATAAAATTTTGCCCAAATGAGTTAAATTTAGCAATGACTGCAATAACACGCGCATAGTTTTTCGAGGTTTGGTCAAGCCATAGTGTAACTAACAAGGTGGGCTCATTTCCACTACGCGGGACCAGAACCTATCGACTATTCGACTATCGGCTCATCCATATGTGGTAGAAATGCAGCAAATTACACAATACAGGGCATTTTAAAAAGTTTAACTTGTTCTTTACGCATTATAAATAAATAATACAAATATAGATACAGTAACAGCAACAAGAAATCCTTTGATACAGTGCTAACGATTTTTGTATGCGATTATTTGTATCGAAGCGGGACCACAATCTGACCCAAAAAGGTGTCAGCTGATCGAAATGAGCTCACCTTGTTAGTTACACTATGGGTCAAGCAACGTAATTAATTTAGACTGCGTACACACGGTGCATTTTTGATGCTGCAACTTTGGGCTTGTAGGCAAGGGAGGTGAGGAAAGCAGTGTTGGTAAAAAGTTGCACTATGTCGAAGGCCTGCAACTCTTAACGTGCAATTCCTTTTGTGCTCATTCCGATTTGTTGCCTGCAGGGTTGTAATTTTCAATAATCACTTTGCTTCAGGGCGGTTTATTTTGAAAATTATTTACAAATACGGTTATACATATGTTCATAAATAACAAAAGTATGTGGAATCAAGCGAACACGGAATTGTTGCTGTCAAAGTATGAGTAGAACGAAAATCTTTATAATGTACGCCATAATCAAAATATATCAGTGCGGCACTATCGAAAATTTAATCGAAAAGAAGCAGCAACTAAAAAGCATCGTGTGTACGTGAGTTGCAACTCGAAGCAACTTTCAAAAGAAAATCAACAAAAATGCATGCATCAAAAATGCACCGTGTGTACGCAGTCTTACTTCTCACGCAGCGATGATCATCAAAAGTTAAAGATGCACTTAATATAAATGTGCCATGAATTTGAGTTGAGGTGGACTAAATCAAGGAGAGATAAATCTAGATATATGATCAATAATGAAAGTTGGCTGCAGGGCACAATAATGCATAGGTTACTTATACCATCAAATCCATTTATTGCAAATTTACGAATTCCTATAAAAACAAAACGTGGACCTTTATATCAAGATGACATCCAATTTTTGTCAAATGATCAATCAAGCGATGAAAATTCTGATTCAAGTTCAGATTCTGAATAAGTTTAAAAAATTTGGTAAATCTGCAGAAGCAGGGCTGCAGCCCAAAAGTGCTCCAAATTTTAATACCCTTAACCCATAAAATGGGTAAATAAGGGTATAATGGTTTTGTGCAAATGTATGTAACAGACAGAAGGAAGCATCTCCAACCCCATAGAGTATATATATTCTTGATCAGCATCAACAGCCGAGTCGATCTAGCCATGTCTGTCTGTCCGTCCGTCTGTGATCATGTCATGTGATCGATAACAAAAAAATCTTGAATTTCAAAATTTTAAAAACGAGGTTTCAAGCTATTAATAAAATAATGAACATTTCAAAAACTTTGATTAAAATCGGTTAAGAAACACTGAAGATATCGCAGCCTTCTTTCTTGTTTTTAAATGTTTTTTGTCACTAATATATGGAAGCCCATGGGATATTATGGTGGGGGACGCCCTGGTTCGACAGATTTACCAAACTTTCAAATGCCGTAGAAGCAGAGGCTCACTCCACAGCTAAGGCACTGTTTGCTATGTTCCGGACCGGATCACACAAACGGCGTTTGAAAGTTTTTACGGCATTTGAAACTCGCCGTCGGCGATCGTTTTGTGTGTGTGTGTGCGCGCGCGTGTGTTTTTTTTTTTACATGGAATGCCATGAAGGGTGAGAATCTTCTAAAGATACTGGTGGCACGTACCACCAGCATGCACGATTTCCACGTACTAAACTCACCCTGCACAACAACACACATCATCCCCGCGGAATCACGGTTAAGTATTACTTCGCGGGGATAAGTTGCCAGTACTCGAGCAGTCCTTCTTTCCATCTGGGTATTATTCGCTGCTTCGCGTCGCTCTCTTTCCCATCTCCGGAGGTCATTATGAATGCGAACGATCCTCTGGGCTACTGCGTTCCAGTTTGCGTCCGATTCCATCATATGCTTCATCAATTCTTCCACTGGGGGAAGGGGTGTTGCTCGTGATAAATATTTCGGGCAGTGGTAAAGGACATGCTCCGGATCTTTACCGCAGCCTGGACAAGCCGGACATTGCGGCGAGTCCTCGTGCCTGTACTTAAACAAATATTCCCTATACCCTCCGTGGCCGGTTAGGAATTGCGTCAGATGGAAGTTAGTGGAGCCTCTGCGCCGTTCTATCCACTCCTGGATTCTTGGAATGAGTCTATGTGTCCATCTACCTTTCGTTGAGAAGGTCCATCTGGCCTGCCACATGGCCAAGGACGCCAATCTCTCTGACCTCCTAACCTCTTGGGTTGGTGCGATGCCTCCCATTGACTCCCTCCAGGCGTGAATTTCCATCATCTCGCGCGCGAGTAGGTCCACAGGCATCATGTTCGCTAGCACCAGTGCTGCGTCGCACAGTGGGGCCTCTGCCGGAAAAGCGTTGCATAAATCATTTTTTTCATGAAGGCGTTTGGCGAAAGTAAAACATGTAATCGACAGAGAACACTTCGAAAATAATGGATCCAAAATATTTTTGAAATCGGTTAAAAATTATGGCTGCTAGAGCTTATCAAAGTTGAGAAATATTAAGTGAGTACGAATAAATGACAATTTTTACCAAAATTCGCCACTTTCAAAGTGAATATTGGGCGATATAATCAACCGATCTTCGATCTATTTTTTTTATATGAAAAGTATGTTCAATGTTAGTATTTTGTATTAAAAAGTTTGAATATAACTGAAATACTTATTAAACTAGAAACGTTTAAAAAATACACTTAATTTTCCTTATTTTTGAACTTTCGTAGAATAGAACTCATAGGTATAAGACGGGATAAGTGTGGGACCACTTGCATGTGATAGATGAAATATATACCTTTCATATGTTTTTGGTCGCAATCTGCGGAAATCTGCGGAAATCGAGATAAATCCAAAAAACTAGGTGTACCTCGCGTTAAAAGCACGCGGCAGGTGTAAGGAAGAAGAAGAGCGCATGCAAATTTGGCTGTAGCGGGTGTGTTGTTTATTTATAACATTGCTATATGTTGTATTATAAGTACTACCTGACTGTATGTACCCCCCTTTAATAAATGTTGAGTTTATAATTACAGGCTTGAAAAGGGTGTGAAAGGCAGGTAAATATAGTTTTAGTTGATGGAAAATTGCGGAAATACAGGTAATTTTTTGGGAATTTCGCCGTTTACCTATTTTGAATGAAAATCAATACCTCATGTTTTTTTTACCAAAAACATTGGAAAAGGGTTATACCAATTTTGCTTTTTTAACTAACTAACCCAAAAAATATGGTATATAGTGCAAAAAATTGCACTTGATTGCGACAGTTGTATTTTAACTTCATAAGATAAAGCACTACAAGCAATTTCCCGGTTGAATAGTATTTTTCAATATAATTCACTAACATTTTATTTAAAAGCGGAATAATGAATTTAAAAAATTCTACGATTGAAACCTACTGTTTTCAAACCAAGAGTGGAAAAACAATCACGATTAACTTTCAATTTTTCCTGACAATGATTGATGGAAAAGTCTTAAATGAAATTACAAACACCTCCTCACGTTCAAGGTGTCCTATTTGTAAAAAAGGACTTTCACAACTTAGACGACTCAACGAGTGACGAGAACTGCTACGAATATGGAATTTCTCCCTTGCATTGCAGAATAAAGTGTATGGAATCTATTCTGAAGCTAGCCTACATACTTCCAGGAGAAACAGCAACGGATAATACACCTTGTGAGGATATACAGAGTAAAAAGGAATTATACAAGCTGAGTTCTCTCGGAAGTTGGGATTGAAAGTTGACTGCCCAAAGCATGGATACGGAAATACGAATGACGGAAATACTTCAAGGCGATTTTTTGAAAATGATAAAATGACATCTTTGGTAACAGGTGTTTATCATGAGATCATCAAAAGGTTGGCTGTAATCCTAAATGTTATAAATTGCAAGGAAATGATAAAAGGTGCAAAATTTGGCGAATACACATCACAAACAGCTCAACTTTTGACTGATTTGTACCCTCAGAAAAAAACGTACCCCCACGGTACATAGGATTTTGGCTCATGAAGAGGACTTAATAGAGTATCAATGCTTACCAATTGGGAAGCTTTCTGAAGAAGCACAGGAATGTAAAAACAAGGACTACAAAAGGTTCAGATACACAAATACGTGCAAAATTTCTCGGGCTCGACAAAATGAAGACCTTTTTAACATGCTGGCAGCCTCATCGGATCCACTTCTTGCATCGCTTAGACATGTGCGATCACGAAAGGATATGGAAGGAAGCAACTATAGTTTCGAAATGTTAAGTTTATTAGATATGAACATTAATGTTGATGATAATTTTGTTGAAAATCAGTCATCAATAGCAAATATTCAAAATTAACCTCAAAAAATCGGCAAAAATACAAATTTAAATGTAATGTATTTTAGTTTGAAAATCGAATTAAAACAACTAAAAATGTTAAATAGTTATTGAAATCATTAAAAATTTTCAGTTATAATTGAAAAAAAATTTTTATTTGAATTTTACAGGCAAAATATGCTCAAAAATATTTCTTGACTTTGACCTTGAATATTTAAGCAACACGGATACCTAGAACTCTCAACGAACACTCATTTTAAAGTTTGAGAAGTTTTCTATCAAATGCTTTTTAAATTTTTTAAATCGCTTCATTAGATTAGAAGTTATGATTTTTGCAATGTAAAATGAGCAAAGGCCCCACTGTGCGGCGTCCAAAATTGTATCTTACTACTGTTTTTTTTTTTTTTTTTTTTTTTTTTTGAGTTATAAGGCTAACAAAACCGTTAAATATCAGTCTAAAATTTCACTCTTATTATGATAATTGACTCTGGTACCAACGAACTCTGAGATGGTTCTGAGGTGGGCTAGCTGAAGCCACCGGACGGGTCGCAGGTTGCGGATAGCGCATGGCCTCCAGTGGAGGTTAGCTGCGAATAGCGACTTGTCGTAATAAGCAGTCCCGGACAACAGCGGGTTACCACACCGTTAGTGGGACCGACAAGGCGCTTGTCTGACCGTCTTTAATACATAGTCTTACACACACCCAAATTCCTACACGTGTTCCTACCCACATCCTATCCCCAACATCTCAAAAGGGCGGTGGTGACGTCCTGAGGCAAGGGTGCCGCTTCACCCCCTAAGCCAGGGTGTTATGCGTTCCGTGCCCATTGGTTGGTTTGCAGTCAGGGGTAACCGACTGTATTTGGACGGAGCCTCACCGATACCTGGCCGCCTCGGTGAGTATACCTGGCCCCGGCGTGTTAGTGGGGGCTATGACACGCCGGTACTACTTCCCCCCACACTCGTGGGACCAATTTATGGAGAAGAAAATTTTTAATAAAGATAGGCGGGGCTTAACCGCAACTCAGGTAGCAGAGCGGATGGAAGAGGAGGCTCTGGACATGGGTGGAAGCTTGACACCGCGCGGGGGCAAGGCCCCCCACTCGAAGAGTGTTGCCAAGCCAAGGGGCTCGTCCCCAAAGCAAGGCACCTCCGGTAGTGTAGAGGCTTTCAAGCCTCGAGTGGTGGTCAAGAAAGACACCATACGAACGGACGTAGGGGGTGGGAGAGCAGTGCCCGGCACTGCCCCGGTGGCTGTCCCGCAGACAGGCAATGTCGGCAGGACAGACACTGCAACACCCTCATCTGGCCAGAAGAGGAGAATGATGCCGCCCATTCCGGCACCAGGCCAACCCGGTGGGGCTGGTGACCCGCTAAGGCATGGCCTAAGCGGAGCCGGCCGCAAATGGTATCTCAGATACCTGGGTCGTGGCTTGAAGCCGGAGGAAGCGCGCAAGAGAGCGCTGGAGCACCGGGCCCCGACCGTGTCTCCGGGTGAGAGGAAAGGAGAGGAAGCGGGCGTGGGGAAGAAGCGGCAATGGATTCAAACATCGCCTGCTGAGGCCCCCAACGACGCCAACAAGAGGGTGAAGCATAAAGGCATCACAGTTCCGGAAGGCCCAAGTACTTCAAAGGATTCGAAGCGTCCGAAGGCAGCCTCGTATGCCAGTGTAGCCAAGGGTACAATCTTGGCTATAATGGCGTCTGAGCACCCGAAGAGGCTTCTGTCCAAAGAAGAACTGTCGGCGGTAGAGCTTGCTCTTGTCGAGGAGATGAGGAAGGGCCATACCGCCAGCCTAAACTTCAACGGGATACACTTCCGGACAGGTCTTCTACTGGTGGAGTGTATGGACGATGCTACCAGGAAGTGGCTAGAGCTGAAAGCTCCTAGCATCAGCTCTGCGGTGGGCGTGCAGCTCTGCACCTGCCCAAAAGATGATATCCCGTTACCGAACATATTAACGGTTTTTCTGCCACGGACGGCTGGCGAGCCGGTGGCAAAATCTTTGGGCTGCTCACCGAGCAGAACCGTGGGCTTAGCACGGATACGTGGAAGCTCCTGAGGTGGAAGGAGGCAGAAGGAGGCAAGATCTTAACGCTAGGCGTGGAAGATGATGCTCTAGCTCTGCTGAAGACCCGGGGCTTGATGGTCAGCTTCCGTTTTGGACAGCTGAAATGCAAGCTCCATGCCAAGAAGGAGGAAGTGGCGGCGGCGGTTGCGGAGGCGAAAGCTGACATTGTGCCTGGCACTTCGTCAGCCTCAGCCGAAGCGAACTGCGCTACGGAGGGTGGAGCGGAAGCGGAGGCTAAAGCTGTCGTTGTGCCTGGCACTTCGGCAGCCTCAGCCGAAGCCGAAGCGGAGAGGAAGCTGGCAGCCATAGATGCCGAGTTGGACTCGGCCTCTCTGCAGGGTCTTGACCTGTCAAGGCTAAATGTCGAAGGAGATGGTGATACCACCAACGAGGATGGGCCATCCGATGATGAGCGAACGCCCACCGGGGCGCAGTCAGAGACCTATCTGACGCTCTCGGAGGGTGAAGAAGAGCTCTAGGGATGGAGACCACCAGCGTGGCACAGATCAACCTGCATCACGCGAGGGCAGCTTCAGCTGTCATCGGCAGGTTGGTCACCAGGTTGGACCTGGGGCTGGTGCTCATCCAAGAGCCATGGGTCGTCAGAGGCAGGATCTGCGGCCTTAACCACGTAAGTGCAAGAGTTATTGCGGATGTTAGAGAGACATCGCCGAGAGCCTGCATCTTGGTACGGAAGAATATTAACTTTCTATGTCTTTCTAATTTTCTCACTAAAGATCTAGTAGCAGTGATGATCACTGGAGAGCGCGGGAGTATCGTGGTGGCATCGGCATACTTCCCGGGAGACGAGGCGGAGACTCCTCCAATAGAAGTCCAGAACCTAGTGGACTACTGCATCAGCAAGAAGCTGCCATTGCTGCTGGGGTGCGATGCAAACGCACATAGCATCACGTGGGGCAGTACTGATACCAACAGCAGAGGTGAGTGTTTACTTGATTTTCTACTAGTTAAGGATCTCACCGTTTTCAACGTAGGGGCAGAACCTACGTTTGTTACCAAAAGTAGGGCCGAGGTGTTAGATATCACCTTCGGTAATGATGGAGGCTCCAGGTTGGCCCGCAACTGGAGAGTCTCCAATGAACCTTCATTGTCGGACCATAGGATCATCCTATTCGACATATGTAGTAATCTGAGCTTTAGTAAGGACATCAGAAATCCTCGGCAGACTGACTGGCAACAATATCAGTCCTGTCTGGAGGCTAATCTGAGTAGGCTTAACTATAGCAAAAGAACTTCCTCACAGGAAGAGATAGAGCAGCTTTCTATAGACGTGGGCAAAACTATCTTGGATGCTTATCATTCAAGCTGTCCCTTAAAAAGTATAAGATCCAGCAGGGATAATCCATGGTGGACTAATAAGCTAGGACGTCTTCGGGTGGAGGTTAGAAAGCTGTTTAACGCAGCTAAAAAGTCTAACGATAAATGGGATTGTTATACCAGGAAGCTTACTGAGTATAACAAGGAGATACGCAATAGCAAACGTGATCATTTCAGGAAGTTTTGTTCCACTCTGGAGCAGGCCTCGCCCGCTGCTAGAGTGTTCAAAGCCATCTCGAAAGGCAAAGTGCTCTCGGAACTTTGCCTCAAGAGACAGGATGGGACATTTACGGACAATGAGGTAGAGAAGGCCGAACTTCTCTTGCAAACTCATTTCCCGCTATGTAGGACCATTTCAGATAGTGATAGTAGTTACGTACAGGCATCTGGGAGAAGACCCGACTTCAAACTAGCTGCGGAAATCGTAACTGAGCATAGGATCAGATGGGCAATCGGTGCACTTAGTCCCTATAAAGCCCCGGGGGTTGATGGCATTCTTCCCATCCACTTACAGAAGGGCATCGACCCTCTCATAGTTTTCTTAATCAGAATCTTCCGAGGTAGCATTGCCCTAGGGTACATACCTATGGCGTGGAGGACGGCGAGGGTGATTTTCATCCCGAAGGTAGGAAAAAAGGACCCGTTTCTTCCTAAATCCTTCAGGCCAATCAGCCTTACCTCATTCCTGCTAAAAACTCTAGAGAAGATAGTTGATAACCACATAAGATCGGTGCACCTAGTGGCTAAGCCACTACATGCACATCAACATGCGTACAGGGCAGGAATGTCAACGGAGTCAGCTCTGCTTGACCTAGTGAACACTCTCCAGAAGTCTGTGAAAGCAAAAGAGGTTGCACTCTGCGCCTTTATGGACATAGAGGGTGCTTTTGACAACACGGCGCATGACGTGGTCGTTAGAGCTCTTGAGAGAAAAGGAGTGGAATCAGGACTCACGTTCTGGTTAGGCAAACTCCTGGACTCTCGCATAGCAGAAGTCACCGTTAGTAATTCGACGATCAGAGCTCAAACCACCAGAGGCTGTCCTCAGGGGGGTGTCCTATCACCTCTTCTCTGGAGCCTGGTGGTGGATGATCTCTTAGTTAAGCTTACGGATAATGGATTTCGGTGTCTTGGCTACGCTGATGACATTACCATTATCTGCAGAGGGAATTTTGAGAACACACTTTGTGATAGAGTCACCTTGGGTCTACAACTTAGCTTGGACTGGTGTAGGGACGTGGGGCTGAGCATCAACCCAGCAAAGACCACAATCGTTGCCTTCACAAATCGGTACAAGCTCAAATCGATTAGACCTATTATCATTGGGGGTACAATCATACCTTTGTCCACGGAGGTCAAATATCTGGGGGTCATACTAGATAAAAGACTTCTCTGGAAACAGCATGTGGAGCATGCTGTTCAGAAGGGAACCTTAGCCCTGATGAGCTGCAGAACTCTTGCGGGAAAAAACTGGGGGCTTTCACCTAAGATTCTGATGTGGATGTATACTGCTATGGTGAGGCCCATGGTATGCTACGGAGCAGTGGTCTGGGCTGGTCGCATGGACCGGGAAGGTGCGAGGAAGCAACTGGGCAAACTCCAGAGGCTTGCCTGCTCGTGCATCTCGGGAGCTATGCGCACCTGCCCAGCCACGGCTCTTGACGTACTACTTGGGCTCCCACCGTTGCACCTATACATAAAACACAACGCAAGCAGAAGTCATATGAGATTAACGGGAGCATTAGCAACCGGATCGGAGGCAGGAGCCACGGGCTCACTTTTAGAATACCCACAGGATGCGCAGATGGCGCAATTTAGTTTCAGTAAGCTCTATAAGATAGAGCTTAGCAATAAGGCAAATTGGACCAGCCTGTCCACTACCTATAATGTGAAAACACATGCTATAAGGTGGTACACAGATGGCTCACTCACAGAGGAGGGGGCTGGGATCGGAGTCTGTGGACCTCGACTCAAATACCATGAACCTCTTGGTAAGTTCACTAGTATATTCCAAGCGGAAATACTCGCAATAGAGAGATGTGCCTCTTTCAACTTAGACAGAGGCTACGATCGCAGGGACATTGCCATCTTTTCAGACAGTCAGGCGGCAATAAAAGCACTAAGTGCATACAAAATTGTCTCAAGGCTGGTTTGGCAGTGTATAGAATTACTTAACAGGTTAGGGGCCAATAATAGAGTCACCATCTATTGGGTCCCTGGGCATGCGGGAATTCCAGGCAATGAGGTAGCAGACCAAATGGCCAGAAAGGGGGCTAGCACTCCTTTCTACGGGCCAGAACCTTTCTGTGGGCTAGGCCCTGGGGTCATCGAGCAGAGCAGTCGCTCTGACCTCTGGTCTGCTAGTGAAAACTTCTGGCTGTGCTCGCAGGGGGCGAGACAGAGTAAAAGGCTCATAGGTAACTACAACAAGACGAGGACTGAAGACTGTCTGAAGCTGAGCAAAGTATCTCTTCGGATTGTTACAGGCTTCTTGACGGGACACTGCAGATTGCGTAGGCATTTACAAAGGTTACGCATAGGAAACGAGAGCACTTGCAGGCTCTGTCTGGAGGGGGATGAAACTCCAGAGCATCTATTAGAAGAGTGCCCGGCCATAGGTCGGCTGAGATTATCTCAGCTAGGGCGGGTCTCACTTAATTCTGAGGAGATGAGGGCTCTTCGTCCAAGCGACATCATCGCGTTTCTGCGATCAATCGCACTATACGAGGAGCTGTAGCTCATACACTAGGAAGAGGGCACAATAGATCCAGGCGGTCGCAGTGCACAGACCTCCATTTCATAATAAATAAAATGATAATTGACAATAGATATAATAAAATAAGTATATATTTGTATAATTTATAAAATCAACATGAATCCATCGTCATCTGCTTGAGGTACACATTTGCTAACAACTTTGGTTAATAACAGGATTACACATACAGTTTTGTTTTCTGTTTGTTTATAGACGCATAATTTTAGCTGGCCAACTGCTTGCGTCCCTGCAGCCGTTCACAACGCAGACAGTTGTCTGCTCTCTTTGATTTCCAGCAATTAGAATGGGAACAGGCGCCACACTGATCACAGCGGTGTACCTTTCGCTGCCATGGATAAATAAGCTGGTGACTCTTACAAAGCTCACAGACAAAGCCGCGACCCGTGCACAGCTGCAAAAGAAATGATTGCATTGGTTGAGTTGGATTTTTGGGGATATTATGCTTACCACACAGCTATACACATGCTGTTCGTTAAGAGTGATTAACTCCTCAATCGAGCGACTCATGCTTGTGTTTTGTACATCAACAAAATCACACAAAGACCACATGTCCGGATCATTGGTAATGTGCGCCGGTATCGCATTGAAAAACGACTGCTCTCTATTCAATTGTTCAGAAAGTGAATATAAGTAAAAACAAATATCTAAAAGTTTAAATAACTTACCGGATAGCAAAACGACAAGCGGCAATAAAATCGCGCACATATTTTAACTGTTGCCGACGTCGTCGCGCTCGAACCAGAACCCTTTGCTTAACATATAACTGAGCATTGAGGTCGGGCACATGGAAGAGCGGAAATGTGTACATCTGTTCTATCAAGCGATATGCAAACGAGCTAACGGCATAACAACGAAAATCCCAGGATTGTAGGATTTTCGCTGGTAACGCCGACAATTGATTTCGATGGCAGCCGGTGCACATATATTTTCCCAAATAGTTGCAATAGCGAAAATGATGCTGATATTGTCTCGTCACATGCATGCCACAACCGGCGCACAGATAATGCTGCAGCACCAGCAGCTGTGTGCGACTGGTCGATGCATGCTCTGTAAAGATGATTTGTTGACGTGGTGGTGCCCACGTTTTGGTGCCACGTGTTAAGCCCGCCTGTGCGTTATCGCACGACGGCAACTGTTTTTGCTGTTGCTGCTCCTCGGGCTTGGGCAAGGGCAAGGGCAACAATTGTTGCGGTGTATCCTGCTCGGACACAAGCCATTTTAGATCACCCAGTTTGGGCAGCTGCTGATCATTGAAACGTGATATCAATTGCAATCCCACCGCTTCAGCGCTATTGTTGTTGTTCATATTGGAACTACTTTTCGTATTATGCTGTTCCGCAATGGGCATGAGCATTGTATCCATGTCGGCAGCACAGCTAATAGATGCCGATTCCATGGTCGTTGCCGTCGTTGCATGCCGACTCCACTTCACGTGCTCAATGGCCGCAATGCATGCCTCTGAGATGCGAAAATGTGCATTCTCCTTTTCGAGTTCCGTATTGTTGTGCGTATATCGTGACATTTGTAGAAATGCAGCAAAGCTCTGGTTGTCCAATTTATTATTACCACTACTGTGTTGGCTTTCGCTGCTTAGGCTGCACGATGTTGTGCTGCCAGTTGATGTGCTTGGGCCTAGAATATCCAGGGGTGCAGTTGGTCCAATGCAATTTGTATCTACCTGACACTGGTTTGTATCGTCCAGCATGCTTATGCCCTCGAATAGTGATTGATGCTGCCGTTTGTTCAGTTTGCGTCCGTTGATGGGCAAAAAGTTGTCCAGCACACTGCTGGCTTTATCATCCTGGCCAAGACCACGACTATACCAGCTGGTATAAAGGGGTGGTGAGCCAAAAAGATTGCTTAGAAAGCTATTAAATGGACTGGTGCGCGTCTTTGTTGATGCTGCTGCATTTGCTTCTTCTTTAGCCGTTGGCGTTGTTGTTGTTTCTAGACAGCTATTGCTGCTGTTTGTTTGGTCCGTCCAAATCTTGATGCTATCGCAATTTATTAGTTGAATATGGCGTGGCAAAGACACTTGACTGCAGCTGCTGGCGGTGCTGGAGACACTGCAACCGCTTAGCTTAAGGGGGCAGCCTTCACGCGGACTCTCGTTAAGTGTTTGGCAACGTGGTCGCGTCAATGAATTGGCATAGCTATTGTCATCGCCCTGATAAAGACAGGGTAAACTTTTGATGCGACGCAACAGTTTGAATGGTTGGAGATGGTAATGTTGTAGTAGCGATAATTGCTGTCGCTGCTGTTGACACTGTTGATTTAAGTCCTCTGGATCCTCCTGAACCACATGCAATCTGTGCGTTATGCTAAAGTTTGGCTGTGAGCTAATGCGTCGATGCCGTCCACATCTATTCACTCGCTCCAGCTGGCTGAGAAGACTACTTTGATCCAGCTCTATGGCTGTTAGGCACACAAAAAGCGCTGCTGAATAGCCACTTTGACGCAAATAGGCCACATCTCGCTGATAGTAAGCATTAAGCATCTCCCTGTCTGCCACAAGCGATTGCATGCAATGCGACAAACAACTCTCACGTAGACATCTTGCAATCCATTGTTGAAGAAAGTCCGAAACGCTGCTTGCAACTATTCTCAAAGTAGTCGGAACTGGCGTTAACTGCTGCCCTGCGAGACGCAGATGCTCAAAGTCTTCAAATAGACGCTAAAAAATGATATAATAATGTAATAATAATGATTGTAAATTGTTAAGAAATAAGGTTGCAATATAGATATAACCCAAGCTCATACACATACATATGTATATATATTTTACCACAAAAAGTTATTGAACATTTGCCAAATTGTTGATTAACTAGCAAATCTTCTTCTTATCAAAACAAACATTATTTAAAGGGGTGTTGGCAACAGCTGGTCATTAAAAAAAAAACCCCTTACCTGTGAACCTATGTTAGTTGGGTGGAGCAGACCGTGCTGGAGGATCTGTTGGCATGTTTGCACCAGCAGCTGGAAACTGTCGTCGTTTTTGGTTTGAAACCAATGGTTGGTGGCCAGTTGTAGCTCCGACAGAAGGGTGCAGAGCTGGTGTTGGTGTTTTTCAAGTTTGATGTCGCGTTGTTGTTGTGAATAATGAGTGCGCCTGTGCGTGTCATAGCTCCAAGCAGTTGGCACAGCTGATGATGATTGTTTTTCCGTTGTTGTTGCACTGTTGAACATTTTCGTAAGTGTTGCTGTTGCGGCTAAGCAATTGGGTTTTACCAAACATATTTGTTATCTATAAATAGGTATGTATGTAATTGCAGTACAATCTTAAATGTTTTATGCACTTGCATTGCTCATCATGCAAACAATCGATGAAAATATAAATATAAGTGCAACTATCGAATATCAGCTGACACCCCCTTTTACACAACGAGAATGTAATATAACAGAAAAGTAACCAGAGCCAGCAACTCTGCTAGAAAAAAGTCTACTCTAACATGCGCGCAAAGCGAGGTAAACTTTTCTTCTGCCTTTTCAAATTGTTGTTTTAAATCAGCTGGTACATAGAGAAGAAGCAAAGAATCAACGGCGGCCATTTTTTGTGTTTTGTTTTGATTGCAAAGTGTGCGAAGAAATGGCAGCAATAAGATGTTGCCGTAAGTTTTTTTTCGTGTTGTTGTCAAACCCTTGACTTTGCTTGAGTTTGGCAATTTAAGACTTTAGCTTCAATCGGATGGCTGCTGCCCTTTATGTAAATTTTTGTTGTTGAATAGCTAATCGGTGGACACTTCTATGCAATATGAATATTATAAGTCTTCAAGTATATTGGTGATTAGGTAGGGTGTTTGAATAATTAAAACAGTTTATTAAGTTGCAAGTTACTTAACAAATTCTGGAACAAGGGTATTTTGCATTTAAATGTTAAAAATAAGATTTGTTATATTTAAATTATATGTAAAATATATATAAACCACGTATTGTATTCACTTCCACTTTATATTAGAAGAAAGTGTAACTCAACTTTGCGCAGTTTCTGCGAATCGTTTCGCTTTGCCAATTGTTGTTGTGCGGTCGCTGTTAATGTAACAGTTCCTCTTCGCTTTCAACTTTTTGAAATACAGGGACAGTAAAAAATGCATAAGTATTTGTATGTGTGTGCATGCATTAAATTTTTGCTGTCGAAGCCTTGCCGTGATTTTTAATATTTATTATTTTCAGTAGTCTGTAGCTCCCATGTGGGTATTGGGTAATTGGGTTGTATAGACTTCATAGTAACTTTCAACAATTACACACCTAAAAATGAAATACCATAGCATAATTCCCATCGAAAATATTAGTGCTGTTCTCAAAGTATTGTATCATTGCACACGTGTATCGACACAACACTGCTATCGTGAACACCCAATTGCACAGCACAAGTCCTGCAAGCTTGCTATCTCCGAATTTGCTATTGTGTATTTATTGATTAATAAATAAGAAATAAATTGAAAATGCCTTTTAAAAGCATAAAATCAGCTATTTTAGAATGAAAAGCATCCCAAGCACTTGAGGAAATTCTTGCAACGATTTTTGTAGTCAAGGGTTTGGGTCTAGCACAAAGTGCAAGCTACACTTAATACAAATTGTTGTTGGAGATGCTTGCACACTTGCTCTTGTGCTATGATACTACACTTTGTGAACACCACTATTTTGTTATAATTTTAGTATTTGGTGGATATATGTGTATAATCAAGTATTAGTGGCTTAATATTGATATAAAACTAGTAAAAATAAGTTGGGAGTCGCCAAAAAGGCCTTAGTGATAGCGGCGAAAAGTCATTTACACTGATAAAAGGCCTTTAGTAATCAGCTGTTTTTTGTTTACTTTTGGTTGTGATTGTCGAAGAAGAAATTTGAAAAATTGAGTCGGCAGTCGGCCGTCAGTCTGTGTAGGGGGACTAAGTAGGTGTGGAGATCCATGCTCCGCGGTCGACCCGTCGACTGCGTAGTGTGGAGCCCCGCTCCTACTCCGTAACTGCCAGACTGTCGGAAGTGCAACTTATACCTCCTCGTGGTGGCTGCTGGTAACAGGGTCCTGTGTAGGTCACGTCTCCTGCAGGATACCTGGCTAAATTAAGTTGGGCTAAAGAGAGTAAACTCTTTCTAATAAAATCCCCAATCTAATGGTGGAACAGCATATGCCAAGAGATGCGTGGCTAGGGGGGCGCCTAGTTACTAGTATGCGGACTTGGGGTGCGGTGGCGCGGCCTCATTTTAATCCGCCACACTACGGTACGGCACGGCGTAGCGTTTACTGGTAGCCATCTTACTCGTGGGATCAAAAACTTATGAATCAAAATACAAAAACCGATGTTGAGAAGGAGAGTGGCCCTATGGGACACAACACAGAGGTGACAACACCTCAAACCCAACAACACCAACGTGAAGGTGCCTCAGTGGTGGAACCACCACAAAGCAACAGTACACCAACCGACAGTGTTGTTGGTTTTCTTTCTGCGGCAGGGACTGAGTAAAGAAGAGGCCTACTCCAAGGCTATGTCCCCAATGGAGAAGAGAGGGGAAACAGCATGCCCCAAACGCCAAAGATCGACGAACCAAAGTTCAGAGGCAACCGCCAGCAAAAAGATGAGGGATGATAAGCCCTCCACCTCCAAAGCCGCAGGCAAGGCGTATGAAAGGCAGACCTCTGCCTCACATCACCGAGCCAAGGCAACTGATAACAAGGAGCGTAGCTCTGTGCCGGTGAAGGGAGCAGCTAGCACCAAGGCCGACAAGAAGCAGCATGCTAAACCGAATGAGGCTGGTGTTGGAGTCAAACTGGCGGTATTGGCAAGGGACTATCCCAAAACGGCCCTAACAACCGCGCAAATGGATTCCATATCCAGCGCAATTGAAGATAAAGTACTGGAGCATATGGATGGGCAGATAAAGCCGGCCTTCCTAGGCTCCACCTACAAAGCTGGGTATCTCGCGCTTCTTTGCAAAGACTGCGACACAGCTGAGTGGGTTAAGGCGATGGTGGTCAAGATGACGCCGTGGGAGGGCGCTGCACTCTGGTCAACAGAGGAATCGAAGATTCCTCACCCCAGAATAGCAGTCGGCTATTTTCCCAAATCCGCTGGCATGGAAACGGCCAAAATTCTTAATTTTCTGCAGGCTCAAAACAAAGGCCTAAATACCTCGGCCTGGAGGGCCCTAAGGAGAGTTGAAAAGGGCTCCAATGCCATGTTAGTGATGGCTGTAGATCAGAAGTCGGCAGCCATAATTGACGAGTCTAAAGGAAGGGTTAATTTCCGCATGGGACAAGTCAACCTGAAAGTCAAGGGTGAGGACACCACTGAGGAGGAGCTCATCAATCAAGTCAGCGGGATGGAGATTGAAGAGAGTACTTTAAGATCTCCAAATGCCTCCGATGCTGAAGCACACAGGTAATATATGATAGAACAGCGGCCAAACCTAGGGCAGCAATAATCATTAACACTGACATTAAATTTCTACCTCTCACAGAATTCATAGACAATGACACGGTGGCTATACTTCTGGAGCTGGATATCGAAGGGGGCAAGAAAGAGGCTGTATTGGCCTCAGCTTACTTCCCTGGCGACACAGAAGTGGTTCCAACGAACACTATCAGGGCCTTAGTGGAATACTGCAGAACACACCGTAAGGTCCTGATACTTGGATGTGATTCAAATGCCCACCACTTAGCATGGGGTAGCACGGACATAAACAACAGAGGTGAGTCACTCTTAAACTATCTCATATCAACTAACTTATCAGTTACAAATAGGGGGAATGAACCAACTTTTGTTAACTCTATAAGAAAGGAGGTATTAGATCTAACACTGGTCTCAGACAGAGCCATAGACTTGGTTAGAGAATGGAGAGTGTCTGAGGAGGCCTCAATGTCTGATCACAGGCATATTCTCTTTGACCTTAAGGGCCCGGTGAGGAGCGCTGTGCTCTACCGTAGCCCAAAAACCACTAACTGGACGAAATACTCCGACACTCTAACGTTAAAACTATCGGGACATAGACCCCAACTAACAAATACTGAAGAGCTAGAGAGAGCGGTCAATACACTGACGCAAGATCTAGTCTCAACTTTAAATAACTGCTGTCCACAAAGGGTTAAGGCCTCCAGCAAGAGAGTCCCCTGGTGGAACTCACGACTTGACAAATTGCGCAGGGAAGCAAGAACTGAATTCAATAGGGCCAAGAGGACCAACAAATGGGAAAACTACAGGACAACCTTAACTAACTATAATAGGGAGTTAAGGAAATCCAAGAGATCCTCATGGAGAAACTTCTGTGAGGACCTTAGGGACGTACCCTCAACTGCAAGGGTTCAGAGAGTCCTATCAAAAGCCAGTGGAGGACCAATAGGGACACTTAAAGGCCCGAATGGCGTATACACCAAAGATTCTCAAGATACTTTAGAGGTTCTTCTAAGATCTCACTTTCCTGATTGTTCATTCTGCAGCACAGGGGGAGACCCTGATACAGAAGAACTAAGGCACTCAAGGGCCAGAGACCCCATAATCAATAGCATAGTTAGCTATGAAAAAGTAGAGTGGGCAATAAACTCCTTCAAACCCTATAAATCCCCTGGTCCAGATGGTATTTTTCCGGCCATGCTATTCAAGGGCAAAGGGGCTATTATTATTAGGAAAATGGTTCCCATATATCGGGCCAGCCTTCTGCTGGGATATATTCCAAAATCTTGGAGAGCAGTAAAGGTAATATTTATACCTAAGGGCGGGGACAGACCACTATGCTCTCCCAAATCGTACAGACCAATCAGTCTCTCCTCTTTCATGCTAAAGACCATGGAGAAACTGATAGACTGCTACGTCAGAACTGACATACTTGAAGCTAAACCGCTTCACAAACTGCAATTCGCCTACCAGAAGGGTAAATCCACGGTGACGGCACTGCATCACTTGACAACCGAAATAGAAAAGGCAATTGACGCAAAGGGTGTCGCCTTATGCGCCTTCATGGACATAGAGGGTGCCTTCGACAACGCAAATTTTGTTTCAATGAACCGGGCTCTGACAAATACGGGGGTAAACCCTAAGGTAGTAGACTGGGTAAAGGCAATGCTGTGCCGCAGACTGATAAAGGCCGATCTCGGACTTGCCTCGGCCAGCATAAATGCCATAAAAGACTGTCCACAAGGAGGTGTCTTATCTCCTCTACTGTGGTCACTCCTAGTAGACGACCTAGTACTGTCTCTCAACGCCAACGGATGCAAAACGTTAGGCTATGCAGATGACATATCTGTAATCATCAAGGGCAAAGATGAAAAGATCCTTGCGGACCTCATGCAACGAGCACTTAATCAAACGGTAAATTGGTGCACCTCAGAGGGGCTCTCTATCAACCCTAAGAAGACCATCATAATCCCGTTCACCAACGAAAGAACTCTTGAGTTTCCAGATTTAAAGGTTAGTGACACAGTTGTGTCACTGAGTACAGAGGTTAAATATCTAGGGGTAACTCTGGATAGCAAACTCACTTGGAATGCACACCTGAGAGCGGTAACCACGAAATCAACTCGATCTCTCTGGGCTGTCAAGCAGATGCTTGGCAAATCATGGGGGCTTTCTCCTAAAATGGCCCACTGGGCGTACACCCAGATGGTTAGACCGATGATTTTGTACGGGGCGGCGATTTGGTGGGTAAAAGCCACACAAAGCACCGCTATCAACAAACTTTACAAAATACAAAGGCTAGCATGCCTAAGCATTACAGGGGCTTTGAGGACGACCCCGACAACAGGACTGGAAGCAATTCTAGACCTAACTCCCTTACACCTAGCAATAGAGGAAGAGGCTGTAAAACAGACTTTGGGACTCTATGTTAGCAACAAGTACCAAAAGGGCAATCTTAGAGGACACCTGGGTATATTGAATAGGGTAGAGGAAATCCTCGACAAGACCAAAACGCTAGACCATAGCCAAACTTTCCATAGTTTCACCAAAAACTACAATGTCATTTTTCCAACTAGAGAGCAATGGACTTCTAATCCATCCTGGATAAATGACGACGCACAAAACTGGTTCACAGATGGATCCAAGACAGCATCAGGGGTAGGAGCAGGCATAGTGGGTCCTCGCACACACATCTCTGTCTCACTGGATGCTGAATGCACCGTTTTTCAGGCAGAGCTTTTCGCTATTTTACAGGCGGTATACAGACTGAATAGCAGACAGTTGGTAGGAGTTAACATTCGTATACTCTCCGACAGTCAAGCAGCTCTTAAAGCACTAAACAGCTACAGCTATAACTCTAAACTTATATATGAATGTCACTGTGAGCTAAATGTTCTGGCAACCAGCAACAGGGTCTCTCTGGTATGGGTCCCAGGACATGAAGGCCACTCAGGTAATGAGGCTGCGGATGTAAGGGCTAAATTGGGAGCGGAAGCCCCGTTCATAGGCCCCAGTCCGATGTTTGGTTACTCAAACAACACACTCAGATCTGACATAGATAAATGGTTAGGAAACAAGAAATCAATGCACTGGAACAGTCTAGAGGGTCTCAGACACTCAAAAGATTTGTGTGCCCAAATGCAACAAGAGCCAAGGAAGCTCTATCCTTAAACAGGACACAACTTAGGTCACTCTGTGGGGCGTTGACAGGCCACTTTCCTTGCAACGACCACCTACATAAGATGGGCCTTGTTAGTAACAGAACTTGTAGATTCTGTGAGGAGGATGTTGAATCCATGGAACATCTCATCACCAATTGCCCTGCCCTGGCACGCAGTAGAGCAACGCTGTTAGGCAAATACATTCTCAATGAAGAGGACCTGATGCATATCTCGCAGACTGGTCTGACTCAGTTTCTGAGAACATTAAAACTGAACTAGTGGTAAGGAGGCACAATAGATCCATGTGGGTCGCAGTGCTGAAGGGCGCAAGCCCACCCTCGTTCGACATTACATTACATTAATCAGCTGTTTTTTGTTTACTTTTGGTTGTGATTGTCGAAGAAGAAATTTGAAAAATTGAGCAAAATTTAAATTTAATAATGCTGGCGAAAGAAATAGGTGATTGCGTTGTAAATACGGCAAATGATTGTGTCGATTTTTTTTGCGCTTTTGTTGATTGCGAGAACGTATCTGTATGTCTTTTCAAAGACTCCAAGTTCTTTTAACATCAAGAGGAGTCATGTCCACGGAATTTGCTTTTAAAGTTTCTGCCATTTCCACACATATATGAATGTTTTTGCGTTGGCCACGAAGATTCCCTCCCACATATCAATAGACATGCTCTCCAACTCACTCGGCCACCGCTTTCTTTTCTGACCGACATCTACTTCAAATTAAATTGTTAAATTATAATAAAATTAACAATACTTGATAATACAAATAATAGTTTACTTACTTGCACATTTGATTTGGTTTAAAGTCAGCTGTTAAAAGGTGTCACCTTTTGTAATTCGAGCCGAAAATATCGATACATCGGCAAAAAAGGTCTGTATTTTAGCCGGTAGCATAGGGGCGCTCTTGCGGCGAGAGGAAAAATGTTCAATTTTCAAATATAACGGCCACATTTTGTATGCAAAAGGCTAAATGCTAGCGGCGCGCCTTATGGCCTCAGTGTAAGTGCACTATTAAGGCTAAATTTATCGAAGGCCTTAAGGCTAAATGCGCGCCTTACGGTCTTAGTGTAAATGCACTATAAGGCAACATTTTTTGAAGGTCTTAAGGCTAAATGCTAGCGGCGCGCCTTACGGCCTCCGGGTAAATGCACTATCACCATGTTTGAATTTAGCGGTGACTTTACTATGCCAAGTTTTAAAGTCTGTGGCCGTTTAATTAAATAATGTTTCGAAAATTTTCAAACACCGCTATTCAAATGGCTGAAACAAAATTTGTTTTTACCAAAAACTACAATGTCATTTTTCCAACTAGAGAGCAATGGACTTCTAATCCATCCTGGATAAATGACGACGCACAAAACTGGTTCACAGATGGATCCAAGACAGCATCAGGGGTAGGAGCAGGCATAGTGGGTCCTCGCACACACATCTCTGTCTCACTGGATGCTGAATGCACCGTTTTTCAGGCAGAGCTTTTCGCTATTTTACAGGCGGTATACAGACTGAATAGCAGACAGTTGGTAGGAGTTAACATTCGTATACTCTCCGACAGTCAAGCAGCTCTTAAAGCACTAAACAGCTACAGCTATAACTCTAAACTTATATATGAATGTCACTGTGAGCTAAATGTTCTGGCAACCAGCAACAGGGTCTCTCTGGTATGGGTCCCAGGACATGAAGGCCACTCAGGTAATGAGGCTGCGGATGTAAGGGCTAAATTGGGAGCGGAAGCCCCGTTCATAGGCCCCAGTCCGATGTTTGGTTACTCAAACAACACACTCAGATCTGACATAGATAAATGGTTAGGAAACAAGAAATCAATGCACTGGAACAGTCTAGAGGGTCTCAGACACTCAAAAAGATTTGTGTGCCCAAATGCAACAAGAGCCAAGGAAGCTCTATCCT
Source organism: Scaptomyza pallida (assembly GCA_018152965.1). NCBI lineage: Eukaryota > Metazoa > Arthropoda > Insecta > Diptera > Drosophilidae > Scaptomyza > Scaptomyza pallida. Next base: position 2,951,201 of record JAECXP010000019.1, on the reverse strand, counting down.
TAAACAGGACACAACTTAGGTCACTCTGTGGGGCGTTGACAGGCCACTTTCCTTGCAACGACCACCTACATAAGATGGGCCTTGTTAGTAACAGAACTTGTAGATTCTGTGAGGAGGATGTTGAATCCATGGAACATCTCATCACCAATTGCCCTGCCCTGGCACGCAGTAGAGCAACGCTGTTAGGCAAATACATTCTCAATGAAGAGGACCTGATGCATATCTCGCAGACTGGTCTGACTCAGTTTCTGAGAACATTAAAACTGAACTAGTGGTAAGGAGGCACAATAGATCCATGTGGGTCGCAGTGCTGAAGGGCGCAAGCCCACCCTCGTTCGACATTACATTACATTAATCAGCTGTTTTTTGTTTACTTTTGGTTGTGATTGTCGAAGAAGAAATTTGAAAAATTGAGCAAAATTTAAATTTAATAATGCTGGCGAAAGAAATAGGTGATTGCGTTGTAAATACGGCAAATGATTGTGTCGATTTTTTTGCGCTTTTGTTGATTGCGAGAACGTATCTGTATGTCTTTTTCAAAGACTCCAAGTTCTTTTTAACATCAAGAGGAGTCATGTCCACGGAATTTGCTTTTAAAGTTTCTGCCATTTCCACACATATATGAATGTTTTTGCGTTGGCCACGAAGATTCCCTCCCACATATCAATAGACATGCTCTCCAACTCACTCGGCCACCGCTTTCTTTTCTGACCGACATCTACTTCAAATTAAATTGTTAAATTATAATAAAATTAACAATACTTGATAATACAAATAATAGTTTACTTACTTGCACATTTGATTTGGTTTAAAGTCAGCTGTTAAAAGGTGTCACCTTTTGTAATTCGAGCCGAAAATATCGATACATCGGCAAAAAGGTCTGTATTTTAGCCGGTAGCATAGGGGCGCTCTTGCGGCGAGAGGAAAAATGTTCAATTTTCAAATATAACGGCCACATTTTGTATGCAAAAGGCTAAATGCTAGCGGCGCGCCTTATGGCCTCAGTGTAAGTGCACTATTAAGGCTAAATTTATCGAAGGCCTTAAGGCTAAATGCGCGCCTTACGGTCTTAGTGTAAATGCACTATAAGGCAACATTTTTTGAAGGTCTTAAGGCTAAATGCTAGCGGCGCGCCTTACGGCCTCCGGGTAAATGCACTATCACCATGTTTGAATTTAGCGGTGACTTTACTATGCCAAGTTTTAAAGTCTGTGGCCGTTTAATTTAATAATGTTTCGAAAATTTTCAAACACCGCTATTCAAATGGCTGAAACAAAATTTGTTTTTACCAAAATATACAAAATATTTTTTTTGCACAAATAATTCAAAACAGAGTATTTAAAGCCATATTCAAGAGCAATGTAATGCGATGTTTAGCGTAAAAGTACGGTAGTCGACTACCAGTGATTGCCAGTTTTCTGCAGTAAATTTCTTATGGTAAAATTCACGCAAAACGAATTTCAGTTACTCAAATTGGTAATAGCTGAAGGGTGGAAATACGCAATCAAAAAAGGGTAAATGTACTTGATGTGTCACGAATCACACGAACTAAAGGCCTGTTTACCCAAAATTTAATTTAATTTAAGGAAACAGTGTGTACAGCGTTTAAAATTATTTTAACAGTGTTGTTAACCCGCCGTTACATTTTGAATTGTTATTCAAACACATTTTTACTTGAGCTAATGGCAATATACAAGCCCAAACTTCTCTTTTTAATTATATTTTTGAAGTATTTTGACTTTTTATCACACAACAAACATGATTTTCAACTAAAATAATTAGCTCATGCTCGTTCATTTAAATATTTGAATATGTAAACGTTTTGCACCACACTTTTTGATCAGCTGTTCTGTATTTTCAAGCTTACCAACACCGAAAAGATTTAAGAATCTGCAACCTGCAGGTTCGGAACTAAACTAAATTAAATTAAATTTTGGGTAAACGCTCACATAGAGTTCGCATAGGTTTGATTGAGTCAGCTGACTGTTTAATTAAATTAAATTAAATTTTGGGTAAACAGGCCTTAACCGAATACCAACTCAAAACAAATCTCGAGCCGGGTTAAGGGAATATATACAGTTAAAGGCCGAAAAAATCGAATTTTCCAGAAATTTTCTAAGGAAACTAAAAAATGTTTTGCTCTAAAAATGTGTACACATGTAATGGTATCTTTTAGATATATTTTAGGACTTATTGCATTATTTGTAAAAATATTTATTTGGACCGAGCGACAGCTGATCTCCGGAAGTTCCTCCCAAAAAAGAGGATTTGCGGTGACCGCTTGATCTCTGAAGTGAATTCTCAGAAATTGAAAGCCATTTTGAGAAAAACGCGTTATAATTTAAAAATTACTTTCAAGCACTCTGTAACGCCATTTCAAATTTGGGCATAACTTCAAAACTATTAACCGGAACGAGATAAAATTTATATGTGCATTAAGAAAAAACAAAATAAATCGATTTTTTGAAAACTCTGTTTATAAACCCTTAAGGTATGCCATACCCCTGTTCCCGATCATTTTGAAAACTTAAGTGGTTGGTCTAGAGTTTTGCTTAGGAATAAGCAAAATAAAACGTCTTACGCATAATAAATAGATTTCAATAGAGATCCACCAAAGTCTTCACCAATCGGAGAACAATGTATGTAAGGATGTAGAGTTCGCGTTTACATTCAACAGCTAGATTTCTTTTTGGGCTTTCGGAAAATTAATAAAAAAAAAATACAAATGTTACTATATACAGGGAGCTTTATATATTTTAATATCTTACCCATTTTTGTGCCCTGCATAAATGTTTTTCCTGCTTAAGATAAATCAAGTTAGAAGGCTCTAGTCGATATCTGCGCTGTTTCTTAACCGATTTTGGTTAACCTCATTTTCACCATTTGGAAATTTCTTATAGATCCTATTTGTATGTATATCGGAAACCAGAAGTGTTATCGAGAATTAGAAACATACTTGTTCTTCTTATGATATCGGAGAGCTTAGATTCCAAGTTTGAAGTCTCTAGCTCTTATAGTCACTGAGATCGGCGCATTCAGACAGACGGACAGACAGGCGTGGCTATATCGAGTCGGCTGTTGATGCTGATCGAGAATATATATACTTTATGGGGTCGAAGATGCTTCCTTCTGTCTGTTACATACATTTGCACAAAAACATTGTACCCTTATTTACCCATTTTATGGGTTAAGGGTATAAAATATACTACATGTAAACATAAAGTACAACACCACATTGTACATACTAGGTTTGTTCGATAGCTGCACTAGGTTGCCCTAGTGTACACTAGTTCACAAAAAAGTGTTCGATAGCTGCACTTTTTTACACTAAACACACAACTTTCAGTAACTGCATAATGGAAATAGGATTGGCAAATGTCCGATAAATTTTATAAAGGAAATACACTATTAATTTGCTCGAACTCACACCTATTTTGTTGTAGCTCTGCACTTTTTTGCACCATCAATTTTCAGGGTTGTATTTTTCGTGTTCTGTTTTGCACTGCACTACCCTACACTTTTTACTAACGAAGTTGTTTTAAGAAAAATTTGTTTTTGAATACTGATTCGAATAAAAAAACTCCGTATTCTAAAATTTTTCAAAAGAATTTCGTTTAAGATTGCCAAACCAAATCAGACCCAAAAACCAGATAAGAAGCGTTTCAATTGCGGTAGCGATGCCTGTCCCGGAACCAAAATTCTTAAAGGTTCTAAAACCGGTAACTGAAACCAATATTAACTATGGAGCCATGTCCGTATGTGTATCTGTTTATGGCAAACTACGATCTTAGCTTTTGATCTATCAATCTTTAACTTTTGCCACATAATTTTTTTGTTTTTGGTACTTGTTGATCATTTTCGAAAATCAGGCAGCTCGGATTTTAAGATGATTCGGTAAATATTTACTATCGCGGCACCAGCGATTTTCGGGTTGATTTTTTTTTTTCATGCTCCCTTATGACTTGGCAACATCATAGCCAGTCATATTATGCAGGCGCATCAAATTGGAAAAAAAAAAATAAATTTTTTTTGTCGTTTTACAGATTTTACAAATTTCACAAATTTTGCAAATCCATTCGTGTATGTATGCATAGGAGTGTGTGCGTGCGTGAAAAAAATGTGCCCGATAGTGTGATCTGCTCCGGAACATAGCCAACAGTGCCTTAGCAGTGGCGTGAGCCACTGCTTTTACAGCATTAGTAAGTTTAAAATGCCGTAAATGCCAGTTTTTAATTCGATTCGATTTAATTCGAAACTGGCATTTACGGCATTTTAAACTTACTAATGCCGTAAAAGCAGTGGCTCACGCCACTGCTAAGGCACTGTTGGTAATGTTCCGGAGCAGATCACACTTATTCGATTTTTGGAGTATTTTTTATTTATAGTCATTTTGCGTCACTTTCACATTTCCTTTTCCGTCGTGCACATCCATCTCACAGTGATCGCACGCACATTGTTTTCAAAGCAATGATGGATTTTTATGAAAATAATAATAATAACAATAACACGTCGCAGGACGTGTGCAAAAATAAAAAAAAAAAAATCGAAAAAAATAAATTTTTTTTTTTTTTTTTTTACCAAAAAAACGTCATGCGCCAACATGAAAAACCTTTTTTCTATCATTCACTGGTGATAAAAAACTCGTAAAAAAAAAATCAGCCCTAAAATCGCTGGTGCCGCGATAGTAAATATTTACCGATGATTCTACTTTGAAAATCAAATACAAGTAAAGTTAAAAGTATATGTTCTTTAGAAATTTGATTACAAAAACTTGTTTGTCCCGGTACAGGGCGGGGTTCGTTTCGACTTGAAACCATGATTATTTTAAAATTTTGTGGTTTTTTTTTTTATAATTTTTGTTTAGCATACACAAACTGCGTAATGCGCCAAAATAAATTCAGCCCATTAACGATAACACCGGTAGGGCTTAATAACTGCTTGATCAAGCAAATACACTTATCAAACTGCTGGTTTTTTTTACATTTTGGGAATCAAATAACAAATTCTGAATAATTAAAATTATGAATGATTTGTATTTATTTTTATGTAGTTATATTTTTTCAATCCCACAATAAATGTAATGCCCATGATTGTTCATGCGGTGTATACCGAACTGATCTATTGGGTTTTTTTGTCGTCCTTGGCCGACTTGCCGGGGGCCTCGTCTTTAAAGTGCAGAAAGACAAAAGAAAATACAAAGACACCAATCATCATAGAGAAGGCGCTTGTGTAATAGGGAAAGGCGCTTGGTATGAATCTTTCATACTGCGTGTGCTCCAATGGGCGCACCGACACTTGCGTTGTGTTATACAAATGTGTATATCCGACACGGTTGTAATCCACCTTAAACTGGTAGACGCCATAAACGTCAGGTATTTTAAAGCGGGCCTCGTAGCTACCGCTAGCCGTCTGCTTGAGGAATGTTCGCACAAACGGATCGATGCGCACAAACTCTAGCTGTATGTCGTTCGCCTTAAATGGCTGCCAGTTGCCCTGCACCAGCTCTTCGATGTCAATGGTGTAAACAACGGGATCTGTGATTGTGTATGCCTGCTCGGGCGGATCTCGCTCACCTTCCTTGTTGTGGTGAACGGATGAAACACGCAGCCTGCCACTTTCACCAAACACCCATTGTCCAATAGCTTCAGCAACAGCACGATTGCCCGACTGCTTGTGGAAGACGCCGCTCTGTGCATACTGCACGGCCATAGTGAATGACTCATCAGAAAAGAAATGTAGTGAACCGGAAAAAACGACACGTGCATTATTTCGGGCCTGCAGAGCGGCAATTAGCAACGTGTTACGGCCGACAGCGTGTGGATAGTCTTTGACACTCGTTTCTGGATTGTAACTGTAGGCGCTATTCTCTGCCGTCAGCACATGCAATACCAATGGATTCTCGCTGTCGGCAATTATGCCAGTGCCGCGATAGAGCAGTGGAGGTGCATCCGATTGCTGAATCTGCTTGCCAACAACGCTTTCCGCTTTAATCAGGTTCTTCGATGAGGTCAGTATTGTTGTATGCATACCGGCATCACTGACATCGTAATGCAGATGATCAATGACCGCTGCGTTGTCCTCGTCCAACTCAAAGCCGCACTCGGATGCGAATTCGCGTAAAGCATCGCCAGATCTTTCGCTGCTAGCGACCAGAACATTACCGCCATCATCAACAAATTGTGCAAGACGCTCAACGCTTATATCTCCGCCAAACTCTTCCACACTGGGCGCAAATATGATAAGATTCTTGTACAAGTACTCGCCATAGCGAGATAGTAATAGGCCCGAGTCATCTGCTAGTTTATAGGTTAGCTTGAAGCCGCGATCTGTTCGTAAACATTAGAAAAGTTGATTACTGCATGTAAGAATGGAAACATATATGTGTGTACATTTATGTACACGTCAGAGGTTTACTTTATGTGTGTGTGTTTGCCGGTTACCTTGCAATGATTTAAAGAAAATTGAATGCGTTTCGCGAATTGCTAGATTGTCTAGCAAAACTAGAGTATTAGCATCGCCCTCTGGCACAGCATTGCAATTATTTATTGCTACAATAGCAATTAATAGAATTTTCCACATAATGATGATGCCGAATACGTCTGCGACTTTTTACGAGAATGAAAAACATCGATGTTGCGGTCGAATACTCGATGTTTTTGTTTTCAGTCTCATCGATACTTTAGCTCCACAGTTGACTGTTTTGTAATGGCGGTTATTTAAAATCAAAATCGACAAATAACAATTGCGAAATTTCACGCTGTGCGGGTCACTATCGTCTAAAAAAGGCACAATTTTTGTATGCGAGTAACAGGTTCGAGTGAAAACAACTTTGCTGTAGGAAAATATTTAGTTCCTGCGGAACACACTGCAATCTAATCTTAAAGTGTTTGAAAAACAGGTCCTAAAAACTTCAAAAGTAAAATATCGATAGTGATCAAAATCGATATTCCCGGCTTTGTCTCGATAGCTTTAGTGCAATAATGCCGATATTCTATTGTTATAATGTTATTTTAGGCCCAATTTCTCAATGTCCGGTTAAATTTTCGTGTAGCTAAACGCAAATTTAATTTAATGGTAGAGTTAAACGATTTGGTTTTCTCAAAGCCAAATTTACCCTTCATCGATAAGTAACTATCGCCTTAACAGCGTTGCCACATGTATACAAATTGAGCCAACTATAGCGAGCGGTTCAGCTGACTTTTGTTGTTTCCCGGTAACATTGAATGATTTCGCAAAAGAACTTAATTGTTTAACTATTATTATGGCAAGCCAATTGATCTACAATCCTTGCAAGAATGATTTTGCACGTAGATTTTGTAAGCCTGAGCCGCTGTACACATTTGGCATCATCCAGTTCAGTAAAATGCATGGACATACAACACTCTTTTATGTGATAACATTTTAATTTAATAACAAAATAAATAAACAATTCAAGGGACAGCTGTTTGCCTCATCGATAATTCCTAACGATATATCGTGACAAAAAATCAGCTTAAATTTTAAACGCGACCCAGCCTTCCGGTTAGTTTGTTTTTCATTTACTCCTAACCGGACATTGAGAAACTCAAATTTGACTAAACGTCAGTTAGTTTACCTAACCGGACATTGAGAAATTGGGCCTTAGAAGTATAATAAGAAACTTTCATTTGGAAATAGGTAATACTTAAATTAAATCACTCAATAAAGATACTGAATTTAAACAAATTTCAACTCAACGCGCATTAGCAGTGTGGCCGAATTGCCGCAACCTTTGTTTCACACAAAAAGCTTTACTTGTACACAAGCTTTTAGATTCTGCTTTTAAGGTGTATCTAATTGGAAAGCGCTTGTTTGCGAATTCGAACTAAGTTTCAGTTGCAAAAAGCTAGCGTTGCGCGCGGACGTTGAGGGACGGTGGCAAAAACATTAATGGTTGCTTCATCGTGAAAATCGCTGCATGCGTGTTTGTGGTTTTTTTTTTTTATTTTGTGTGCAGTTAAAAATAAAGTTAATAATTTGTGAAACAGTCACAACCGTGCAAATTATTCACAAAAATAAAAAGCTTGTTAGGAAAAACACATTTAGAAAGCTCGACAGGCAAGACGCACATCAAAACAACAATAAACACAACAGTCGTTTATAAACATACTTGTGCGCAAATCCATAAAGCAACAAGAAGCACAAAAATAATAACAAGTGTAAATTTGGCCGCTGCGGCTACCGAAATTAGACGTCATCGAAATGGAATTGAAGAAATGAAAAGCAGCGACAGCTTTTGGCCAATTTGGTTCTGTTTAAAAGGAATATATACATATATATTGATGTTAAAGCTGATGCTGAGATACTGATGTACTAACAACGATATATGGTATTTCTAGGTGGTGGCAGCGGCATCTGCTACTCCCCTGTTGTTGTGGATGTTTTTTTTTTTTATGTGTATAGATACATAGATGTCAAAAAGAATTAAATTTTAATTCAGAGTAGAAAGAATCGAAACTAATTGAAAGTCAAGTAGTCCAGTGCCCCCCATTTCGCGCCGTTTGACTGTCGTATCCGTCCAAAAATGCAGCACAAACTTAATTAATGGTAATTAATGCAAATGCAGCCTTTTACCGTTGCTTGTCATGAATGCTTCAGTAAGTGTGCGCGGAGAGCAAGAGAGAAAGTGTGTAATGAGCGAGTAAAAAAAAGAAGCAGAGCAGACAAAAGTGCAAGTGATTGTTGTTGCTATTGATGGTGTGTTTCATTTATCGATGTAAGTAAAGCGACATTTTACTTTTTATCGATCGACAAAAAAAAAAAACAACATAAACAGTGTCAACATCATCCATCAATAAGCAGCGCGCAGACCTGAAGCTGCCTTGCCGGTCATCGACGCTAACGCCAGCACCGGCGGATAACGGAACAAGGCCGCCGTGGTCTGCGTGAAAGTTCATTTCATGCGTCGTGCAGGTGCAATCCGCATCGGCAGCAGTAGCAGCGACGGCACAAAAGTGAAATCTCATCGGTCTACGCTCTTTCGTATCTTGCGCGCGTGTATGTGTGGTGTGCGTATGTGTGAAACTGTAACACAAATAAATAATAAATATTTATGTTAAGCCAAAATCCAACTTTCAATTTTCTCCTTTTAATTTTGTAAAGTACTTTTGCACAGAAGTAACGCATATTAACTAATGGAATTTCTAAGGAATCATATCCATTCAAATTTCTCAAATCATATGCCCTAAGACGAAGAAGATAATAAACACATCAACACGCTGCACCATTGCGTTATCGGCAGCAGCCAGCTGAGCGCTGGCAACAACTTGCGGTATGAATAACTTTATGTCGAAATCCTTAAATACATGAAATAATTTTTTACATAAGAATTTATTTACTGCTTTTACGGCTTAACACCACACAAATTTACATACACAAATATACAGTGAACACAACATTTATTCGCACACTTGCAAAAGTGAAGTCTGATTCGCTATAACTTTGCACAGAGAAAATATATCTGAACAAAAATTCAGATTATGAAAATATAATAAATTTATCATATATTTCAAAAAGAAAAACAATAACATTTATTTAATTCATGGTTGATAAACTAAAACTAATCAAAAAAGTCATATTATTACGCCAAAAAATTATTCGTACAGTTAATCCATTTAAGCTTAAATCTAATGAACTAGTATAATGTATTAAATTTTTAATATTTTGTTGGGCCTCCTTTTGCTTTAATAACAGCTTGCAATCGCCGTCACATACTTTTGACCAAATTTGAGGTCTCTCTGCTGCCAATGTTTGCCCATTCCGCAGTTAGTGCAGCCTTCAAAGATTCCTTCGATGTTATTGTATGTTTTCTTATTTTTTTTTTCTAGCAATCCCCACACATGCTCAATCGGATTCAAATCCGGGGACTGGGGCGGTGTTTTTAGCTGTTTGCAATGGTAAATTAACCACTCTTGCACTAAAAACGAAGTATGTTTTGGTTCATTATCTTGTTGAAATAAGAATGTTTGGGGATCAAGCCCGAGTTTTACAACACTTGGATATAAATTTGTGGCTAAATTATCCTTGTACAGGTGCTTGTCCATGGTGCTATCGACAAACACCAAATTTCCTACTCTAGCAGCAGACATGCACCCCCAAACCATTACATTTCCTCCACCATGCTTTACTGTTGGTATTAAATTTTTCTCCTTCATGGCTTCATTAACTTTCCGCCAGACTTTTGGAGGTCCATCGTATCCAAAAATGTTAAATTTCGATTTATCACTGAATATAACGTTCTTCGAGAATGATTCGGATGAGTTAACATGAGATTTTGCGAATGATAGCCTCTTTTTTTTATTAGCTTTGGAAATGAGTGGCTTACGACGAGCAATTCTACCGTGATCCCCAGCCCTATGCAGGCAATTGCGTACTGTTTGATTGCACAGCTCCTTGTTGCTTGCTTGTTTAACATTCTGTCGTAAGATCGTACTCGATATCCTTGGATTTTGGATAACCGCAGACACTACATTTCGTTCTTCCCGTGGAGTCAATATCTTTGACCTGCCAGCCAATTGATGATTTGCAGCTAAATTGCCAGTGGTTATGTATTTTTGAATTATGTACTGCACTGTGGAGTGAGATTTTCCAATAATTTTGCCAATTTCACGCAAAGATTTATTTTCCATATATAATTTTAGGATATGTTTGCGCATATCGATGGATATATCGCGACTTCGTCCCATTTTATCTAAATTGCTCTAACTGAATGTCACAACTGTCATGAAATCAACCAAAAATGCGAGCAAATGCAAGAATTGAGTAACATGAATTGGAATGCAGTAAAAGAAATCGCAGATTACAGTTAAAAATTCCGTTAGAAAGTGATGCGCGCACAGTGTACGAATAATTTTTTGGCGTAATAATATGACTTTTTTGATTAGTTTTAGTTTATCAACCATGAATTAAATAAATGTTATTTTTTTTGTTTTTAAAATATATGATAAATTTATTATATTTTCATAATCTGAATTTTTGTTCAGATATATTTTCTCTGTGCAAAGTTATAGCGAATCAAACTTCACTTTTGCAAGTGTACGAATAAATGTTGTGTTCACTGTATATAAAATATGAATGTATGCATGTTTGCATCTGTGCAAGCGTGACCATGATGACGTGACGGCCTATCTACATTGGCGCGAGACCTCGCCGCGATGTTTGAAAGCGAGTGTCGCTAACATTTTCATTACATGTAAGTCAATGTGTCTGTTTACATTGGCGCTAGATGTCGCGCGTCTCTCGCGTTAAATTTCGCAACCCTCGCGTTGGCAAAGCGTGAAAAGCAGCTGATCACGCTTTACCAACGCAGCTGATCAGCGGGTGTTAATGTGAGCTACTTTTTCTAGCACAATGCAAAAATTAAATTGCGAGCAAATTGAAATCTAATAATTTTAATAAGAGAAAAGCAAATGGAACAAATGAAACATTTTTTGTTTGCTTTTTTTGTTAAAAGTTGCCATGTTATGGTGAACAGGGCTGCCATGTTTTATCGAACAGGCCTGCAAATCACGCGCGAGGTATCACGTCAATGTAAATAGACACGCGGTTTTTGAAAGCAAGTGTCCACGCATTCGAATTCGAACGCGAGTCTCGCCTCGCGTCTCGCGCCAATGTAGATAGGCCTTGACTCACATGTAATGAAAACGTTAGCGACAGTCGCTTTCGAACATCGCGTCGCGGCCTCGCGCCAATGTAGATAGGCCTTCAGGCAAGATGCATGCACTCAATATCATTCACATTTTAATGTCAATTCAGTATTATTTTCTTTAATAAATGAAATATATAATAGTTAATAAATTATTTATTACATAATGAAAGACCTTAAACCAAATGTTTTCCGTGTTAGAAAAGACTACATTAAGATGCTTTTTAGATTTTTAATGTCTTAAAAACAACTTAAATTGTCTTCGATGCTGTTCTTGACATGGAACATTTAAAGTTGGCCTCAATAACAAATATGAATGTGCAACAAAATAACGTAAATCTAAATTAGGGTGACATAGAAATTAACAAGAATGGGTGGTAATTAAAGCGATGGAATAAAGCACAGTATATACATATATATATATATATATATATATATATATATAACAGTATGCATATACGTATACATACAACGAACGACAAAAAGTGCTAAAAATAGATAAATTTGTTGTGCTGTGTGAGCTTTGAGTAAAAGAGGGCCGCTTCAGCCGTATGGATACGGAGTATTTCAAGTATTTGCCAGCGCCTGTTCAATGTGTTTTTGCCCACGCGATTGGGGGTTAGTTATTTTTCGGGAACGCCAGCGCGGCATGGCGGTGTTTTACTACAAACACACACACCCATGCAAACATGCTCACAAATACATTCAAAATACCAACGTCTGACACGGTGTCAGTGACAACCCCAAAGACTGTGTGCTATGCTTTTTGACGGTGCTATTGCTAAAACTTTGAAGAATTTTTTTTTGTTTGTATGTTACCAGCGGGGATGCTAATGCTCGACATTTTTTTGTCGTCTTTTTAAAACGCTGTCATGCTTTTTATACCCCTTACCCATAAAATGGGTAAAAAAGAGTATAATGGTTTTGTGCAAATGTTTGTTATACAGAAGGAAGCATCGCTGACCCCACAAAGTATATCAGGGCTGTGCTAGAAAACTCCAGAGTTTTTGGCTCGAGCAAATTTTAAAATCTCTGAGAAATCTCTCTCCCTGTTCCGCATGTTTGGGAGATTTCATTTTTCGGTATTTTTGTTCGGAGTAAATAAGAGTTGCCACAATTAAATAAAAAAATTTCCCAAAATGTATTTAATATTTTTTTCATTGTTTTCAAGGGTAACCGCTGGACATTTATGTGCTATTTCATTAATAGGAAAATAAAAATATGCAAAGTCTTGTCTATTGTAGTTTTTATACAAAATAAATATTTAATATTTTGCCGCCAAGTAAATCGTGCTGCTTGACAACTCTGCTATGACATCTTGCTTGAACAGATGTTGTACAGCGAATGGCAAAATATCTTAGACAATTGTTAGAGATTTTATATCAATAACAATTCATGAATTAAAACACTTATTATTTTTAAATGTATTTGCAATATGCATTTAAGCTAAAAATTAGCTGTCTAAAATGTTATACTTATAATGCATTAGACGTTTTATTTAGCTTAAACTAAGCAAAACACTGGCCCAACAGCTTGGAGTTTTAAAAGCGTCTCAAACAGCGCTCTGGCACAGCTAAAACCACCAACCTGACGGTTTCGGGTTGGAATTCGGTTGGTTTTCATTCGTAGCACACCCTTGTATATATTCTTGATCAGCATTAACAGGCGAGTCGATATAGCCGTGTCTGTCTGTCCGTTTGTATAAACGCGCCGATCTCAGAGAAAAAAAGAGATAGAGACTTTAAACAGCAGAACAAGTTTGCTTGAAACTATCGATAACATTTCTGGTTCTTGATAACCACAAGTGATCGATAACAAAAAAGGTGTGAAAACGAGGTTTAAGACTATAAGGCCCAATTTCTCAATGTCCGGTTAGGTAAAATATCTAACGTTTAGTCAGATTTGAGTTTCTCTATGTTCGGTTAGGACTATATAACATACAAACTAAAAAGAAGGCTGGGTCTACGTTCAAAATCATTCTTGCAAGGATTGTAAATCAATTTGCTTGTCATAGTAATAGGTAAACAATTAAGTTCTTTTGTGCTCAAATCAATCATATGTGAGATTTTAAACAGGAATCATGAAATGCTGCCGGACAACAGAAAAAACAGCTGAACTGCTCGCTATATATAGTACGCTGTGTATATATGTTGCAACGCTGTAAAGGCGATAGTTACTTATCGATGAAAGGTTATTTTGGCTTTGAGAAAACCAAACCGTTTAACTCGGCCAGTAAATTAATTTTGTGTTCAGTTAAACGAAAATTTAACCGGACATTGAGAAACTGGGCCTAAGTAACATAATTTACATTTAAAAAATTTATTAAAATCGGTTTAGAAACACCGGAGATATCCTAGTTTAAAGTTTGGTCATATTGGTCACTGGGTAAATACACATAAATGACTGTACGCGCTACGTAACGGGTTAAGGGATTTCTGGACTGACTTTCTGAGCCTACTAACTTGTTTCTCTTGCTTTGCTTTATGGTATGTGCTGCTGTGCAAAGCTTTCGAAAACTCTGCGATCTTTGCGTGAATTAAGTAAATTCTTTACTCTTCATTTTTCACAAATAAAAATGCACTTTTCACAATATAAATTAATATGGTTATCCTTATTTTGATGAGCGACCACCACTGTATTGGCAATCTTTTGCCTACACTGCACTATGGGAAATTTTGCCAAAAAACCGGCATTTATTCATTTTTTTTACATGTACATTAACTATTTGTTGTGGCAAATCTGTTTGTAATACATTGAACTTTTATGTTCTCAAAAGAAAATGATAAGTTAACAGACTTCTTAGCTGTTTGGATCAAACAACCCGCGTTTGATTGCAAATTTTAAGTTGACACCAAAATTAACAAATATGAAAGTCTTTTTTATTTTTTATACCCTTAACCCATAAAATGGGTAAATAAGGGTATAATGGTTTTGTGCAAATGTATGTAACAGACAGAAGGAAACATCTCCGACCCCATAAAGTATGTATATTCTTGATCAGCATCAACAGCCGAGTCGATCTAGCCATGTCTGTCTGTCCGTCTGTCTGTCTGTCTGTATGAACGCGCCGATCTCAAAGACTATAAGAGCTAGTGACTTCAAACTTGAAACTTAAACTCTCCTATACCATGAGAAGATCAAGTTTGCTTTAAAATTTCGATAACACTTCTGGTTTCCGATATACACATGTGATCGATATCGAAAAATTCTTGAATTTCAAAATTGTGAAAATGAGGTTTGAAACTACAGATAAAATAATGAACATTTAAAAAAATTTGATCAAAATTGGTTCACCGGAGATATTGCAGTTTGAAGTTTGGTCATATTGGTCACTGGGTAAATACACACAAATGACTGTACGCGTTACGTATAGGGTTAAGGGTATGTCCTAGTCGGGATTTCTCGACTAGAGCCTTCTTACTTGTTTTATTAATTATTTGTCGATCGTTTATATACGAGCTATATATATATATTGAACGGATGTCGCTGATTTTTTGCAAAAAACAAATAATAAAACAAATTTTTTAAGTTTGGTGGAGATGTTTAAAAAAAAAAAAGAATACAACTTTGAATATAAGGAACTGAACTTTGAAGTACTGTTCCTATATTGTATATATATGTAACGGATGTCGATGATATTTTTACACGTTGCTAGTATTATAGAAAGAGGCTTATACTGCATTTACACTGAAGTCGCTTAAAAGACCTTAGTGATAGCGGCAAAAAGTCATTTACACTGACAAAAGGCCTTTAGTTATCAGCTGGTTTTTGTTTATTTGTTTTGGTTGTGATATTTGAAGAAGAAGAAATTTGAAAAATTGAGCAAAATTTAAATTTAATAATGCTGGCAAAAGAAATAGGTGATTGCGTTGTAAATACGGCAAATGATTGTGTCGATTTTTTTTTTGGCAATTTTGTAGATTGCGAAAACGTATCTGTATAGCTTTTTCAAAGACTCCAAGTTCTTTTTAACATCAAGAGGAGTCATGTCCACGGAATTTGCTTTTAAAGTTTCTGCCATTTTCACACATATATGAATGTTTTTGCGTTGGCCACGAAGATTCCCTCCCACATATCAATAGACATGCTCTCCAACTCACTCGGCCACCGCTTTCTTTTCTGACCGACATCCACTTCAAATTAAATTGTTAAATTATAATAAAATTAACAATACTTGATAATACAAATAATAGTTTACTTACTTGCACATTTGATTTGGTTTAAAGTCAGCTGTTAAAAGGTGCCACCTTTTGTAACTTAAGCCGAAAATATCGATACATCGGCAAAAAAGGTCTGTATTTTAGCCGGTAGCATAGGGGCGCTCTTGCGGCGCGAGGAAAAATGTTCAATTTTCAAATATAACGGCCACATTTTGTATGCTTAACGCAAAATTTTTCAAAGGCCTTAAGGCTAAATGCTAGCGGCGCGTCTTACGGCCTCAGGGAAATGCACTATTAATTATCAAGTTCGGTTCGGATCCGTTGATAAAAAAAAAATAAATATACTTACTATTTTCTATGGCGATGACACTTCCATTTTACAAAATAAAGTTGTCTTTGTTTAATCCAAACTTAACGCAAAAAAATTGAATCAAAATATCTTGTATGGTTCCCGAGTTATTAATTAATGCCCGACTTTTGACAAAATTTCCCATAGTGCACTATCACGCACATAACATACACTCACCCACACACATACATGCATCCATACAGAACACGTATTTGCTTGCAAATGTCAAAGCTGCCAACACTTTGCTCGCGAGTGTGTAGCGGATTTTGTTTGTACCGGAGTTGCTGATGTTGTTGTGTTATGCACTTTCTAGCCAAGGAGCATGCGGAAGTGACAGTGGTGCATAAAGAAGGTGCACCTTCTGAACAGACAAAGGTGGTGCTAAGCTAAACTTTTGAAAATTCACAACCAATTGTCACCAATTCTCTCTTTTGCACTCGTACTAATCCCGTTGTGTTGGTCTTGCGATTAATCTGCCAAATGTGGGATGGTCTGCGTGTGACTCATCTTCCACACAATTACCAACCACATCTGATGATTTTATAGATGGTATCCTGGAGTTGGGGCTATCGCAAGTAAGCGATATACTTAATTGTAGTGGTAGAATGTTAGACTTAGGCCCAATTTCTCAATGTCCGGTTAGGTAAACTAACTGACGTTTAGTCAAATTTGAGTTTCTCAATGTCCGGTTAGGAGTAAATGAAAAACAAACTAACCGGATGGCTGGGTCGCGTTAAAAATTTAAGCTGATTTTTTGTCACGATTTATCGTTAAGAATTATCGTAAGGCAAACATCTGTCCCTTGCATTGTTTATTTATTTTGTTATTAAATCAAAATGGCTTCACATAAAAGAGTGTTTTATGTCCATGCATTTCACTGAACTGGAAGATGCCAAATTTGTACAGCGGCTCAGGCTTACAAAATCTACGTCCAAAATCATTCTTGCAAGGATTGTAGATCAATTGGCTTGCCAAAATAAAAGGTAAACAATTAAGTTCTTTTGCGCTCGAATTAATCATAAGTGGGATTTTAAACAGAAATCATTCAATGTTGCCGGAAAACAGCAATAGTAAGCTGAACCGCTCGCTATATTTGGCACAATGTGGCAACGCTGTTAAGGCGAAATTTACTTATCGATGAAGGGTAAATTTGGCTTTGAGAAAACCAAATCGTTTAACTCTAGCATTAAATTAAATTTGCGTTTAGCTAAGCGAAAATTTAACCGGACATTGAGAAATTGGGCCTTAGTATTTGTTTCTGATGTTTATTGTTGTAACGTAAACAGAGTACCCCCCTTAGTGCAGCCGGAAGACTCTTACCATCCAACTTTAGAACTTTCCCTTGAAATACTTAACTCTAACTCTAATACTTAATCTAATCTCTAATATTTCTGCAAAATCACGTTATTTCCGTAAGACTAACTTCTCTAAATTAAATCAACTTTTGAATGCACCTAATTGGTCTCAGCTTTATTCCTGTAGTGATTTAGAAACTGCCATTGCCATATTTTATGGGACCTTGAATTCGCATTTGGACAAATGTGTTCCCCTCTGTCACTCCTCAAGTGATAACAAACCACCTTGGTTTACAAGGGAATTATCAAAACTCAAAAATGCGAAGACAAGATCTTATAAAAAATTCAGAAAATCGGGAAATACTATTGACTTATCAACCTATATTATAGCAAAGTCTAATTTTCTCTCTGTTAACTCATCCTGCTATAATAACTATCTTAATAAATGTAGAATGAATTTCTCTCGAGATCCTAAACAGTTTTATAAATTTGTTAACTCTAAACGTAAATCCTCCTGC
Source organism: Scaptomyza pallida (assembly GCA_018152965.1). Classification (NCBI taxonomy): domain Eukaryota; kingdom Metazoa; phylum Arthropoda; class Insecta; order Diptera; family Drosophilidae; genus Scaptomyza; species Scaptomyza pallida. The sequence goes on along the minus strand of JAECXP010000019.1, from coordinate 2,933,217 downwards.
CTGCCATCCTCAGTTTTTCTTGATAATACGAAAGCAAGTACGGATCAGGCTGTGGCCGATCTATTTGCTGAATATTTTCAATCAGTTTATTCTTTGAGTTCTCATAGTTCTAGTAATACTTATCCCTTCCAAATTCAAACATCAAATTGCATATTTGCCCCGGTCTTAACTGAGTGTTCGCTGCTAAGTGACCTAAACCTGATCAAACCTGGCTTCTCGCCTGGTCCTGATGGAGTGCCCGGTTGTGTACTTAGATATTGCGCTGATACACTATGCAAACCTTTACTAAAATTATTCAAATTGTCTGTTGAATCTTCAGTATTCCCTGATATGTGGAAGCAATCTTTTATTATTCCACTTCATAAAAATTCTTCCAAGTCCAATGTTAAAAATTATAGGGGGATTTCGAAATTGTCTGCCATTCCGAAAGTCTTCGAAAAACTTATTTGCTCTCAATTGCAACACTCATGTAGTGCAATTATGTCGCCTTATCAACACGGTTTCGTAAAGCGTATATCTACTACCACCAACCTTCTAGAATTTACATCGCTTGTTATTAAAGGATTTCAAAGCAAAATGCAAACTGATGTCATTTATACCGATTTTAGTAAGGCATTTGATTCTGTTAGTCATCAACTTTTGCTTCATAAATTAAACATTATTGGGCTCCCAACTAACCTCCTTTCTTGGCTTTCCGAGTACTTGTGTGGCCGTACACAAAAAGTTCTCTTTAAATCATCTGTCTCTAAACCAATTTATGTATCATCAGGTGTCCCCCAAGGTAGTCACCTTGGGCCTTTATTATTTAATCTCTTTATTAATGATCTTCCTGCAGTAATATCTAACTCGCACGTGTACATGTTTGCGGATAACGTTAAATTATGTTTATCCTATAATGAACCTTCTCTCAGTAACTTACTACAGTCTGATCTTAGTGCACTATCTGATTGGTGCAACTTTAACCAACTTAATTTAAATTGTTCTAAATGTAAAGTAATGTCTTTCTGTAGAAGTACTCCTCATACTGCTCAGTACTTGCTTGATGGCTCACCACTCGATCGCGTATTAGAAATGAAGGATTTGGGTATTATTCTTGACCCAAAATTAAAGTTTGATTCTCATATATCGTGCATGGTTAATAATGCCATCAGTGTCGTTGGTTTCATCAAGCGGTGGTCGAAAGAGTTTAACGATCCCTACACTACTAAAACACTTTATACATCCCTAGTGCGTCCCATCCTTGAATATGGATCTTGTGTGTGGTCTCCGCAATACAAGATTCATCAGGATAGAATCGAATCTGTTCAGAAGAAATTTCTTTTATTTGCACTTAGAAGTTTTAACTGGGTTCCCGGAGTTGATTTGCCTTCGTATTCAAGTAGACTTCTATTAATTAACCTTCCTTCTCTTTTAAACCGTAGAACTATGCATGGAGTTTTATTTGTTACTAATCTGCTCAATGGTGAAATCGACTCACCTACTTTATTAAGTCGAATAAACTTATCTGTCCCTATTAGATCTTCTCGTAACTTTGTACCTATTAACCTTGATCATTGCTCTACTAACTATCTTATGCATGAACCGTTTCGAGTAGTGTGCGCAGACTACAATAAGATGTTTTCACTTGTTTCCTTTGAGGCCTCCATTCCCATACTAAAAAGATCCATACTGCTTTACTTATCTAGTCATAGTCACTAATCACTAATCTTATGATCTGATTGGGTTTTTCTGGGTTTTTCCCAATCCTTGCAACAAATGTTGGATCATTAAATTAAATTTTTGTTAATTCCCCAGAATATTTTAATTTTTAAACTTTTTCATTTCATTCCAGTTTGTTTACTGATTTAATTTTAAATTTTGTTCATTAATCTTAAACATTTTTGTAGCTTAAGCTCTACTTTTTAATTTGATTTAATTTCAATTTTTATGTCGACTGATATTAGTTGACAATAAATAAATAAATAAAATAACGAACCGATGCAGTTGAAGTTGGAAGTGATAATAGTCTTCGTATGACAAGAAAGTGCAGAAGTTATTAGCTTTATTGCTGTCTGGGGCCGGTTCGGTATTAAAATTACCAATAATTTGCAGTAAATCTACAATTTGCATATGGGCATTTCAACAGAAAGGTCAACCGAGACCAAAAATTTAAAACAAATTGTAGGCACTTTCTTATTTCATATTTTGACTAAGAATTCATGTAATTTTAATAATCAAAAGAAATTTTACATTTATCTATAACCCAAACCGAAATATTCAAGTTTAAAATCGTTCAGGTGCGTATGCTTTTGTTTTGGCAATTTCATTGCATCATTTGTGCCTATCGATATTCCTGAAGAGAGAGCTTCTGAATTGAGTGCTTAACTCTTAAGACTTTCTGGGGACTCATAATAAAAAAAAAAAAAAAAAAAAAAATAATGCAAAAGGAACTATGCAATAGCAATCAACTGTTTGCTTTTGTTTTGTTTTTGTTTTTGGGTTGTCTTGTCGCACATTTCGTTGTATCGATCGTTACCGAAAAATAACATTTCTTGCTAGTGCGTCAAGAATTGCATTGCATTGTGTACACACAGACATTTTGAAGACACATAAGTAAAATAAAAAAGTTTTAAAAAATATTAAATTTTGTCTTTATACTAATTCAAAGTTTGTCACGAACGTCACAACAAGTGTAAATAAACCAATTTTTAAACCCTTAATCCATAAAATAATTAGAGTATAATGGTTTTGTGCAAACGGAAGGAAGTTCGCCTGTCCGTCTGTCTGTCTGTCTGTCTGTTCGTCTGTATGATCGATCACAAAGACTTCAAACTTAAGCTCTCCTATACCATAAGCAGAACAAGTTTGTTTCAAATTATCGACAACACTCCCGATTTCAAATATGCACATAACAATAAACCTTGAATTTCAAACTTGTGAAAATGCGAAAAACTATGGATGAAATAATGAACATTAAAAAAATTTATCAAAATCAGTTAAGAAACACCGGCGATATCGCAGTTTGAAGTTTGGTTATTTTGGTCACTAGGTTAAAGGTATCCTAGTCGGAGTTTCTCGACTAGAGTCTTCTTACTTGTTTTTGTTTTATTTATTTATTGTCTCAGGCACCACTTGTTTAATAGAAATTATTACTGTTAAAAATATTTGAATAGTAGTGAAGAAAACAAAGGGAAAGCCAAACGGTGGAGAGAAAAGTTGAAGGATGCTGAAATAAAGTTCCAAAAGTATAGAAATAAAAACGTAGAGAAAACTCGAAGATACAAAGAAAAGAGAAAAGCTTTGGCCGATGGGAATCCTGAAATGAATAAACATAATAGGCTCTCAAATTGCGAATTCAGAACAAAACGAGCCGTACAAATCAAAGCAAACATTGGCTAAAGCTGTACAAAAATAAGGAAAATGCCTTGCCAAGAGACATACAAACAAAATTAAAGGTGCTAGATGTATTGCATACGAAATAAAATCATCCCGAGCAAAAAAATCAAATCAATCCAAATTTAAGCAATACACTGACAAAAAGTGATGTTAATCTGTTGAGGAGTTTTATGTTAGCGACAACATTAGTGTGCAAGCTTCAGAGAATATTATTGGCAAAAGGCGAGATCATTGCAAAGCGCTTTATGTTAATGACAGTGTCTGAAGCATATGAGCTGTATAAAAAAGATTTTTTAGGCGCAGTAGTGGGCAGGTCCACTTTTTATAGGATGCGCCCACGCCATGTAATAACTCACACTAGAGATGGGCATGGGCCTCCTTTTTGAGGCACGGCACGGCCCAAGCACGGCTGGTAAAAACTAAGACCCAGCACGGAATTTCTATTTAGAGGCACGGCACGGCACGGACTAGCACTGGCGCTTTTAATAAAAAAAAAAATTTATAGCCCAAATTTTTTGTAGTATTTTAATGTATTTTATCAAAGTTTTTTTTATAATTTGAAAAATTTTTCATTAATTTATAAAATATTTTTATGTAAAAATAAGATTTTGTATAAATTAAAACTCGTAAGTCGAGTTCTTTTTTCATTTAAAATATTGCCAGATGTGGAAAAAAAAACGTTCACTCGTTTCCGTTGCTGACAAACAAGCGAAAAAACTAGGCCAACTTTTCAATACCGCCATATTTAAATTCAAAATCTTGACAGTGGTTATTTCCGTGCCTACCCGTGCTTACCGTGCCTACCCGTGCTTACCGTGCCTACCGTGCCTACCCGTGCCTAACGTGCCTGTAGACTTTGACACGGTAAAACACGGCAATTTTTGTAAGGGGCCCAACACGGCCCAGCACGGAATTTTTTAAAAAAGGCACGGCACGGCACGGGCACGGTAAGCACGGGTAGGCACGGTAAGCACGGTAAGCCATGCCCATCTCTAACTCACACACAATAGGTCTGTTCGTTTGTAAAAAGTGTAGGGTAGTGCAGTGCAGAACAGAACACGAAAAATACAGCCCTGAAAATTTATGGTGCAAAAAAGTGCAGAGCTACTATCGAACAAAATAGGTGTGAGTTCAAGCAAATGAAGCCAAAATCAGCTGACTGTAACTGATGAAAATAAATATTAAGCAAATTTGCTATTTTGAAATGCATGCAAATACTCTTCTTCAATGTACAAATTATTTATGGTTTCATCAGACAATTTTTGTTTATTATTTAAAGCAACGTTTGTAATTCAATTTAAATGTTTAAAAACTTAACTGACAAAAAACAGCTGTTTATTCACATTCAGAACAAAACTGACACAAAACAGCTGTTTTGTTTCTCTACACTTTTCTGCTCTTGATTTTTGATGGTGTAGAAAAGTGCAGAAAAGTGTAAGTCAGGGCACACTAAAAAACACAGGGCAGAACAGTTTAGTGTAAAAAAGTGCAGCTATCGAACACTTTTTTGTGAACTATTGTACACTAGGGCAACCTAGTGCAGCTAACGAACAGACCTAATATGTGCGATTGCGTGTACCATGTTTATGCTAGCTGTTTCGTTTCCAAGCAATTTTGAAAGCCTTTTTAAAATCTGTTTGCTGCAATTTTTATGTGAAAACTGCATGACAAACAACTGCAAAGACTGCATAAAAGATTTAAAATATCAGTATCTTCCCTAGTCATAATTATCAAATATGGAAGATGAAGTGAACTGGTTGTAATGGCGCAAAATAAATTACAGTGTAGCCCTTACGGAAACAGTCGCTACTTTTTCTGATCTTTGAGTAGATTTAGAGTCGAAACTACCATCTTTAAAACTTTTTTTTTTGTCAAAAGGGATCAGAAAAAGATTTTTGAGGATACCAGAAAAAACTTAGGTCCTAATGAACTCGCCCTTCAAATAGATTTGCCCGTAATCTACAGACTAACAAATCAAAATAAAATTCAAAGTGCTCACTTTAGCTATCAGCAGGCTACGATTTTTACTTGTGTAGCTTGGTTGGCAGGAGCAACACAGTCATTTGCTATAATAAGCGATAAGCTTACGCGAAACAAACACGACTTATATATTTTTTAATTAATATCATAAAAGAAATTAAAATGACTTTTGAAATTGTCTCAAAAATAATTATTTTTTCTGATGGGAGCTGTTTAAAAAGAAATACATATTATCTAGTTTAGCTGATATTAAAGAAAACTTAGGATGTTCATTAATAGAATGGAACTTCTTCGCAACTTTACATGGTAAATGAGCTGTTGGTGGAGTCGGAGCGATAGTTACTTTTATTTTTACTTTTTTTCTAGCCAATTCCAAGAGTTGACAGCAAAAAAAAATTACGTTTATAACTTTTCTTATTTTGCTATAAATAAAAATTGTTAAAATTGATCTTGGGTTTTATTAATATTTATATTTATTAATATTTATATCATCATCAAAATACTGCTTTAACTTTCGCTGAAATCTGAGATTGCATTGCTTGTCGCGAAAACCACTTCTTTTTTTGTCACGTTTTTTTTTTTTCAAAAATCTCGAAAACTAATTGTTACCCAAAATCGACCTTAGCACCAATTGTGGGGCTAATCAAGAGCAACAATATACAGAAAAAGAAATTTTGTAATTTTTAGTTTGCAATGCGTACGACCGTCAAGATCGACGCGCGAGAAATGCCCATATCTCACATAGAACAAAAAAATATTTTAGTATTTTATACTTAGTTTAATCTTAAAAGTGGGATCAGATTTTAAAAACGCATTTTGGGCTAATAAGCTTAAATTAAGACTTTTTCTCAATGTAAAGTACTTAAAAACCCAAAAAAAGCTGATTTATTCTTAATATAAGTACGAAATACATATATATACAAAAAAATGAATGTATACAAAATCGCTCTTTCCCATACACAAAATGTAACGGCATCTCACTCAAAAGAGAGGGAATAGCCGTTACAATGTCGCAATGCTAGCTTAACATCACCATTAGGAATGTATACGAAGCTTGCTTAGCGGACAAGACATTCGCCTCATTCACAAAAGGTCTCAGGTTCAAATCTTCGCCACAGTAAGTGTAAAAAATTTATAATGGGTTTTCTTGATTCCTACAATTCGAAAGCATAGTAAATTTTTGAAAGGTATTTAAAAAACGTTCCTCCCTCCACCAACGCGGCGCTATGTATCCATCGATTTCATAAATAAGATTACTGTTCTTAAAATTAACCTGTTTTTATACTTTGATACCAAAGATATCACAGTATATTGGGTTTGTGCAATGTCCGTCATGGTGTCTGTCCGTCCGTCCGTCTGTCTGTATGAACGCAACATTTTTAGACACCCTTAAAGCTAGAGCCTTGCAACTTTGCAAGTATCTTGATACATGCCTTCGTCAGACAAAGTGTTAAATTTAGGGCTCTACGACTTCAGGGGGCCTGGGAAATCGATGACAAGTCGATACACCTCGATGTGCAAATCGATAAAACACATGGGCATTTCCAGGATCGCGAACGTGACATTTGTACGCCTTTAAATGAAAAAAAAAATGGCAATAATTGATTTATTTAAAAATCTTTTCTTACGTGTTTGATGCTTGATGCGTTTAATCAACGCTTTTTTTATTGTGAAAGACAAGATTTGAAGACTTGCCGTTTTCGAATTATGATTAGAAAACAGTGCATCGCGAACGTGACAAAAAATAGAAGTAATGTTTGAGTTCATCTTGTCTTATGCGACACTTAGCGAAATCTGGCGAGCTATTTTAATGAAAATACTTTTAAACCGTTATAAATCAATGTAGTTCTCCATTTTATTAATCACTTTGGTATGTCACTATCATTTTATTTATTTTACATGCTTGATTAGTAATTTGTAACGTAACATCGCGACTGTTTCCATTTTTCTTTTAAGTTTGATGAAATTACAATATCTATTTTGTACTAATATGTCGAACTTACGATCGCGAACGTGACAAACTTGTAATGCAAATAAAAACCTTTTAAGGTGCATTAGCGTTTATTTATTTTTTTTTTATTTGATTATTTGCAATAAACGGTCTTTGTATTGTAATTTTCGTCAACTTCTTACGATTGGATGAGCAGAACTGAAAAAAAATTCATTTTTTGGGATCGCGAACGTGACATAGAAATAGCAGTCAAAAGAAAATCAAAAATTTACCGTTTGTCGATGCTTTCCCTATCTCTTGTTCTATTCTCGTTTTTGTTGGTACTAAAATCGTGGAAGAAGATTGCAACCATAAAGTGAATATGAAATAAATAATAGTAAAGAGCAGAACCAGCACTAAAAGTAGCCAAAAATTAAAAAAAGACATATTCGACATTCTGAGCAACTATTTCACAACAGAATCAAAAATATGCTGTAAACTGATTATATTCTTTAAATTCCCCTATTTCATTAACAATATAAAAGAAAAAAACATTTGTTTATTAATTTTATATATATTCGTCACGGTGAACCTTTTTCTATCCCACATTTTAGCAGCTAGAATCACAAAATTTAATGGCATGATAGCTGGTGACATTCCTCAAAAAATTGCATCAAAAGTTTGTATGCCACGCCCACCTCATCCGCCTAGCCCCCTAGCCCCCCTCCAATTATATACATCTGACACAGGTATGTATTAAAATTTTGGATGCCACGGCCCCAAACAACGGGACATGCCTGACGACCCAAAAAAAAACCGAAATGCATGTATCTTTGCCATGTATTACTGTTTGCACACAGAATCCTTAAAACAGTGTTTAAACTGGTATCAAAGTATATCGCAGTCGGTTGCGTCCGACTGCAACGTTTTTACTTGTTTTTTCTATTTTAAATCAGACATGCGGACTTAAATAAATCCCATCAAGTTAAAATTCGACTTTTATGACTTTTTTAAGAAATTCTGAAATTCAGGGATTATGAACGCGTTTGGCTTGATTTTTTTCTGTGCGCTATTACAAAATGCAGATGACTGCACTTCGAAGTTGTGTGTTTACTAACCATTATCAGCAAAGCAACGTGTTAAATAAACATTTTTCATTAAGGTTTTTTCCTGTTTATAACAAATAAGCATTCATCGATATGCTTTGCAACGTTTTTTTTTTCTTTGCTTAAACACTTTAACTGCTTTAAGTTCAAAGGTTTCTATGTAATGTTTCAAATATCATTGGCATACAAATATTGTTATATTATAATACGGGTGTGCACAGGTACATGCAAACCCGGTTAATATACGTGAAGTACATACATATGTGTATGTAGGCAGACATCTTTAGATATGGCCTTAAAAGCTTTGCATTCTTTTTGCGTTGGCTTATTCACAAACGCATAATAAGAGGTATGAAGCGCACGTACTTTATTCGTGTCCTATCTTCAAAATCAGGTACTACATGCTTTATACTAAAAAAAAAACTTATCTCATATTCTTGTCTTATAAATTGAAAATCTTTCTCAATAAGTATTTCTTAAAGTTATAAGTACTATATTTAATATAATGTTTGATATTTTACAAAACCTTTTTTCTTATGTCCCATGCGAATAATGTGTCTTCGAATCATTTGGGTCAAGATGTTGTGCATAATTTGCTTAATTTTAGAGTGCAGCGTATTAACGTGTTGGTGCATTCCAGTCATGCGTCGGTTAGCGTGCTATCCGTTTTTCTACGCTCCTACTTCTATCAACAATACCTCGCACTCAAAGCAAGAAAACACGGAAGCTAAAGCATCTTTGGTGTGTTGTCATTGTTTTGTGGGGGACTTAAAATATTGCCATATACGCGTATGTATTCCAACACACACATTCTGACAGATTTGCGTGCACACTTATGATGAACATACACATACAATAGTGGAATTCCTTGCATGAATCCTGTTTGGGTTTCCTGCTTCTTCTGCTTTTGCCACATTCCATTTGGTACGACAAATGCAAAAATGTGATAAATGCAGTCAAGATTAAAAACGTTAGCCTGGGGCAGGATAAAGTCTAAACATATATTTAAATAAATACTTTTTCACTTAAATATTAGGAGTTAAAATTGTTAAATCACTTGCTTAACATTTGTTGAACCCAAAACAAATTAAATCGCACCAACAAATTATTTGATCTTTTTATACATACAGTGGCGAGCAATGATGAGTTTATGTTTTCGAAATTGATTTTCGTCGCTAATACAAAATTAATCACACAAGCAAATGTATTCGTAGGATAGGTAATTTAAATCCAGTTTTTATGATACAATACTCTTCTTAACCCATTAAGTACCCATTGAAAGTTTTCAACTCTTGTAAAAGTCTATTTTTTCACTTTTTTCCCCGGCAAAAATGACCATTTTAACCCTATTTTCATGAAAAATGGTCATTTTTGCCATTTTCAAAAAATCATAAAAAATACATGCGAAGAGATTTTTTAAAATTTTTTTTTCAGACACTATTAGAATTGTTTACTTCAACTATTTGCATCAAAACATTTTTTGTTCAAGCCCGGGGAAAAAAGTGAAAAAATAGACTTACAAGAGTTGAAAACTTTCAATGGGTACTTAATGGGTTAAGAAGAGTATTGTATCATAAAAACTGGATTTAAATTACCTATCCTACGAATACATTTGCTTGTGTGATATATTTTTAATAAGCGACGAAAATCAGTTTCGAAAACATAAACTCATCATTGCTCGCCACTGTATGTATTACTAGTAACTTACTAGTAGTAAGTGACCCGCTTGCTTCGCTGTGCCGATAGTTTTTACAAAATATTACCAATAGATATAAAATAAATACAGTCGTGTCTGGATATAGTAAAATAATTTTTGCAAGGCCTGTTCCCTATTCCCAGGTTGTTCACTCCTTCTAGACTAACATTTTCCTTTCTTAGTGCTCACTTTCAACCTGAATGGAATATTTGGTGAAAATTTCAGCCTTCTAGCTCTTTTCGTTTCGGCTGTGGGTCTCTCAACAATCAGTTAGGACAACCTTTTTATATATATAGATAAGATTCATTGGTTACCCAACTTTTTGTTGTATAGTCGGCGCTTTAATAATTAAATAAAGGTTGATAGAGGTTGGTTTATTCGGCTGTGTTATGTTGAAGTCGCAAAAACAGCTGATTGCACTCCGAAAAGGTAAACGCACAGTTAAGTTATGTGTTCAAGTCCCAATTTCTTTAAGTCCGCTTAGAAAAACTATCAAACGTTAAGTCGAATTTGAGTTTCTCAATATTCGGTGAGGAGTATATGAGAAACAAACCAAACAAAGGCTGGGTCTCGTTACGATATTGATAAGGTAAACAGCTTTCTCTTGCATTGTACATTGCATGGCATCGCGCAAAGGAGTCCTTTTATTCCATGCAACGGAAACAGGATTTAATGAAATAGAGCCAAGAATACACATTTTAAAAATTATAGGGATAGGGTGACTTATTTTAGGGTTCAGGCTGACAAAATCAATAAGCAAAATCAAACTTCCAAGGATTATAGCCCAGCAAACTAGGGCTGCAAAACTATCGATAGTGGGTACATCGATAGTTTTTAACTTCGATGTTTCAAAACCTCGATGTTTTCCAAAAAAACATCGATATATCGTTAAGACATCGAAAATTTTTCAAATATTTTAGATTGCGGTAAATACCATATATCTTATGCTATATTAAGAAAAATATAGAAAAGGCAAACATTAATTTTGTTTGTGTAAAATAATGTTATTAATTTCTTTATAATAAACGAACAAAATTTATATTTTCATTTTTTTTTTAATTCAAAAAAACAAAAATTAGGTCTTCACAATTTAAAGCTTTTTTATTCAAATTTTTTTCTTAAAATTAAAAAAACAAATATTAAATGCTCATTTCATAAAATAAAAAATCAAATATAATGTCTTCACAAGTTAAAGCTTAGTTATTCATATTTATTTCTTAATATTAAAAAAATCAAATATAAAGGCTCATTTCTTAAAATTAAAAAACAAAAATTATGTCTTCATAATTCAAATCTCACACATTAATATTCATATCTTAAAATTAGAAGAAGAAAAACAATTGCTTCATTAATTGGTTCTTAAAACTAAATAAATATAAAATGTAAGTCTTTTCAATTCACAGATAATTATTTTTTAACATTAAAATTAAGTCTTTTCCATTCACATATTTGATTTTTGATGGTAAATATTATTTTTCAAATTGAGTTTTTTCCATTAACATGTTGTCTTTTGAAGAAATTGGCTTATTGCGAATTATTTTCGTCTAGCCATTGTTTTTTTTAAAAAAAAAACAAGAACGTTGACAGCTTTTGGTTTTAGCGCCGCACGTTTATTAGAAATGATCTCCCCAGCTGCACTTTGGAACACAAATTTCGGTTTGATAATGCTGCGTTTAACCAAATTGACCTTTTTTTTTTTTTTGCTTATTAATCAAATTTTGTCGTATTTCAACTAATAATAATTGTAAAAATGGACCCAAAAAATCTGGCAGCACTGATGCAGTGAAGCATCCGATATATCGATGTTCAATTTTTAACATCGATACATCGGACCATTTTGAAAACCTCGATACTATCGATAGTAACATCGATAGTTTTGCAGCCCTACAGCAAACCATAACCATGACTCTCTTGTCTGAGCGCTCACACTCATAATGAGCTCATAAAACAATCATAAACTTTCAGAAAACACTCATATATGAGTAGGTTTTTCTACTAAACTGTTCACGCATAGTATAAGAGCTCTAAATCCAATTCATTAAAGAGTCTTTTCTGAGTTGTTTTCTGTACTCATATTAGAGCTCTAAATTATATTCATTAAAGAGTCTTTTCTGAGTTGTTTTCTGCACTCATATTAGAGCTCTAAATTCTTTTCTGCACGCGTTTAGAACTCCTTTATGATGACAAAATAATAATAAATGCTGAAATGGTTTAACCATTAAATTAAATGTGGTATTTTATTCAGTTATCATTTAAGTTTCGATGTGTAGAGGGCTTAGATATGCCAATCTGCACCATTTCATTCTCCTTAAAATAATAAAAGTTAATATAAGTTCAAGAATTGGTCTTAAAATCTTACAAGTGTGGCAGCCAGATTAAAAAGCTCGCGTTGACCACTCATATGCAACTGAAAAGCACTGACGAATAACTTGACCAGACCAACTTTTACAGTTAGTGGAATTTATTTCGGTGCGTGTCGTCTAACGCTCAGAAAACAGAAAACGCATAAATGTAACATATAGTATATGAGCTCATAATTACGAGCGCTAAAAGAACTCATAAATGAGTTCATATATGAGCTCATTGTTATGAGCGCTCAGAATATGGTTTGCTGGGAGATCAATGGATTTTCATAGTAATAGGTAAACAATAAAGTTCTTTCAAGTCTTTTCACGGAACCGTTTGCAATCAGGCGTGCTCATTATCATCATAATAGCTTTGTATAATGCACCTCATGACCCTTAAAGCTAGAGCCTTAAAACTTTTCAAATATCTTGGTACATGTCTTCGTTAGTGTGTTAAATTATGGGCTCTACGACCTCAGGGGGCCTGGGAAATCGATAACAAGTCGATACACCTCGATGTGTAAATCGATAAAACACCAGATATCTCACATCTAAGTAACTAAGTCACCTAATTTGGTATCAAGACAACTGGTGACATTTCAAAAAAAAAAAACAAGTAAAAACGTTGCAGTCGGACGCAACCGACTTTGATACCAGTTTACATAACTGTGTTAAGGATTCTGTGCGCAAGTGGTAATATATGGGGGGTATAATTATCAGGCAGAAGGGGAAGGCGTGACATCCAAATTTGTGATGCATATTTGTGGCGGATGGCACCCTGTAACCCCCTACCAAGTATGAAGACTCTAGCGCAAGAACTGAGAAAGATATAGAGGTGGGCGGTAATAGTGGGCGTGGCATCCAAAATGTAAATCTGTTACGGATGTCACTAACAATGTTCCCACCAAATTTGGTGACTAACGCAAAAACTGAGAGAGATATAGAGTTTTCAGATTTTAGAAGGTGGACGGTAAAGGTGGGCGTGGCTTCTAAAACTTTGAAGCAGATCTGTTACGGATGTCAGTAACAATATGCCCACCAAATTTATATGGTAACACCCATAATAAATAAGCATAAGAAGCAGAATGGATGTCACGCGCCAAAAATCACGCCACGCCATTTATAACTGTTTGCACGCAGATTCCTTATCACAGATTTGAAAATTGGTATCAAAGTATATCGCAGTCGGTTGCGTCCGACTGCAAGGTTTTTACTTGTTTTTTTTTTTTTGCAATGATCTAAATTGATTTACTAAATTCACAGTGCACTGCACACTGCAGTGTAGTCAATGAAAGCATCAGCAAGAGATAGTTTTTGAAATTGTATTTCAAAAGAGTTTAAAGATTTAATTAACTGTATACATTTATGAATTTGTAAAATCATTAATTGGTTGGGATTTAATGTTAGGTATTTGATAATTCTTTTTTTCTATGTTGTTTATTTACTTCATTATTCTTTATGGAAAACATATGTGTAGCCTTGGCATATGCAATAATTTATTTTATAGTTGGATTGCCTTCTTAATCATCATTATCATCATTCCCGTAATGAAAAACCGACATCGACTTGTCACCGTGGAATGACCATAAAACTTTTTCATTTTTATTGTTGCTGCTGTTGTTGTTGCTGTTGGTGGTGGTGGTGCTGCTGTTGTTGCCACAACTTTTTTGTTCAGGGCCTGCCTTTGGCTTTTATCTTTCTCTCTGTATTTTGCTGTATCTGTCTGTCTCTGCGTAGCCTTTTAGCTGCTTTCCGCTTGAGACGCCGTTGTGTGCTGTGTGATGTGGTGGTGATGGCATTGTCTTTATGACGCCACTTTTAAGCACATAGGAACACACACAAACACGCACACAAAAAGGAACAGACGCGCACACACCTAATATTATGCTCAATGCTTTGAATGGACAGTATGTATGTATATACATATAAAGACAAAGCAAAGCTTTGAAACATCCGATTTTGTTTGACTTGATTTAGTCAACAATATTGTCAGTTTGGTGACTTAGCAGCTGTCAATCTGGATAAAACACTCTAATCATAAGGCTCTCAAAACTTCAAGCAGGATAATCAATATGCCATTGCTTTTTTTTTTTGGTGAAGAATATTATCTGAACTTATGAAATGCGTAAAAAGTGTAAAATAGTTTTGTGCAAAACTATGTTATAGACGAAAGACGGAAGCATCTCTGTCCGTATAAGGTGTATTCTTACTAGCACAAACAGGCAATCGATTTAGTCATGTCTGTTTGTATAAGCGGGTCTATCTCATGGTCTCGCGACTACACATATTACGTGTATGTTTATGTTGTACAAGTTTATTTTTACTTTAAAATTTTAATGCTAATTGTGTCTCACACACAAGTAACGTATAATAGTCAAGTTATTGGATTAAAGCTTCAAGTTGTTAGTTATATAAGAAATAAGCATTGTTTGTGATTAAGAAAGTGCATTCCATAAACAATGAACAATGAACACAGTTAAATAATACAAGGATCTTTGGAACGCTGTTCACATTGCATTAACAGCTTTTGGAGAGCATTTTGTTTACCGTCCTTTGAAGCCAATACTCTTTGCTTATTTCCATACTTAAGTACATAAGGCATATGGTCATACATATGTACATTCATACATGGGTATGTAGACTTAAACTAGATTCTAAGGGGGGGGGTTGTCGTGGGGCAGAGAGTGCTATAAACTCAAGCGTCAACTTGAGCGTCTTTGCTTTTCGCTAGCATTGAAGTTTTTTAATTGGTTTGAAGCATACCTGTTAAGTAGTGATTACTAATTGTAATCATTAGTAGTTAAATTATTTTAGTTGAAAAGTTGAATTAACCATTACATTACGACTATTTTTGGTTTTACACAACTATATAATGATTACGATTACAAAAAATCAAAAATAATCTGAAACTATCACAAATTATCAAAATAATCAAAAATAATCAGAAATAATCAAACTGATTATTTTTGATTATTTTTGACTATTTGTGACTATTTTTGACCAATTGTGACTTTGTTTCACTAAAAAAATAAACAAAGTATTCCAACAATTTAGTTTAATACATAAACGTTTCGTGACGAATCACAAACTTTTTCACTTATTAATACAACATTTAACAAACATTTTATAAAAAATACTCGTCAAAAAACATTGATAAATAAGGAAGTAAGACTGATTTTTGATAAAATATAATTTTACCAAAAATCGAAAAATTCACCAAATAAATTTAAATGTTGTTCAAACTTTATCCACCTCCACAAAATTTTTTTTTTTTTTGAAATATCAATTGCTGATTTATGATGCAGATTCACGCGTGTTTGTGTGCATTGAAGCAATTCAATTCCCTTAACTGCAACCTCTTAGCTAGGCTTAGCTTTGATTTAGTGCGTGCGAAGGAGGTAGGGATATTAAGCTTTTTAATTGACTTCCAGAGCTCGCATTAATAAAAGAGTGAGCGTAAATAAGCAACAACAAATGATCGGAGCGTGATTTCTAAAATTTATCCTTTAAGGCACCAATACACGTGGTTTATGAATCACACGCATTATGAATACATTCATAGAATTGAGCGAATCGATGTAAGCTGCGTCGTACGTGTGAGTCGAGCTCTTGGTCCCAAATCCAAAAAGACGGCTTCAGACTTAACAGTATGTATTAAACTATGTTGTTGGAATAATTTGTTTATTTTTTTAGTGAAACATAGTCACAATTGGTCAAAAATAGTCACAAATAGTCAAAAGTAATCAAAAATAATCAAAATAATAAAAATAATCGAAAATAATCAATTTGATTATTTCTGATTATTTTTGATTATTTTGATAATTTGTGATAGTTTCAGATTATTTTTGATTTTTTGTAATCGTAATCATTATATAATCATAAATTTCTACTAGCGAACTATATAGTCACTATGACTACTTTTCAAAAGTTATTTTATTGATTAGTAATTGTAATCGCAATTTAACAGGTATGGTTTGAAGCACGAAACAATGTGGATATGTTTATAGTATATGTATGTTTGGTATAAGATGTACTTTATATGTATGTACTTAAAAAAAAACTACACTAGACGAGACGAAGCGGAAAAAATCATTATAAATTGTGCGAGCAACCGTCAAAGTTGCCCCAGAATGTGTTGGCTGTGTAATAAACCCGAAAACCTAAGAATAATTCAAAGCAGTTATTCAAAACACCATAAAATCTTGTGGTAGCTTACTAGACGTGCTCTTTATGAAGTCCTCATGATAATTTACATCTTAGATACTTGCCTATCTCTATTTCTTCCCTTTTCCCTTTTGTATATTACAGCTTTTATTTGCATTTGTCATCTTTATAATCAAATAAACAAAAATTTTAACAAAACAAGTAAGAAGGCTCTACGAGAAATCCCGACAAGGACATACCCTTAACCCCATACGTAACGCGTACTGTCATTTGTGTGTATTTACCCAGTGACCAATATGATCAAAATGACCAAATTTCAAACTGCGATATCTCCGGTGTTTCTAAACCGATTTTATTCAAATTTTTTCAAATGTTCATTATTTTACCAATAGTTTAAAACCATGTTTTCACAATTTTGAAATTCAAGAATTTTTTTGTTATCGATCACATGTGTATATCGGAAACCAGAAGTGTTATCGAAAATTTGAAGGAAACTTGATCTGCCTATGGTTAAGGAGAGCTTAAGTTTCAAGTTTGAAGTCTTTAGCTCTTATAGACCCTGAGATCGGCGCGTTCATACAAACAGACGGACAGACGGACATGGCTAGATCGACTCGGCTGTTGATGCTGATCAAGAATATATATACTTTATGGGGTCGGAGATGCCTCCTTCTGCCTGTTACATACATTTGCACAAAACCATTATACCCTTATTTACCTATTTTATGGGTTAAAGGCCTGTATCCAGTACAGCAAAAAATTCCTGGCCGGAATTTGAGATATATTTTGGAAGCGTGGGCAGTGTGACCATGGTCGTCCCCCAATGTGTGGTAAAAATATGCCATTTTGCATAATATCTTAGGAGATACATGGTCACACTGAGGCATTAAATTTAAAAAAGTAAACAATGCGAGTATGCTTATTCCATTGTTGGCAGCATATAATGTTGCAAAAACAAGCGAGAAAGAAGAGCATCGGAACCGTCAACGCCGACAGCACAAATCGTGGGTCAACCCATATTTGCAGCGAAGGCATCAGAAAGGAAGACTTGTCAACGACGCAAGCATTTAAATTTAAATACACATATTTTATAAAACATATTAAAAAATTGTATGCACTTATAGTTTAATAATATGGTGCAGAATCCAATGGAATCCATCCAAAATTTCCGTCGTGGTTACAATTTTCCACCCGTTTTTTAGATTTCTTTTCCATTTTTATTTTTCATGAAGTGTTTGTTGTTGCTCTCGGCACAAAAATATATATGATTTGGTATTTCCTGAGCCGAGCGCCAGTGTGTACCTATTTATTTAATCGCTACTATCGATAAGAAGTTTAGTATTTTTGCTACGTTACTGGATACCCAAAACACACGGAGCCAAAAAAAAACAATTCCTGCTACGACGATTTTGTATGGGAAATTTTTTTTTTGCTGTACTGGATACCCACCTTAAGGGTATAAAAAAAAACCAACTTCAAAATACTTAAAATGCCCTAAAAAGTAAAAAATATTTGAGTTTTCTTGTACAAGTAGTAAGAACTATTGTTATTTTTGGAGTCGGTGTCAAAAGTTTGTATGCCACGCCCACCTCTTCCGTCCCCAGCCCCCCTCCAATTTTAAACAAAATTGCCCGTATCTCAGATTTGAAGCTATAGCCACCAAATTGGTAAGAAGCTAGATGCTGACATCTGATACAAATATGCATACCTTGGATGCCACGCCCCCAAACAACGGGACATGCCCCACCGCCCTAATAAAAATCGAAGTGCATGTATCTTCGCCAGTTTTTAAGCTAGAGTCACTAAATTTAGTGGGAACATTGTTAGTGATATCCGTAACAGATTTGCATCACCTCTTTATCTTTCTCAGTTTTTGCGTTAGACTCTCCAAACTTGGTAGGGGGATTGTTGATTGCTAAATTTACCCTTAACTCATTAAAGGGTATGGTTTTGTGAAAATGTATGTAACAGACAGAAGGAAGCATCTCCGACCCTATAAAGTATACATATTCTTGATCATCATCAACAGCCAAGTCGATCTAGCACAAACAGGCAATCGATTTAGTCATGTCTGTTTGTATAAGCGGGTCTATCTCATGGTCTCGCGACTACACATATTACATGTATGTTTATGTTGTACAAGTTTATTTTTACTTGTCTGTCCGTCTGTCTGTCTGTATAAACGCGCCGATCTCAGAGACTATAAGAGCTAGAGACTTCAAACTTAAAACTTAAACTCTCCTATACCATAAGCAGATCAAGTTTGCTTTAAATTCTCGATAACACTTCTTATTTCCGATATAAACATGTGATCGATAACAAAAAATTCTTGAATTTCAAAATTTTGAAAACGAGGTTTCAAACTATTGCTAAAATAATGAACATTTGAAAAAATTTGATTAAAATCGGTTAAGAAACAGATATCGCAGTTTGAAATTTGGTCATTTTGGTCATATTTGTCTCTGGAAGAATACACACAAATGAATGTACGCGTTACGTATAGGGTTAAGGGTATGTCCTAGTCGGGATTTCTCGACTAGAGCCTCCTTACTTGTTTTCGTGTGGGTTTTTTGCCAAATGTAAAAGTTTAACATACAAGTGCAAGAACGGCTATGCGCTGACGGACAAGATCTCCAGGGATTTCCCACTTGTTTCTTTGTATGCTTTTTATTATCAAAAAAACCAAGAGCTAATTGTTATTTTTTCTTTATTTGTAAACTGAAGTATAAAAACCAAAACATAAACTACGCCCAAAAGTAAACTGAAATTTGTTTTACGTGTACCGAACGATATCATCACCAATCTCCTCAAGCTCCTCGGGCAGTGCACAACATTTCCACGACTCCTGAACGCCAAACGTGTAGATGGTCTCATGAAAATACAGTTCACTTGGCATTATGAATGCCGTGGGAAAGTCCAAATTGTTCATGGTATCAGGAAACTTTTCGAGTTGTACACTAAAACCAGAATGTTGGTAATATCGTGCACAATCCTTGCCCATAATCGGTTCCTCATCTCGAGTAGGATCCGGAAAGCCATTGGCTGTCTCAAAGCGCATACCCGGTTGGTTGCTGTGAATTTCCATAAAGCGACCCGATTCCGGATGCAAAAATCTGCCCGCAAAATGCAGAACATTCTCATCAAAATCCTGATCAATGGCATAGCACACATCGTAACCGGGCACAGTTGTCTTCTCAAATTGTCGCAATCGATCACCAATGAACGCCGGCACGCGCATATCGTATACACTATTGTTAACAGGAACGAATTTACCCGTTGGCATTGTCTCAGCGTTCGTTTCAATTGTATGCTCGGCGGCAATAACCAGACGATGTTCCCGTATACCCTTGCGACCCGTCCTCTGCCCAGCCATATTGAAGTAGCAATGATTGCTGATGTTCACGGGTGTTGTTTGATCTGTGCGTGCCTCGATGCGCATATAAAAGCGATTGTCATCATCCATGGTGAAATGCAGAAGTACCATTAGATTGCCCGGAAAGCCCTCATGTCCATTAGCGGATACATGACTCAATGTTATCCCATCCGGTCGCAACATATGAAGATCCCAGATAATGCGATTGAAACCTATGAAACCACCATCAATCTGATGTTTTTCATTGAAATTTTGCGATACGTGCACCTTGCGACGATCCATCACAAATTCACTATTGGCCACACGATCTGCTACACGACCCAGCATGCAGCCAAAGCGTAAATCCCTATTCGCCTCATAGCCGGCGACATCGTTGAACCCAAGCACAACATCCTCGACATTGTGATACGCATCTGGGCATTTGACGCTCTGTATGCTTGCGCCTAGTTGAATTATTGCCACAGATAAACGGTTGGAATTGCTGATTGTGTAGCGTCTTACTATTTGCGCTTTGTTTGTGAATGGATTTATGGCAATACCAAAGATATCCTCGACCACTTTAACCATATTGCAGTAATTTTGAAATTTTGTGAAGCCCGAAAAAAAAGTAATTGTTTTGTTATCTTCAAATATTTTAAAACATTTGTTTAAAATTATGTGTTATAGAGTTTTTGTGACGACTAAATCTTAAAATGTGTTAAATGATGTTTTATACAAGCTCCATAAAAACATATTTTCTTTTATGATGAAGAACAGTTTTTATACCCCTAACGCGTTAAATGGGTAAAAATTAACTCTTGCAAAAGTATACAGACGAAAGATTACCATCAAAAGCCGACTGGATACATATGTCCATGTCCGTCGCCTGTAGTAACGCGTAAATCGCAGAGGCGAAATATTAAAAATCTGTGAAATATGATGTATAAAAAGTTTGTGAGGAAAGCCAAATGATGCCCTCCCCCACATTTTTTATATAGTTAGTTAGATTGCCAAGAAGGCCCATTATTGTTTAATATTAATATAATAGGCTGTAAGAAATAATTGTTAAGATCGGTAATGTACGATATCTCCCAATAGTATAATAGTCAATAAGCAACGTCGTTTTCAAAACAGAACGGCCATTAGAAGCAGAGTGGCCAGATGATGCGAAAACACTAAGCAGAGCTTTCGACCCTCAAGACGCGATCCACCAAACTACAAAAGCTCGAGTGGATCGGCGAAGAAGGGCCGAGCGTGAGCCGCGAATATGCGGCGAGGACAGTCTGGTACGAGCATCGAAAGTGCGTGGAAGGGCCAAACGCAGAGATGTGACACAGTCGAGTGCGAACATTGAATGCAAACGGGAGTGTTAAGCGCAAGGTAAACGCGGAGATAAGTGAAAAGAACGCAGACGAGAACGAAAGGAGAAACACACAAGAGAGGCAGCTCGAGATCTACGAATATTCTTAATTAAGAAGAGGGTTTGCAACCGACGCGTGAGTAGTATAATCATCTTTGTTAATATATCTAAGCCCCTTCCCGCTAAGTTTACCGCGTGGCTTGTACCGTGGCTCAAACATATATCTAGCCCTTTCGGGACAGCTCTTAGCCCAGTAGGGCTAAAAATCCAAAATTTGGGTGACTATGCTCTTTAGACCTAAATAAGCTGTGTGCAAATTTTCAAAGCTCTAGGTCATCCCCATGAGGCTCCACCAAAAGTTGCTTATAAGCAACAACAGCTCTCCAACTCTCTAAATATTGCTCTTTTTTTCTAACTAAAAACGCAAATAAGACAACTAACCTTCGTAGTTTGACATTTTATTCACTTTAGTTTTAAAAGATGCTCGGAAATATTTAAAAATTCTATGTATTTAACAGCACTTATTTGGGCGTTTGATCGCGCACGTGAACTCACTTTGATAACTTCGGAAAGCTCGCAATTAAAATGCGTTTTCGTGTCTGCTTTTTGCTCTTCTTGCTTACAAAATATCAGTTTACTGTTACCCACTTACGTTTGTAAGTCAGGGGGTCTCAAACGTGCGTTAGATAGCGCCAAACTAGAAGTTGCTTATAAGCAACTGTTGTCCCGAAAGGGCTAGAAAGAATAAAGTGAAAATTGTAACTAAAAACGCGTGGTTATTCTGTATAGTACAGCGTCGGATACCCTGTGATTCAAGCCCACAGAGGCACGTGTCTTATCAACGTTAAGGTGTAGAGGCGATTGAGGCAATAACCCAATCCACACCCTCGCCAGCTAATTTACCAGACGACACTCGTGAGGCTAGCCCGCGGTGGCGTACGGTAAGCTTAGCGATTAGATAAGGTAGCAATTGTGGTGTCGGCCCGGTTGATACCCTAACTGATCAGTAGTTGACAGGACACGACTTTACATCGGATTACTATTTGACCCTTCATAAACGCTATACTTTGGGTTTCAGCAAGTTATAAATAACTTGTAACCAGCCTTGGCCAGACTGAGATCTGTACCTCGGCAATTCACTACTTTACAAGTTTATAATCTGTAGGGTGTGGAACTGATTTTCATCAAATAAGCAAATTTTCTTTACGTTTGTTTTCCTTTAAATGTGTGTATTGTAACCAGAAGTGTTCTCGATAATTTGAAGTAAACTTGTACTTAGGTTGGTATATGAGAAATTATCTAAATCAGTGGTGCCCAAACGCTGCTTACGACGGAGCAAATTTCAATACATTCAAAAGAAAACACCAATACTAGTAAAAAAATTTTTTTTTTTATTTCAATGAATACACGGAAAAAAACAGGGTGATACATTTTTACGTGATTTTTACTTGTCAAATGACGCGCCGACAATGCAATAACTAAAAGCATAATACAATTTCTTTAAGTGGATGCGCGTCACCAAAGCAACAACAAAATGTTCATGAAATTTTATAACCCAACAACAAGTCCCGTTACTTTGCTCAAATGCACATGACGAATAGAGATAAGAAAACGAAAGTGAAAAATTGTTTTTGGAATTAGCATTGGCGCATGCCGACAGCCGTGTACATATACGCATTTGCTCGCCTATGCTTCGGAGCCAATTACAAAAACAAAGGAGCCATGAGAGCAATGGGCTGGGCACCTCTGATCTAAATATTTCTGGCTTTCACAGTCTTGGGGATCATACATGCAGACTGATGACCAATCAGACGACTCGGCTGTTACAGCTGACAATATTTTATATGTTTACAATAAAGTTTCAAGAAATCAATTGACTGAAAAAGAATTCCTTGTTAAAATCGTTGCCACTTAACAAAAACTTTTATTTACAATTATTTGTCATTAAATGTTTTCATGATTGATTGTGATGTGTGTGTTTAATTAAGGTGTGTGGGTGGCAGGTTAAAGAGATTGTGAAATTAAATGTGTTGGTTAGAATTTGCGTTAAATAGGGTCGAGATTGTTTTGTGTGTTGTATCGATAAGTAAAACAGTCCGAATTGCATGCATTATCTTATCAACTTATCTGGTTTTGCATGGCCAACTAATATAATCGAATTGTGAATACATTATGTACGTTACTTGTATGTTCAAGTGTATATGTGTACATATGTGTGGTACATTATATTGTTTGTACGATGAGGTTGCGCTTCATTTAATCAGTTAACGTGTTTTGAGCGCAGGGGCACATTTAATTATTTTTGCCATAGACAAAGCCATGACAATAATTGTAAATAATATCAATAATAGTACTATGCCTTCATTACATATTCATATCTGAATAATTCTATAGGTGTCTGCTCCGCATGGATCCCGTTCAAGGTTCATGCAATTGCCATAAATTGCGTCGCTTAAATCCAAATTGGCAACAACGTGTATATTAAGCCATATGCCACTTGATTGGTCTAATGCCTACACTTGCACTGACCATGGCTCATTGGCAACGCTCCAGTTGGTGTTGTGAGCTACTACTAACTAATACTACTACCGTTGCAAACTGCAATATCATAATTTGAAAGCACAACGGGGCAGACAAACAGCTGGCAACTGGCGGCAGAAGCAACCCATATATATCAAGGAAAATGTCAGACTCCGCCTAGACCAGAAAAATGGCCAGTTCTAGAAGTTTTCAGTTGCTTTTTTTTATTAGCACGAAAGGTTAAAGTTTGTGTGTACGTAAATAAGTGCGAAAAGTTTTTCCAATTATCTGTTTATTTAGTGCTATCAAATGATTGGCACTTTATAGATTCAAAAACGATGTATGTACATATCTGTACTATACGATTTCAATTAAACTTATCGATTCATTTACATAAATGATAATTAGTAATTGAATACGATTTAAAATATAAAAGGGACTCTGGTCTTATGCCCTGAATCAATAAAGCGGGTACAAAAATTACAAAAAACATTTAATGTAATTTGTTGCTTTATGGGACAACCGTTTATCACTGTAAATTAACTATAAAATTGTTACTTTTAAGTGATGATCCATCCTAAACTGTGTAAACTGTAACATAACAGCAAAACTTGTAAAATTAAATGTATGTGTTTTGTAGTTGCAGTCATGAATTTTTGATTCAAGTATGAGTCGCGGGTTCAAATCCCATCCACGGCCTTTCATAATTTCCTTTTTCTATTTACAAAATATTTTATTTTAATATTTCGTGGCGCGTTAACAAATAATTTCGGTAAATTTTTACAGTGACAACAGTATACTTTACTTTATTTGTTACGTCAATTTTTACTGTAACGGTTGATTTTACCAACCGATAAAATTGGTTGTTTTTACTGATTTTTTTTTGTGTGTATGTATGACCTTGTCGATCTCAAAGACAATAAGCTACTAGTATATAAATTTTTTTTTAGTTCAATTTTTTTTTAAAGTATCGATGGCTTCGCTGGTTCTTGATCAACGAGTATGTAAAGGTAACAGAGATGTAACTGGCGAAAAAATTTTACTCGCCCATGAACAAATCTGACGAGAGGTCGTAGGTAGAGAAAAGACAGAACAGCTGCTTTTGTTTATACTTCTGTGCTGGCCGCCGCATTTGTTGTTTTGATTTTTTGCTGCTTACGTTTTGGTATACTTATTTGGCTGCATGTGAACACAAAACGTATCGCAGGTCAGGCACGTCTCTGTGTATATGCATAAATGTGTACCCAAAGGCTGGCTGTTGTAGCTGATATGTATGTATAAGCTGCACAACTAGAAATACCCATTGTCCCAATATGAAATTAATCGCATGGACATTTTTGCAGTATGCCAATCAAATAAAAGGGTTATAAATATATCATTTTGAATACGAAAAAAGTTTATTTTGTTGTTAGTTATATATTAATATTTAGCCACTAATAATTAAATATATATAACCAACTAATTCCAAAACTATAAGAAAACGTATTTGAAGGGAATCATGCTAGGGTATTTCATTTTCAGGTGTGTTATTGTACAAAGTTACTGTGTAGTCTGTACCACCCAATTACCACAGGGTAGCTGAAGGCAACTGAAAAGAATAAATATCAAAAATCTCGGCAAACGAAGCCAGCAAAAAATGAAACGCATCACACGCATACTAATACTTATGCATTTTTTACTGTCCCTGTCTTACAAAAGGCGGAAAGCAAAGAGCAAGTGAAACAAAACAGCCGCATACATAAAATGACCAAGCTCAAGTTCTGCGACAGCACAACTACAATAGGCAAAGCTAACAAGACGCAGCAACTGCGCTATGTTCAAATACCCTTTCTGGCAATATTAGGTGGAAATCAATGAAACCACTTACATATAATTTAAATATAATACATAACTTATTTTGACTATTTTAATGCAAATACCCTTACTCTAGGATTAGTTAACAAACTCATAATAAAATGTCTTTATTATTCATACATGCCCTACCTAATTAATAAAAAACTTGCAGACTTTAATGCTGAAATTATATTCTAGTATCTTATGATTACCCATTTATTTACGCAAAGCTTATAAAAATTCTATACTACCCTCCCATGTAGTTAAGCAGCCAGTCGATTGAAGCAAAAGTGTAAAATTGCCAAACTCAAGCTAAGACGAGAGTTTGACAACAACACAAGAAGAAACGAACAGCAACATATTATTGCTGTCGCTTTCTTCGCACACGCTGCCATCAAAACAAAGTGAAAAAAATGATCGCCGTTGATTCTTTGTCACCAGCTGATTTTCAAAAAGGCGGCACATCATTTGAAAAGGCAGACGCCGCCAACTTAACTCGCTATGTTCCCCTGTTAGCGATGTTCTTTTTCTGTTAAAGTTGCTGTCTCTGGTTACCCCTCTGTTAGTATTGAATACTCTTTGGTTCTTGATATGCAAATGAAATCGATAGCAAAATAGTTTGATGTTAAAGCTGTAAACAGGGGTTACGAGCTCAGAATATGTGCAAGTTGATATTCCTCTACTTTTACTTTTTTATTTGGTAATGTAATCCAGTTATAGTTCAAAACGAAGTATGGATCCTAAAATTAAGCGAGCAAGAAAGAAAGCTCCAGTCTCTAAAATGATTTTTCTAGTTAAAATAAAAGGTATGCGTCTCAAGTGTATATAGTATTCGTTGGTATGGACATATCCATACAGCGGCTTAATAAATAATAGCGCTACTGAGTTTTTTCCCTAAATGACCAAAATAAAACATCTAGTGTTCGAATATTTTGAAATAATTAGTTGTTATGTATGTTATCTTTATTGTTTCCTGCTCTTGTAAACGTTATTGATAATGATTAACTTTTTATTCAATGTATTTGTTTTTTCTGCTTTGACGAAAAAACATATCAATTTATTGTCTTATGGACAACTCGACGATTCGTGCCAGGCAGTATCAGCTTCCAATTGCGTATTTTGCATCTATCTTTAGACTAAACTTAATTTTGAGTCTACATACAAAAATAAACACATATAGTACATACATATAACGAACTAAACTGTACACAAAATACTTTGTCTACTTTGTTTGAAATGATTAAAATTTAGTATGCTGTCGAAAAACTTGTACTATATGCACACACAATAAATAAAAAAATAAGCAGTTTTAACTTTTTGCTTTGTTTTTACAATATTTTGATTGTTTTGTGAACATTCAGCGTTCAAGGTCCGCTTCTTGATCTATTAATATTACTGCGGTGTTTTAGTCATACACAAAACTTATCACTTATGATTAATTATACTTTGATACCAAAGGTATCATAGTATATTGGGTTTGTGCAATGTCCGTCATGGTGTCCGTCCGTCCGTCCGTCTGTCCGTCTGTCTGTATGAACGCAACTTTTTTCGACACCCTTTAAGCTAGAGCCTTGCAACTTTGCAAATATCTTGGTACATGTCTTCGTCAGACAAAGTGTTAAATGTAGGGCTCTACGACCTCAGGGGGCCCGAGAAATCGATAACAAGTCGATACACCTCGATGTGCAAATCGATAAAACACATATATATCCCACATTTTAGTAGCTAGAGTCACCAAATTTGATGGCAAGATAGCTGGTAACATTCCCCAAAAAACTGCTTCAAAAGTTTGGATGCCATGCCCACCTATTCCGCCCCCAGCCCCCCTCCAATTATAAACAAAAATGCCTGTATCCTCTACATACTGACATCTGACAAAGTTATGCATCAAAACATTGGATGCCACGCCCCCAAACAACGGGACATGCCCCACCGCCCTCAAAAAAACCGGAAGGCATGTATCTTCGCCAGTTTTTAAGCTAGTCACCAAATTTGGTATGAACATTGGTAGTGACATTCGTAACAGATCTGCATCAATGTTTTGGATGCCACGCCCACTTATACCGCCCACCTCTATGTCTTTGTCAGTTTTTGAGCTAGAGCCTCCAATTTAATACCCAAAACCCTCATATATTACTATTTGCACTCAATATCCTTAACACAGCTATTTGAACTGGTATCAAAGTATATCGCAGTCGGTTGCGTCCGACTGCAACGTTTTTACTTGTTTTACTGCTCGAGCTTTCGTATAAACAAAGTACATTCTTCTACATGTACAAATTCTGATTTTGAAATCTTTTGGAAATGTACTAAATCATGCGGGATTTGGCTAAATATTTTGCATTTAAAAGAAATCGCATGCCTACCAATGCTTACTTGACTTCACTATAATGTTTTATATTTTCGGTGTGTCTTAACTGACTTCAATATAACCAATAATTATAGAGGGATATCTTATTTGTCTGCCATTCCGAAATTCTTTGAACTTATTTGCTCTCAACTTCAACACTCAACTCATGTATTGCAATTTTGTCGCCTTATCAACATGGTTTTGTAAAGCGTAGATCTACTCCCGCCAACCTTCCAGAATTTACATCACTTGGTTTTAAAGGGTTTCAGGGCAAAATGCAAACCGATGTCAATTACACCGATTTTAGTCAGGCATTTAATTCTGTTAGTCATTTACTTTTTTTTATAACTAACCTCCTTTTATGGCTTTCTGAGTACTTTTGTGGCCGTACACAAAAAGTTGCCTTTAAATCATCTGTCTCTATAGACTCTATACCTATTTATGTAACATCAGGGGCTCCCGAAGGTAGTCACATTGCACCTTTATTATTTAATCTCTTTTTATACCCTAAACCCATAAAATGGGTAAATAAGGGTATAATGGTTTTGTGCAAATGTGTAAAACAGCCGAGTCGATCTAGCCATGTCCGTCTGTCCGTCTGTCTGTCCGTATGAACGCCTAGATCTCAGAGACTATAAGACATAGAGACTTCAAACTTGCTTTAAATTTTCGATAACACTTCTGGTTTCCGATATACACATGTGATCGATAACAAAAAATTCTTGAATTTCAAAATTGTGAAAGCGAGGTTTCAAACTATTAGTAAGATATTGAACATTTAAACAAATTTGGTCATTTTGGTCATATTGGTCACTGGGTAAATACACACAAATGACTGTACGCGTTACGTATGGGGTTAAGGGTAGGTCCTAGTCGGGATTTCTCGACTAGAGCCTTCTTACTTGTTTTTCCTGCGGTAACATGTTTGCTGATGACGTAAAATTATGTTTATGTTTATGTTTATGTTTTATGCAGTCAGGTCTTAGTGCACTATCTAATTGGTGCAGCTTTAAACTACTTAAATATACCCTTAACGTACGAAATGTGTATAATGGTTGTGTGCAAATGTATGTAACAGGCAGAAGAAAGCATCTCCGACCCGATATACATATCCGATATTCTTGATCAGCATCAACAACCGAGTCGATACAGCTGATATAGCTGATATGAACGCGCCGATCTCAGAGACTATAAGAGCTAGAAACTTCAAACTTGAAGCTCTCCTATACCATGAGCAGAACAAGTTTGCTTCAAATTATCGATAACACTTCTGGTTCTCGATATACACATGGGATCGATAACAAAAAAATCTTGAAGGTTTTAATTTTTAACTTAATCGGTCAAGAAACACCTGAGATATCGCACTTTGAAGTTTGATTATATTGGTCTCTGGGTAAATAGACACAAATGACTGTATGGGTTACATATAGGGTTAAGGGTAAGTCCTAGTTGGGATTTCTCGACTAGAATCTTTTTACTTGTTTAATTTGATTAATTTTTGATAAACCAATAAATAAATACAGCGTAAAATGAAATGTGGGTTTAATATGAAAACACATCGGGTTTAGTGAACTAAGAGCCCTTGCAAATGAACAATATTTCTTTACTTAAGTTATTTAAACTTAATGCGAAAACTTGTTATTAATAAAATATAGACTTCAATGATGAACTTTAAATCTTATTTCCCATTTAAATGTTTCTTTAAGTTTAAAAGTTTGTACATAACATATCAGGGGATTAGTTCGGCAATTACAGTACCAACCTTAAAGTATCCAAGTTTTGATTCGAGGTGTTGTCGTTGCCACTATGCTACATGATGATGCTATGATTCAAAGTCGAACTACAACTTGCGCTAGCTGTGGCACGATGACAGGCAGACAGACAACAGGAAGGATACAAAGGTTCATATGTACACATAAGTACGTGCCTGCATGTTCATGTGGGTGGATTTAGTGGCGAAGGTTCATAGGGATTAGACTTTACTACAAACTGCCGACACATTCACAACGTTTAAGTTCACGGTTATTGAAGGCAAATTGAGTTGCATAAATATGTTCATTTGAATGTACATATTTATGTTAACATTAAATATTGGCACAATCAGCACATGCCTGTGATCTTTTAAACGTCAACGGTGTTATTTTAGCATGTTAAAGTGTCTTCAGACACAAGATGAGAAGCTTTCAAATCTTTTTTGTTAGTTTCCACGAAATGTTATTTATTCTCATTCCACTATTTTCCACTCTTAATGCTTAATGAACACCTTATTGTATTCATGAAGTAATTTTTTTTTTTTTTTTTTTATAATCTATAAATTTTATTTGCAATCAGTCCCTAAGGGGACTATCAGCGAATTGTACTGCATAACTTTGACTTTTCTATACTAATCTATTTTTATTCTATTTCTACTCTATTTCAAATCTATTCCATGACTTGGGAGGTGTTAATGGATGGGAGGTGGATTTAAAAGTTTATGTGTGTGGCAAATCCAGGGGGTGTAACCTCTTCAGTCGCCGAGTTGTTGAACTGTTGTCCAGCAGGTTTATGGCCAGTGGGTTGACATGGTTGTCCAGCCTAACCAAGTAAGCCTTCGAGAGCCTAGCCACCTCCTGGCTTATGCGAGGGACTTTCAGTTCCTGGTGAATTTCGGCATTTGTATGATATGGGTGCGCCTTAGAAATAATGCGCAGAACTTTGTTTTGGAAGACTTGGATTTTTTCCCTGTTGCTTCTCTTAGCAGTGCCCCAGAGTGCTATACCATACGTTCACATAGGTTTGAGTATGACTTTGTATATAAGTAGTTTGACTCTTAGATGGATGGTGGACCTTTTATCTAGCAGCCACAGATGCTTGCGCAACCTCTCGTTCAACTGGGAACGTTTTTGTGTGAGATGACTTCTCCAGGCTAAGCGCCTATCCAATACCAGGCCTAAGTACTTAGCAGTGACGTTGCTGGGTATGGCAACGCCATCCAGACAGACGGCAGGGCAGTCTCCTCTTCTCAGGGCAAACGTAATGTGTGTGGATTTGGCTTGGTTGATTACGATATTCCACCGTCTTAGCCATGTGTTTAGCCGATCCAGCTGAGTTTGGATTATGCTGGACGCCACGAGTGGGGACTTATCGTTGGCTAAAAAGGCGGTATCATCGGCATAAGTGGCAGTAAGCATCCTAGGGTCACCGATGGATGGCATATCTGCTGTATACATTGCGTATAGCGTCGGGCCCAGGACACTTCCCTGTGGGACTCCAGCTCTGACTTCTCTTATTGCTGAGCACTCCTCGCCACATTTAACGTAGAAAGATCTACCAGTAAGGTAAGATCTGAGCAGCAGGTAGTGTGGGGCTGGTAGCGCTAGCTTCAGCTTGTAGAGCAATCCCATATGCCAAACCCTGTCAAATGCTTGCCTGACATCTAGGAAGACGGCCGAGCAGCATTCCTTTTTCTCAAGAGCTTCCAGAATTTTGTTAACGATCCTATGGCATTGTTGTGGTGTGCCATGCAGTTCCCTGAAGCCAAACTGGTGATGTGGTATCAAACCGGCCTCTTCCAGTAATGGTCGAACTCTACGCAAAAGTATTCTCTCCACTACTTTGGAGAGTACGGCCAATAGGCTAATCGGGCGATAGGAGTCGAGATTGGCTGCAGGTTTCCCAGGTTTTTGGATCAGTATCACCTCGGCGCATTTCCACTGGGTTGGAAAATGACCAATCTGGAAACATTTGTTTATAATGTTGAGTAATAGTTGTATTCCGTTCGGTGGGAGAGCTTTTATGGCTGGGACGTTAATACCATCATAACCAGGGGATTTGAATGTCTTGAGATTGCTTATTTTGCCAATTAGCTCATCAGATTCGACGGCGGGAATTGGGGGCGCTACTTGACAGGGCACGTCCAGGAACTCGGCAGTCTCCATAGTTTCTTGCTGAGAACACCTAGCGAACGGGGAGATGGCCTCGTGTAGGTGATCCGCGAAGGCTTTGGCTCTTTCGCAGTCAGAGCGGCACCAGGCACCGATGGCGTTCCGCACAGGTTCCTTTCTACGTAATGGCCTTTTAGTAGCCTAACGGCGCAGTGGTCGGAGCACAGCTCGAGCACGTTGCTGGCTGCGAATTTGTGCCTCTCTATTCCTTTGGAAAGAGCAAAGTCTAATACGTCAGGTATCTTGTTGATGTCAGTGGGCCAGTAAGTCGGTTCACCAGTTGAGTGGCAGACCAGTCCACACTCGGAGATGCACTTGAAGAGGGCTCTACCTTTTGGGTTTTTAATGCGGGATCCCCACCAGGTGTGTTTGGCATTGAAGTCGCCTCCGACGATAAACCTTGGGCCGAGGCTGTTTAGCAAGTCACGAAAGAGGTCGTCACCAACTGAGTGACGTGGAGGGCAGTAGATGGCTGCGATGGTGGTATCTCCGGTGTGGCTGAGAACTCTCAACTTGGCGCACTGGACCCAGTCCTCCTAGTATGCTGGGAGCTCGATGTATTTGAGCCCACTCCTAATGATGATCGCCGCTCCGCCACGAGCGGTGCCATTGGGGTGATTAACTGTGATGACATCATAGCCGTTGATGGTAAAGAATGATCTTTGTGAGAAGTGGGTTTCAGACACAAGGAGTATGTCGACTTGGTTGGTCTTCAGAAAGTGCTCGACCTCATGCCTGCTTTTGCACAGGCCGTTGGCGTTCCAAATAACGATGTGTAGATTTAACTGCATTGTTTCGTCATTAATGACGTGATTAATTGCGTTATGGCTGCAAACTGGTCTAACATCTTTTCCATTATTGCTTCTAGGCGGTCCAGTCTAGAGTTAGCCTGGCTCGGGGCAGTGGGAGCAGAGTTGAACTGCTGCTGGGGTTGTTGGGCACCTTGTAGTGCACTAGCGTAGCTCAGTCCTGGAGTAACCATTGGTGCTGCTCTATTGGTAGGCAGTACTATTGGCCTTGGCTTGGGTGAGTGCTGCTCCTTAGCCTGGTAAACTTTGCAGCCTTTGTATGAGGCGGGATGGATTCCCTTGCATAGGGCACAGCAAGCTGGTTGCTGCTTGGATTTGGTGCACCCATTGGAGTGGTGATCCTCACCGCACTTGACGCACTTGGGTGAAAGGCGGCAGTATCTCTGGGAGTGACCAAATCCCTGGCAACGATAACATTGGAGAATTTCTTTGGATTTGTACGGGGGCTCTATTGTGACGACGCATTGGCAGAGGCATTTGATGGAAAAGATATCTTTGTTGCTACTGGCGGGCTCCAGATTGACAAAGAAAAGCGACATCGGTTTTTTACTGGCGCGGCTGATGGCGTTCTTAATCTCCTGCCCACGTACCTTGTGCCCATGTTCGGCGAGTGCTGTTTTGATTTCTTCAATCTCAGTGGAGTAGTGAAGACCTTTAATGACTACCCTGTACGCACGCTCGTCCTTGGCCTGGAACGTATGGTAACGTGACTCATTGGCGTTGAGATACTCCTTGAGCTTTGAGAAGCTGTCCTTGTCTTCCAGGTTGACACGGACGAGACCGTTTCTGCCAGACTTATAGTCAAACTTACGGCTACCGATGGTCAGTGCAACGTCGGAAATGAATTCCTTTATATTCGACACGTCGGGGATGAAGATAGGTGGTGGCTTAATGGACTTAACGGGAACGGAGGGGATGTGGTCTGGGATCTCATGCTCTCCCTCGTCAACGTCCATGCCGTTGGATAGTGCCGCAAACCTGTTGGTGCTCAATCTATTGGACGTCGACGGGGTTGGCATCCGCTGACCGACTTTCCTATTTGGGGCCTTGCGTCTGACCTCGCCCGGCTCTAAGGTGGATGAGCTGGACGTGCTGGACTCTCCGTCATACGAGCAACTATCTTGCTCTGCCTTTGACACCTTTGGTGCTGGTGGGACTCCCTTGGCCTTAAGGGATCCAGCATGTAGGTGCTTCCTTGGCGTGATCTGCCATTTAGGCTTTTTAGAGACTGCGGTGTCTGCAGGTGGTGAAGGGGCCCCAAGGCCTTCAGGCGATGGCTGGGCTGACGTGGACAGCGACTGCAGCGG
Organism: Scaptomyza pallida; assembly: GCA_018152965.1. Lineage (NCBI taxonomy): Eukaryota > Metazoa > Arthropoda > Insecta > Diptera > Drosophilidae > Scaptomyza > Scaptomyza pallida. The sequence continues at coordinate 2,899,167 of JAECXP010000019.1, read as the reverse complement.
CAAGTAAAGTAATTTGGTTATTTACTCCAATAAGCAGATTTCGACAATCGAAAGTATAAAAGAAAATTTTCCTTTGGGTAAGAGAAAATTATGTTTTATTTTGAATGTTTACTCTCTGAAAACACGAATCGACGATTCATGAAGTAATGAAAATGAATTATACCCTAAGTTTCGACTAGATACAATTACGTATGTATTCTTAAGCTAACAGTAAATATTTAAAAATATTTAATACTTTAATTGATTTTGTACGCTTTTTGCAGATGCCTGGGCTTGTAGTCTTTAGACGTCGCTGGTCTGTCGGCTCTGATGATCTGGTGGTGCCAGGTGCATTTCTTTTGGCGATACACTTTATATGGTAGGGTTCGACATTTAAAAAACTGCATAGAACTAGTACTAATTTGATTATTTGCTTTTCTCGCAGTTTCGTGCTTGTTGCCGTCTCGTTAGTTTTATTCAAATACAACACAAGTGTTTTAAGTGTAAAACTATTGTTCTACCATCTCATAGGGTACTTGTTAATACTATTTTGTGAGTATGCTAATGTTTGTAGGAAAAAAAGTAACAAAATAAATTTACGTTTTAATTATAACCAACAACAGTTTCAATATGTGTAGAGATAGGCATTTGTGTGATCTCGATGCGCGGCAGCATTTTGGACTCCGAGGCGCGCACTTCGATCAATATATGGATATATCTCAAGAGCTGTAAGTTGTGTTAACCTAACAGCGAACCCATAATCAAGTTTAAAACCATTTGGTTCTTTTGTTTTTCAGTGGTGATATTATTTGATATATCATGGCTAGTGATGGGCTCAATATGGCTGTCCAACTACTACATGGAAGCGCCCATCGATGAGGCCAAAAAAATATTTATAGGTATGTACATGAAATATGTTTGATTCTTTTGGAAAATCATCTCGGTTAAAAACCTTGTGCTTGTTACAGCTTTAATCATATGCAATTGGACGCTGGTGTTTATTACGTTAATTACAATCTGGTGCACATTCGATGCAGCTGGTCGTTCCTGGGTAAAGATGAAGAAATATCAGCGATCCATGCGTGAGACTGAATCGCGATTCAATTACAAGCGAAGCAATAGCATGAATCGCAACTGGCGGCAACGGTTCGTACTTCTTGTATTGTAAAACAATTGTTCACAGCTTCAGCGATTTATTTTATTTATTACAAATTATCAGCGATTTATTTTATTTATTACAAATTATTGAAAAAATGCTTTTTTATATTTTTGCTTTTAAGGAAGGTGATGCGCGCATATCAGGATAGTTGGGATCATCGCTGTCGCTTGTTGTTCTGCTGCATGGGCTCAACGGAGCGTAATCGCAATTCATTTACGGATATTGCGCGACTTTTAAGTGATTTTTTTCGCGAACTAGATGTGGTTCCGTCAGATGTGGTCGCCGGGTTGGTGCTCTTACGCAAATTTCAGCGTTTGGAGCGCGAGGCAATCGTCAGACAGCGCAAAAATGGCACCTATGAGTTCCTTAGTGGTGTACCCATTACAGAGCGCACCCAGTTCCTAGCACTCAACGATGCCAAAAACTATGACTTCTTTCAGACAGTCATACACTATATGTACTTTGCCCAGGGTGCCTACGGTTGGCCCATGTACGTTATTATTAATCGTAGCAAAATGTGGCATTTAGTGCCAGAGCTCAGGTGAGTATTTTTATTATTATACATATATAATCGTTTCTCTTTCATTGGTAATGGTTGTATTTTGCTAATAATTATTTTTCAAGTGTTTGTGCTGTGTTTTAATTGGTCTTATTGGGGTTATTATAATAAATAGTGATCAGATATATGTATGTACGTTTTACACATTTAACTTCTTTTATTTTGCAGTCAAGTTGACTCTGCCCTTTCTTGAAAATACAAACATAAGTATATTTGCTTTCGTTTGCTGTCGTTTACAAACAAAAAATACATATTTACGTACTCTTGCTCTCCAGCATCAGTCGTTTCCCGCTCTATTACACCGTTCTTCCGGTTTTAACTGCCAATGCGTCCACGCCTTTTCACTCATGTGCTGGTAAGAGCGAACCTGCTCGCATGGTATATTTGTCCCTGAACCTTGAACGTCGGCATAAATTCATCTTCAACTATTTTTGTTGCACCAAAAGAAGTATTGAAAGAATTTGAAAGCATGAATTGTATGCTTGAATATTCTTCAAGAAATGCTTAGACGTCGGCGATTCTCCAGTGATCAAGGAATGTAATGGTTCTGGTGGCGGTTCCAATGCTGGCAGTTTCACTTTGCCACATGCCAGCTGTTTCTCCTCGAAATTTCGCTGCATTGCAATGCGTACAAATAATATTCATTGCTCCAATGTCACCATGCAGGCTGTAGTCGCAGTCAGAATCGTATTGAAAGCCAACATATTCAATTTGATCGCGAAGGCGAAGCGGAAATCTGCCTTCACGATAATTTGTACCTACTCGTGATCGCCGTGCAAGACTCTGTGCAGGTACAGTGTCAATCGATCTATTTCGTTCATTTCGCTCACGCTGCGATGCATTTGCTTCCGTGCGTTCATATTCAGTCTGACTTCGTCTTCGTATTGCCATATAATTTGCTGTACGCGTTCGGCGCCCTATATTTGTTAGCCTGGCTCGTGGCATTTTTCTTTTTCTCAGAAAAAAAACTTTAAGAGCTCGTTTTTGTTTATCTATATGAAACACCGCAAAAATATTTTTTGAAAAGTACACGCACAATAGTTATAGCAGCACGTACAAAATAAAATGACAACAGAAAAAAATATTTGGGGTATTCACCAGCTCGTTTCATGTTTCATATTTGAAACGTCGTGCCAATACCCCAATTGTATACTTTCAACACTGAAAAAATTTTAAATTTGACAGCAAAATCCCTGTTTTCTATTTTCAAAATTTGTTTCAATTCTCATTATAAAATATGAGATAAATGAAGAGCTGGTATACCGATTTGGGTCAAACTTCACACAAACAATGCCTAAAAATTTGGTTTCAATAGGTAAGCTCGTTCTTACGCTACAATGTAACAACGAAAACTGCCACTAATTTTTATATATATAGATTGTTCGTTAATCTTAAACATTTTTGTAATATAGATTAAGCTCAATATTTTAATTTGATTTAATTTTATGGTAATTCTATTAGTTGACGATAAACAAATAAACAATTAATGAATTTGTTTGAAACTCTTGTGACTGGGCTTGTTGTTGATTTTGCAGATGTTTTGGCTGCTGCTGCGGCAGTGGAGACGAAGGTGAGGTAATCCAGGACAATTGCTGTTACTGCAATTATGCAGCGCTTAAGAAGACACTGCAACTGGGCGACATTGATATTGTGTATGCCACATATCATGTCGATGTTGGCGAGACGCCCTTCTTCGTTGCTGTGGACTATACACAAAAGAAGATTGTGATCAGCATACGTGGCACGTTGAGCATGAAGGATATACTAACCGATCTGAATGCAGAGGGTGAGGTGTTGCCGTTGCAGCCGCCGCGTGATGATTGGCTTGGCCACAAGGGCATGGTGCAGGCGGCCATTTACATACGCCAGAAACTGCAGGAGGAGAATCTCATTGAGCGTGCGCTGCAACGGAATGCAGAACGTTCAACACACACCTTTGACCTAGTGCTAGTGGGTCATTCTCTAGGCGCTGGCACTGCAGCCATATTGGCCATACTGTTAAAACCGGAGCATCCGACATTGCAATGTTTTAGCTACTCGCCGCCCGGTGGACTACTTAGCATGCCAGCCGTAGAGTATTCGAAATCGTTCATTACGTCCGTGGTGCTCGGCAAGGATGTTGTGCCGCGTATCGGCCTCAATCAAATGGAGGCTCTGCGCGCGGATCTTATTAATGCCATACAGCGCAGTGTGGATCCAAAGGTGCGTTAGACTTAAATCGCTCAGCCCATTTTATCATTAATCAGTATTAAAACTTTAAATGTTTACAGTGGAAGACCATTTCGTGCTCGGTCATATGTTGTGGCTGTGGTCCCGAGCCAACCTCCGTGGTCAACATGTCCGGCCAGGACACGCACATCAATCAATACCAAGAGGTATGCACTGTCTGTCAAGCCTTAATCATTATCATGCTTATCGTTTTTCGTTTTATTTAAGGAACGTGGCACAGCGCGCTCAACGAGTGCTCATCCTACGGACAGCTCAATAGCTTTAACTCTGCATCAGCCCTTATATCCGCCCGGTCGCATCATACACATTGTGCGGCATCATCCCAAGCCTGATGAGTGAGTAAATGTGTCCACCATTGTGCCTTACATCTCTCCTTTACTTTTTATTTCTATTCGATTCGACTAATTTGTACATATTATACGTACTTAAATGTTTGTTTTAATAAATGACGCGAGATCCGCTTCACAATCACACTATGTGTGATTGTGTGAAAGTGGATTCACAATATGTGCTGCGTGTGTGTGAATTATCAGTTTGCTATACGAGCTGTAAGCTCGTCATCCAAACGAGGCACCATCACACGGCCTCCAACTGAGTCATGGTTAACGGCGTCATCATTCATATATTTCTTGCGAAAGTGACTTAATAGGTCAGGCTTTGTGATTAAATCCCCTTTAAATTGCTATTTTATTATAAAAAAGGAAACTGAATGAGATTATTGAAATTGACCTTTTATAACATGCAAATTTTATGTATAGGTAGATCCGTATAGAAGTGGCATATATGTATATTACTTATTAAAATCAAATGCAATGAGAGTATATAAAATCATTCTTACATTTTATTTTTCGCTTGTTGATACCCATAACAACCACAAACATACATAAATCTATGGATATTATTTGTATGTCAATAAAATTATTTAAAATTATTTTCAGGCAAAAATACGACAGTGGTTGGAGGTAGGCCCTCTGCACAGATGATCCATTTAATTAATACATTTGTATATCACACATCAAAACAAAGAAAGAATGCGTTTATATATATGTATATCAACAACAACATCAATATCAAACTAGATTTTGTCGTGTCTTATATATCTTTCTCGCTCTCTCTTTCATTCTCTTTCTCTCTCTTTTTCTGTCTCTTTTTTCTTAAGCTAGTTATGTTGTTGTTTTGTATGTGCATTAGCTCTTAGATGGTACTCTAATGACATAAAGTTTTTAGTGTTTGCATGATACAATGCATGCTTACCATTGAGTAGCACCCTAAAATTCCCAAAAGCTCTTCCTGCCCGTCTTCCGTTCCTTTGTCTGTCTTATACTTGTTTCTTTTTGTTGTGAGATGATGAAATGAATGCGAGGAAACTATTCAAAAAGTTTTATAAATTATACGCATTAAATAGTTAATAGATTATACATAAATGTATATATATTTAATCATTTGAAAGAACATTTTTGTGATTTTTGTATTATACATACTATATAATTAATTTTAGCATAATCAATTGATGATAGAAGTAAGAACATACACACATATATAGAAAGACATATAAAGTATAAGCGGCCCAACAACTTGTTGTATTCACATACTTAGATTATGTTTTGAATGACCTCGCTGCATGAAGACTCCTAAGGAAACCCTATGTTTATAACCAAGCCCACTTTCATAATCCGATCTGTCTCTTTCTCTTTTTACCACTCGTGAAAACAAGCTTTAGTCGAATCTTGAATTTTAGCTTGTGTTCGATTTTCAATTACTGCATTGGGATTATACTATGCATTGATATTATTACAGTTTGCTTTAAATACTTATAATTCTAGTGTGCTTTAGATATATTCACATATATACTAGTGTTTTATATAGGTATACATCTATAGTTATAGATAATACATACAAAACAATAATCAAAATGCCTCTACTTGTATTGCAGAAATGTTCTTAAGAGTCGTGAGCCCGTCTATCAGGCAATTTGGGCCGATTCAACCGATTTCGATGAGGTGCTCATATCACCAGTGATGTTGCAGGATCATATGCCCGATAAGGTTCTTGCCGCGCTCAAGAAGGTAATTGAGGAAGTTGATGATGAACGTACATCGGTGAATAGTTGTTCTACAGCTAGTTGATCATTCAAATCAAATTGATACTGATGATAATGATTATGATTACGGTGATGACATTTAATAATGTTGTTGCTGATGCTCGTTTAAATCGTTCAACTTGTCGTCGTATAACTAAAACCATAGTTTTAATAGTTTTTTAGGCAAATACATAGTATTTTATGATCTAGTAAAGCCCATGGCAATACCTACACACACTCAAACACACATACCCGTATACCATAACTAGAGAACAAATTAGTAAAAATAAGTGTGTGTTGTTAAATTATTGACTTCACTAGTAGCAATATGTTTTTAGTTATCGAGCTTTTAAAAACAAACGCCAAACATATGACCCTACTCCTTGCCACGTCCAATAACAACAGCAACAACACTATCCAGCAATAGCAACGATATTTATGTATTTCTTATTATTGATTAGTTAAGTGCCTCTTAATTTGTTAATTTTAAAATTATGTTACAATTATTTTGTTTATATCAATTTTTTGTCAACTATTGTTTGATCCAAGACTAGCCAATGCTTAAGCCCAGTTCTATAATTTGCATACCAATGCAAATAGAAACGATATACGTACTATTATACTATGTACTGTATGTAACCTGCTCATTGACTTAGTTAATCCTCTTGACACAGTAATAATTTATTTGTTTGCCAACTTATTTATTTTAATTATTGCTTTAAGTACTTGTAACTGTTTTGTTGTGTACTACAACATATATATTTGTATTTATGCTTTTTTTCTTGTCTCATTTTTGTTAATTAAAACGAATATACACATACTATACACAAACAATATGTAAATGCATTTTTTATTATTCAATTGATCTTTAGGTTAAGTGGGAAATGAAAATTGTAAATAGCAGCAGGTATCATATTAGTTATTGTGATCAAAATCAACGCGATTTATTTTTGTCCATGTATAAATCATGAAAAATGGAAGTAATGAAGAAAATTTGAATACCTTTACTTTTTTTTGCATATGTATGTAGAATTTTTTTCAGCTCAATACAACATGAAAGCTTTATCTCATAGACGCAATGAGCTCCAGATTCCATATTTAAAATTTGAGCTCTCTTCCACCATAGGGCGTGCAAACATAATTTGGATTATCGATATTACTTTTCTTTCCTATGTTATCGATACAAATTAATTAAATCTTTTCAATTTGTGTTAATACTATTTTGAACATAAGTTGAGCTTTTGAAATCTTTATTTAAAGGCGGGTTTACAATGTCAGCGTGAGATTGGATTAAAGCTTTTAACAATCTGAGACGTACACTGGTGGTTTACAAAGTCAGCGTGAAAGTATGTTCGAATTTTCGAAATCAGCTGTTAGCTGTCAATTAGCTGTGAACAGCTGATGTTCATTTTATGTTTGTGGCAAAAATTGTACAGAAGTGTATTAAAATTTATTATAAATCATGGAAAACAAACAGGCTATTGTTTTATCATATAATAATATGATGATGCAGGCAGTTCTTGCTGCTGCTGCTGTATATTTGTATATTTTTTTAAGTTAATTTATTTTTACCCGCGCGTTAACAATGTCAGCTGAATTGTGAACATAAATGCAATTCGAACAATCAGCTGATTGTTTTTCGAACTCGGCAAACATATGTGAAATGGCGCAAAAATTATCGATTTGTTTTTTTATATAACAATGATTTTATTGTTATATATTCGTTAATATGCACTAAATGAATGCTAAATTGTGATTTATATTATTATTTGCCTCTGTATTGAGTAAAATAGAGGTAAAAACTGTGGAGCACATGTAACTAATTTCGAAAAAAGCCATCTATTGAGAGCTTTTAAAACTAAATTTTCGAAAAGCTTTTTTCCACTCCAATCTGAGATGCAAGTGAGGTCGGTTTGAGATTGGAAATGAGTGAGACGAACTTATGTGAAAAATATTTGTGTCAGACAGGGACAAAACATTTTCCAGTCTCACGCTGACATTGTAAGCCCGCCTTAAATCGGTCAAATATATTCTCAAATTTGATATATTTGTCATGTACATAAAAAGATTTATTAAAATAGCTTAAATTTATTTGTTAACTTTATTAAGATTATATAAATTTATGAACTACGCTTGTATTTTGATTTTTATACTTTGATACCAAAGGTATCATAGTATATTGGGTTTGTGCAATGTCCGTCATGGTGTCCGTCCGTCTGTCCGTCTGTCCGTATGAACGCAACTTTTTTCGACACCCTTAAAGCTAGAGCCTTGCAACTTTGCAAATATCTTGGTACATGTCTTCGTCAGACAAAGTGTTAAATCTAGGGCTCTACGACCTCAGGGGGCCTGGGAAATCGATAACAAGTCGATACACCTCGAAGTGCAAATCGATAAAACACATATATATCCCACATTTTAGTAGATAGAGTCACCAAATTTGATGGCAAGATAGCTGGTGACATTCTTCAAAAAATTGCATCAAAAGTTTGGATGCCATGCCCACCTGTTCCGCCCCCAGCCCCCCTCAAATTATAAACAAAAATGCCTGTATCTTCTACAGTTTTCAAGCTATAGCCATCCAAAATAGCATAAAGGTAGATGCTAACATCTGACACAGATATGCATCAAAACTTTGGATGCCACGCCCCCAAACGAGGGGCCACGCCCCACCGTCCTAAAAAAAATCGGAATGCCCGTATCTTCGCCAGTTTTAGGGCTAGAGTCACCAAATTTGATGGCAAGATAGCTGATGACATTTCCCAAAAAATTGCATCAAAAGTTTGGATGCCACGCCCACCTTTTCCGCCTCCAGCCCCCCTCCAATTATAAACAAAATGCCTGTATCTTCTACAGTTTTCAGGCTATAGCCACCAAAATTGACATGAAGGTAGATGATGACATCTGACAAAGTTATGCATCAAAACATAGGATGCCACGCCCCCAAACAACGGGACATGCCCCACCGCCCTAAAAAAAAACGGAAGGCATGTATCTTTGTCAGTTTTTAAGCTAGAGTCACCAAATTTGGTATGAACATTGGTAGTGACATCCGTAACAGTTCTGCATCAATGTTTTGGATGCCACGCCCACTTATACCGCCCACCTCTATATCTTTCTTAGTTTTTGGGCTAGAGTCACCAAATTTGGAATGAACATTGGTTGTAACATCCGAAACAGGTGTGCATAAAATTGTTTATGCCACGCCCACTTATACTGCCCACCTCTATATCTTTGTCGGTTTTTGCGCTAGAGTCTTCAAACTTGGTAGGAGGATAGAAATTGCCATCCGCCACAGATAAATGTCATGCCTACCCCTTCTGCCTGATTTTTATACCCAAAGCCCTCATATATTACTATTTGCACTAGGAATCCTTAAAACAGCTATGTAAACTGGTATCAAAGTATATCGCAGTCGGTTGCGTCCGACTGCAACGTTTTTACTTGTTTTATTTATTTTTTTTTTAATGTTTTCGCCTTCTGCTTGCATTTGTATAACAAAATTCCCATATTCTATCACCCATTTTTATTCTGGTAGCAGATTATACCGCAATCGGTTGACTACGACTGCAGCGTTTTCGCTTAAAACTCTTTCAACCATTACCTTCTTGCTTGGATGATTGGGTAAAAAAAAAACTCTAAAAAACAGTTGGAAGCGTCTCCGAACCCATACAAAATATACATGCTGATCGTCAACGATGTCTCCGTCGATTTTTTATCCGATTTTCACGAAATTCTCGCAAATGCTCATGACTTTATTCAAAGTTTAAAATTTTAATACCAAAATTCAATCTTTTTATGCCCTTAACCAGAGCTCCCGAATTATGCTCAACCAATATTTTCTTTGCTGTCTACTCCCGAAAAAGACAGAGAAAAACTAAGCGGACGCGCTCACTCTCTGAACAGAACACTTATTTTTGTTGCTTTCGTGTTTTCTGTTTTATGCTGTTCGGCGAGAGAGACACACGAAACGCTCTCACGAAAACAGTTTGTAGGGAACACTGTCGTTTGACGCTCAGCAACTGAGCAAAACGAACCAAGTGGAAGCACGAAGTGTCTTTTTATACTTTGATACCAAAGGTATCATAGTATATTGGGTTTGTGCAATGTCCGTCATGGTGTCTGTCCGTCCGTCCGTCCGTCCGTCTGTCCGTATGAACGCAACTTTTTTCGACACCCTTAAAGCTAGAGTCTTGCAACTTTGCAAATATCTTGGTACATGTCTTCGTCAGACAAAGTGTTAAATTTAGGGCTCTACGACCTCAGGGAGCCTGGGAAATCGATAACAAGTCGATACACCTCGATGTGCAAATCGATAAAACACTTATATATCCCACATTTGAGCAGCTAGAGCCACCAAACTTAGGGGCACGATAGCCGAAGACATTCCCCAAAAAACTGCATCAAAAGTTTGGATGCCACGCCCACCTATTCCGCCCCCAGCCCCCTCCAACAAAAATGCCTGTACCTTCTACAGTTTTGAAGCTATAGCCACCAACATTGACATAAAAGTAGATGCTGACATTTGACAAAGTTATGCATCAAAACATTGGATGCCACGCCCCCAAACAACGGGACATGCCCCACCGTCCTAAAAAAAAATCGGAAGGCATGTATCTTCGCCAGTTTTTAAGCTAGAGTCACCAAATTTGGTATGAACATTGGTAGTGACATCCGTAACAGATCTGCATCAATGTTTTGGATGCCACGCCCACTTTTACCGCCCACCTCTATATCTTTCTTAGTTTTTGGGCTAGAGTCACCAAATTTGGTATGAACATTGGTTGTGACATCCGTAACAGGTGTGCATAAAAATTTTTTATGCCACGCCCACTTATACCGCCCACCTCTATATCTTTGTAGGTTTTGGCGCAAGGGTCTCCAAACTTGGTAGGGGGATAGAAAGTGCCATCCGCCACAGATAAATGTCATGTCTACCCTTTCTGTCTGATTTTTATACCCAGAACCCTCAAATATTTCTCTTTGCACTCAGAATCCTTAACACAGCTATGTAAACTGGTATCAAAGTATATCGCAGTCGGTTCCGTCCGACTGCAAATGTTTTTACTTGTTTCTTGTTGTTGCGTTAGGCTTTTGTTGTTGCGTCGCAGGCAAAGCGTGAAAGAGGAAGGGAGAAAGAGATAGAGCGCTAACTTGTGTGCATATGTTATGCGTATGCATTTATATACACGCAAATAAAATTACTATATACATGTGTATATTAAAATAGGAAATAATAGACAAATATATAAACTTAACAAATTTTATTTTCATAAATTTTACCGAAAACAAACAACTGAGGCACACGCGCAACACACATACATGCACAAAAGACACTTTTGGCAAATTCTGCTCAACAAAGTGTCTCGTGTGAACGATATCACAAAGTGAGCGACAAAATCTCTCGTTGGTTGATCAACGAGCGCGATGAGAAAAACCGAAGTTGAAGTGCCTTTTCGTTTCTCTTTTCAATCGTGTTCGCGGACAACAGTTCTTTTGCTGACTGCCTGAGAAAAGGGACCACTCCTTGCGAGCTCTGCCCTTAACCCATAAAATGGGTAAATAAGGGTATAATGGTTTTGTGCAAATGTATGTAACTGACAGAAGGAAGCATCTCCGATCCTATAAAGTATATATATTCCTGATCAGCATCAACAGCCCAGACGATCTAGCCATGTCTGTCTGTCCGTCTGTCTGTCTGTCTGTATGAACGCGCTGATCTCAGAGACTATAGAAGCTAGAGAGTTCAAACTTGAAACTTAAACTCTCCTATACCATAAGCAGATCAAGTTTGCTTCAAATTTTCGATAACACTTCTGGTTTCCGATGGATGATTAAAATCGGTTAAGAAACACCGGAGACATCGCAGTTTGAAATTTGGTCATTTTGGTCATATTGGTCATTGGGTAAATACACACAAATGACTGTACGCGTTACGTATGGGGTTAAGGGTATGTCCTAGTCGGGATTTTTCGACTAGAGCTTTCTTACTTGTTTGTAATCGATTCCATATGTGTGTCGGAAACTAAAAACAAACAAACTTGTTTTGCTCATGGTAAAGGCGAGCTTATGTTAAAAATTTAAAATCTCTATCTCTATGATCTCTAAGACTCTATCTATGATCTCTAAGACTCAGGCGTACATACTGAGGGACGGACAGACGAACATAGCCAAATCGACTTGGCTGTTGATGCTAAGAAGAATATATATACTTTATGAGGTAGGAGTTGCTCTTTTCAGACTGTTACTTGCTTTAAGGACGGCTGACTCTCCCAGGGAAGTGCCACACATAGAGCTTTTAGGGTCCTTAGGGAGACCGTTGGCTCGAGTCGGTTGAAAATATCTAGATAATTGTTCCTGTAGAGCTTGTGTGCTTCGAGAAAAAGCCTAAAGATGAAGGGTATAAAATTGTACCGTAGGTGTTAAGTAACAAGTTCAGGGCTTCAAGTCGGGATTTCCCGACTAGAGCTTCATTACTTGTATTTTTTTCTTTTGGTATGTTAACATTGAGATTTTGTGTAAGTCTTTTCTTTGTAAAGTTTAATTTGCAACACGTTACTTGCCAAACATGCCTTCACACAATCATAAACGTACATAAACAGTAAAAACTGCATGGGAATGTTTGACTGTTGTAAAGCTTTTGTATCGCCTATGTGCCCAAAAGCTATAGTGAAATAGTTTTAATTTGCTCGTAAAGCAATGAATGGATCTCTGATAATACAAATCCGTCACCATACCGTCTGGTTAACTGGAACTTCGTCTTGTAGAAGCTAAATGTGCCCAGAAGACCGTTTTGCAATGCGAGTTTGAGAGCGGTATTTCGATAGCTTGTCATAGTAGTACATAACATATACAAATACTACATAGATATGCTGATGTTTTTAAACAAAGTTTTTTAATTACTTTATACGAATATTTTGCTTGTTTGTTTGTTTGTCAACACGATAACCGGTATTGTGCGGGACAATCCGATAACGATTGACGATAAATGATAACCGACATTCATTTTCGAAAAATTACCAATGACCAATGATGATCGAGTAAACAGGTCGTGTTTTGTAGAGAACGTACCGTAAAGGCATGTACTACTCGTAAATGTAAAGATAACACGACAATAGCTTCAACAACAACCACCAATACAACAACTTCGACAACACAAAATACCGATACCAGGTACAGCCGAATAATACTTAAAAGACTACTATGTTCTTAAGCAACTTTCAATTTTGCTATCTCGTTAACAAAAAAAAAAAAAAAACAAGAAACATTATTCAAATTAAATTCAAGTCTATATATCTTTCTCTTATTCTCTCACTCTCTCTCTCTCTCTCTCTCTCTCTCTCTCTCTCTCTGTCTCTCTTTCTTTCCTCCTCTCTTTACAAATATTTAAAACATTTTCTAAGCTTAACCTTACAAACAAAATTAGTATTGCAACTAGTGTCACCACATCCATTTCTAAATCACAGCTCTGATTAATCCCTTTTTTTATTCCGTATACATTTCATTTGTGGTAAGACCTAAATACTGGCACCTGTCGTGTTTCAAATAACGGTTTCAACCACAAAACAGATCCACTCTGTCTAATTTAAAGCCCAATATTTTATATATATGTTATATCTCTCTCTCCCTTGTTTTTTTGCTCCCTCGCTCATTGCTTCCTTATGTAAATACATACTTACTGTATACATACATATATATGTAACTATTTGTTCTATTTGTCTGTGTATGTAACTGTGAAGCTGTATAGATATGTACAATACCTACTATAACACATCACAATCATACTATAATTGTACTGCATATATACAGGGATGCCACAGAAATCGATGAATTTCCACTTTGGCGTTCCACTAATTTCCAAGTTTTACAATGATTGGTCTAAAATTGCGAAATGAGTACTGGCTTCTTAGCTCCAAAATCTTATGCCACAAGAAAGGTTGGTGAATTGCCGAACAAAAATAACGTAATCGCTTGTGGTTTCTGTGGCACGCCTGAAAATCGTTTATTGACTTACATATTTCAACATATTTAATAATTCGTGGTATACATACTCTCTCTCTATATGTTTTCCTTTCTTACCAAAAACTTTTCTCTGGGCAGGTTGTAACAACAAGTGGGCCAAGAAAGCCCCAACGACAAACCTCGAACGCATTCTCCACAGCATCCGGGGAGCATGAGTCGCATGAGGAACGCCAATTGCCAGAGCTGGTGGCAAGAAATGGCAATGTAATTGATGCGACTATAAAGCATTGTCAACCGCGTCCAGCGATGAACAGTTCCTATACGAATTTGAGCAACTGCATCACATTAACGCCAACTGCACAGCACAAACTATGCCTGGAGACATCGTTTACCAATCTGCAGCATCAGCTTGAGCAGCGTGCAGGCGTGCTGCAGTCATTAGGATGCGGCGGCAGCAAGACATCCTCCATAACGGGCAGCATTTTTGGTCGCAGCCAGCTAAGCTCCATGGCCACACCGTATGACATATCAAGTGGGCTGGACGACAGCATTACAACGGTGACAACCATGCGCAAGAGTCCATCTTCTATGCTCAGTGAGACGGCAACGGTGGTGGTTGCAAATGCCATTGGGGATCCTGTCACCGATGTGCCACCCCGTCTGCGTGCGGTAGCCTTTGATATGGCCATAACGCCACCACCATCGTCGTCATCATCATCGCCACCGCTGCCGCTGCCGCTGCCGCTGACCGTCCAACCACTAGCGCGTCAACATTCGGAGCGAAAGCCACGCAAGCTGCCAGTGACGCAGGCATTGCGTCGCGCATCCGTAGCTGGACAGGGTATCGATTTGCTACATGATGACTGGTATGGATTGGCACCGCTTGCCAGTCCCGAAACGCTCTCAGAGATCTCGAGCGTATCGTCGCGCAACAGCGTGCCCATCAGTCTGGCCAACAGCATTGAGCGCTATCTTCAGCACATGGGTGTCGCCGCTGGCTCGCCCAAGGTGCCATTGGAGGATATCTTTGAGTCGCAGCTGCATACGCCAAAGGTTATGCGGCGAGCACCGAAATTTGCAGAAAATTTGTCCGGCTGCGCCGAGGACAATCGTTATTTGGATCAGTACAAACGTTTGGGTCGCGTTTTTGTCACATTTCCGCGCATCTTTCCCGAGCCAGGAACAACAGCAAGTCATTTGCAATCACAAAACTATCAGGACTCGAATTCCAGCGATGATAGCTATGAGTCAGCGCACAGTCTGCAGCGTTTGCAACTGCCAGCAACTGTGGCTTGTGCCGCCAGCTCCAAATCAGCCGACCAATTGGACAATGAGGAACAGGATTCACGCCAGGTTAAAAAGCTAACGTTTAGCGATAGCAACATTCTTGTCGATGATCATTGCCTGCGCCTCTGTCCGCACTGTCCATGCCGACGAATGGGTGGCGAATGCTGCACAATTTCCTCCGAGCAGCACGAACATCAGGACACTACTGCAGCTGGCTCAACGGATACAAACAGTAGCTTTTATAGCGCCAATTCGAGCTCATCCTTAGACCAATTTACAAAAGTTGCGTGTCGCCAGCTGCAATTAAAGTTGAATGGCGCCATGAACGAGATACTCATTCGTCCAGGAGTCCTTGAGTCACATTTTCCTGTTTACGCCGGAGGTGTAGATGGTGCTGTCCAACCGGAAACGCCAGCTATTGTGGCGCCCGCTTCTCCATCGCTTTTGAGTAATGGAGGCAGTGCTGGCAAACGTCCCGATGTTGTCGGTGGTCGTGTTCGTAAACGTCTCTCCTCCGAGGAGTTTGTGTTCACGCGTTGCGCCACCGATGATATTCCCATTGTATTACAAATTGGTAGTGATAAGATCCGATCTGGCGGTATTGGAGGCGCTGGCCACGGTTCGCCGGCGATACGCAAGCAACGACGTGGCGGCTGTGTTTATCCTGTTGGCAACAGTATACGCGTGGCAGGTGCTGATGTTGACGCAGCAGCAGCTGCTGCTGCTATGACTGCATCCCCCTCGTCTATTAGCAAATTTTCCCGTGCACGCGTCGCTGCAGCAGCGACAACAAAATCAGCGTTAGCTGCAGCAGCAGCAGCAGAAGCTGCTGGCATTAATAACGAAAGTAATGTTTAATAAAAACAAGTTAAGAAGGCTATATTCGGCATGCCAAATATTATATGTATACACTTGAGAGGACTACTTGTTATTAATAATAATATATAGATACACATATTATATAATCGGACATGTTTCCTTTTACGCGTTACACATTCCATGACAAAATTATAATACACCTTTCAAGTGTATAGACAATTAGTTATACATACACAGTAGAAACATCCATACAGACATTAGCGTAGATAAATGCAGTACCTAAGCAACCGCAACCTACAATTTATTCTATTTTACCTGCGTTTTACAAAAAAAATAAACATTAATAATAATAATTAAAGTAATAATAAAAGCCAACAACAGCAAAGAAAATATAGAAAACAAAAACCAGAACATTTGGCTGGGATACCAAATAAAATTTTAGAAAGTAAAAATAAGAAGTAAAAACAGCGTTTAAATGCAATATACATACATATACAAATACATATAAATATATTTTTTGTGCAGCTCAGTGAGGTTCAGCCCAAAAAACGCAAACAAGTTTTACCGAAAATGTTTTCAATAAAAAACGTTATACGAATCTAATATTTTTTAATCAATTCTTGGTTGGGAAAAAGAAGTTCGAAACCTTAGGTGTGTTCGCTAGCTGCACTAGGTCACCCTGGGGTACTCTAGTTTAGAAAAAACGGTTCGATAGCTGCACTTTTGTACACTAAACTATTCTGCCCTGTGTTTTTTAGAGTACCCTAACTTACACTTTTGTGCACTTTTAACGCCACCAAAAGAGCAAGAGCAGAAAAGTGCAGAACGGCAAAGTAGCTGTTTTGTGTCGGTTATGTTCTGTATGTGGCCAAACAGCTGTTTTTTAAGTCAGTTTGGTTTTTGAAATCTTGAATTGAATTCAAACGTTGCATGATTTAATAATAATTGTTGTGATACGGTGGCTGCTGCGTCTGAGATTCACTTTTATTTTTGCTAAAGCTGGTGGATATACTGTGAACAACTTGATGCTGCGCATAGTAAATGACACTTCCTAAAAGTTTTAGGGTAATTCTCTATTGATTTCAAGGGTACATGCAGTGTTGCCGTTTCCGCTTTAATCCCGTCAGATCATATTCATTATTTTATTTATAGTTTCAAACCTCATTTTCACAATTTTGAAATTCAAGTTTTTTTTGTTATCGATCACATGTGTATATCGAGAACCAGAAATGTTATCGATAATCCGAAACAAACTTAATCTGCTTATGGTATAGGAGAGTTTAAGTTTCAAGTTTGAAGTCTCTAGCTCTAATAGTCTCTGAGATCTACGCGTTCATACAGACAGACAGACGGACAGACGGACATGGCTAGATCGACTCGGCTGTTGATGCTGATCAAGAATATATATACTTTATGGGGTCGGAGATGCTTCCTTCTGTCTGTTACATACATTTGCACAAAACCATTATACCCTTTTTTACCCATTTTATGGGTTAAGGGTATAAAAAGACATAACCGACTCAACCCGAGTTTATTGGAGCTACTGCAAGATCCGGATTGCAACACCACAAAATTACGGAATGCCACCCAGTTGCTTAAAAGCAATTGAAAATGGAAGAAAAGGCTATCGACATTAGCGAAATTATTAATTTTTTATAGTTTTTCAAAACGCGGAGTTATACGTTAAGTACTCATTATCTCTTTTTTGTTGTTTAATATAACTCTTTAATTAACTATACCAATAAAATGGGTAAATTAGGGAAAAATGGTTTTAAGCAAATGTATGTAACGGACAGAAGAAAGCATCTTCGACCATATAAAGTAAATATATTATTGCTCAGCATCAACAGCCGAGTCGATATAGTCATTTCTGTCTGTCTGTATGAATGCGCCGATCTCAGAGACTATAAGAGCTAGAGACTTGAGCTCAAACTTGAAACTCAAGCATTCCTATACCATGAGAAGAACAAGTTTGTTTCAAATTATCGATAGCACTTCTAGTTCTCGATATACACAAATGATCAAAAGTAAAAAAAAAGCTTGAATTTCAAAATTTTGGTTTTAAACTATGAAAAAACAAGTGAGGCTCTAGTCGAGAAATCCCGACTGAAACATACCCTTAACCCGGTACGTAACGCGTACAGTCACTTGTGTGTATTCTTCCAGAGACCAAATTGACCAAACTTCAAACTGCGATATCTCCGGTGATT
This sequence comes from Scaptomyza pallida, assembly GCA_018152965.1. Classification (NCBI taxonomy): domain Eukaryota; kingdom Metazoa; phylum Arthropoda; class Insecta; order Diptera; family Drosophilidae; genus Scaptomyza; species Scaptomyza pallida. The sequence goes on along the minus strand of JAECXP010000019.1, from coordinate 2,880,883 downwards.
CTTTACCGATTTTGTTATCGATAATTTGAAGCAAACTTGTTCTGCGCATGATGTCTTTACCTCTTATAGTCTCTGAGATCGGCACGTTCGTAACAGACAGACGGACGGACCGACAGACATGACTATATCGACTCGGCCGTTGATGCTGATGAAGAATATATATACGCTATGGACGATCTCCGACCATGCTTCCTTCTGTCTGTTAAGTACATTTGCACCAAAACATTATACCCTTAGGTTAGGTTAGGTTGAGGTGGCGCGGGCGTTGCCGCCCGACTACGTGAGCCATTGAGGCCCATTGTATTACCGCATAATCTTCATTAGACCACTAAATTAGTGCATCGTATGTCCCACCTAATAGCCCACCAGAACTATACGATGCTCATATTGCAAATGTGGCCTCTATTTATATGGGACTAAAGGACTCTCAAAGTCTTTGCGTTCTGGGTGATTTCAATCTGGGAAGATTGGGTTGGGTGCAATCTATAGATGAGCCTGTTATGATCCCTTGCAACGTTCATTTAGCTCATGAAGTTTCTTTATTAGATGATCTTTTCAGCATGGGCTTGGTGCAGGTTAATAATGTGTTCAATAAATTGCACAAAATTCTTGACCTAGTTTTTATACTTTGATACCAAAGGTATCATAGTATATTGGGTTTGTGCAATGTCCGTCATGGTGTCTGTCCGTCCGTCCGTCCGTCCGTCCATCCGTCCGTCCGTCTGTCCGTATGAACGCAACTTTTTTCGACACCCTTAAAGCTAGAGTCTTGCAACTTTGCAAATATCTTGGTACATGTCTTCGTCAGACAAAGTGTTAAATTTAGGGCTCTACGACCTCAGGGAGCCTGGGAAATCGATAACAAGTCGATACACCTCGATGTGCAAATCGATAAAACACTTATATATCCCACATTTGAGCAGCTAGAGCCACCAAACTTAGGGGCACGATAGCCGAAGACATTCCCCAAAAAACTGCATCAAAAGTTTGGATGCCACGCCCACCTATTCCGCCCCCAGCCCCCCTCCAACAAAAATGCCTGTACCTTCTACAGTTTTGAAGCTATAGCCACCAACATTGACATAAAAGTAGATGCTGACATTTGACAAAGTTATGCATCAAAACATTGGATGCCACGCCCCCAAACAACGGGACATGCCCCACCGTCCTAAAAAAAAATCGGAAGGCATGTATCTTCGCCAGTTTTTAAGCTAGAGTCACCAAATTTGGTATGAACATTGGTAGTGACATCCGTAACAGATCTGCATCAATGTTTTGGATGCCACGCCCACTTTTACCGCCCACCTCTATATCTTTCTTAGTTTTTGGGCTAGAGTCACCAAATTTGGTATGAACATTGGTTGTGACATCCGTAACAGGTGTGCATAAAAATTTTTTATGCCACGCCCACTTATACCGCCCACCTCTATATCTTTGTAGGTTTTGGCGCAAGGGTCTCCAAACTTGGTAGGGGGATAGAAAGTGCCATCCGCCACAGATAAATGTCATGTCTACCCTTTCTGTCTGATTTTTATACCCAGAACCCTCAAATATTTCTCTTTGCACTCAGAATCCTTAACACAGCTATGTAAACTGGTATCAAAGTATATCGCAGTCGGTTCCGTCCGACTGCAACGGTTTTACTTGTTATATCTTTAGAAAATACATTTTCCATTGGCTCATGTCCAGCTCCTCTCACGCATTGCGATATGCACCATGAGCCTATTCTCTTAGTCTTAGAGACTTATGATTTTCGAGCTACTCCGCACTCGGGTAATAACGTCAAAAATCTTTTTACACAATCTAATATTACTAGTATTAAAGCTTCTCTATTAAATATTGATTGGGAAATAATCTTATCGCAACTCGATCTGGAAAGTGCATATGACTGGTGTTACCGCGCAGAACTGCTATGCAGCCCTGCTGGGTGAAAGCTCGAACAAATAATCTATAAATTAACATGCGTTACAGTTCAAGGTTAATGTTTAACATTGAACTGTAACGCATTGCACTGAACTGTAACATTAGTTAACATTACATTGAACTGTAACGCGTTTGCCATGTGAATAGCATGAGAGGAGTTGCAAACGTGAAGCAATCGTGGCTGGCTGTGAGTGCAGACTACTAATTTTTTCGCTACAACGTGCTACTACAACAAACTACAACTAAAACTAAAACTACAATTTCTACAACAATTAAGCTGATTTAAGCGGCAACTCGGCACGTGGTATTACAACAACTACAAATACTACTACAAAGAATACTACGACGTGCTGTGCCACTAGAATACTACTACACAAACACCATTTCCCAATAAGCCTAAATAAAATTAAATATTTTAAGCTTTAGATAGCGCGTTTACTTGGTGATTTGGTTAGGCGCAAAAAACGGTCTGCCGACCCAAGAATTCGGCTCACGCTTACTTGCTGCAGGTGCAGCAACAGACTGGTTTTTAACATCTATTAAGCGCATAATGGCAATCAACTCCACTACTAAAAGGCACAATCCGAGACTACCTTGGTACACTGCAGGATTAAAGAAATTAAAAAACCTTAGGAACAAATATTTTAAAAGATATGCCACCTCCTGTAACTCTTTAGACTGGGAGCGCTATAAGCTTCATAAGCGTGAATTTGAGTTTTTGAACAAATTTCTTTACAACCAATATATATCTGAAGTCGAAGCGGGGGTTAAGCTTAATCCCAAATCGTTTTGGTCTTTTGTTAGGGCTAAAAAGGGTTGCTCAACCACACCGTCCTCCATGACCTTTGCTTCACTTATTGCTAGTTCTGATGAATCAATTGCTGAATTATTTGCTCAGTTTCTTAGCTCCAATTTTGAGGCAAGCCGTGACTGGTATAATGCAGATATTCTTTCTAATATACCAACTTTTTTCAGTTTGGGTAACTTGGAAGTTTCGAGTAGTGACATAATTGGAGCTGTGACCGACTTTAACTCCTCAGCTATGCCTGACAGTGATGGTATTTCTTCACTCATTCTGAAATCTTGTATTATTGAGCTTTGTGAGTCACTTAAATTTCTATTTTCGAAGTCCCTCTTGACAGGCACATTTATTAAAGCATGGAAGTCTGGACTTGTGACTCCTGTCCATAAAAATTCATCGAAAAGCTTAATAATTAACTACAGGTCTATCGCTAAACTGAGCAATGTCTCTAAGTTATTTGAACGTGTTGTTGCAAAGCGTCTAAGGTTTTTTGTAAATCGTATATAAACTTTAGCCAGCATGGCTTTATGAATGGCAGATCAACTGTGACCAATCTTGCAGTATTTGCTAATTTCTGCATTAATGCACTTGAAAATCGGTTTCAGGTTGACACAATCTATACTGATTTTGCTAAGGCATTTGACAAAGTCTGTCACAATGCGCTTTTGGCAAAACTTGCACAGTTTGGGTTTCACTCTTCCCTCCTTGATTGGTTCAGATCATACCTTGACCAGCGATCCTATCGAGTGGTAGTTAACGGTAAGCTTTCATCGCCATACATTGCACCTTCTGGGCTTCCGCAAGGTAGTGTCCTTGGACCTATATTGTTTATTTTTTTTTATAAATGACATCCCATACAGTTTATGTAGTGCCCATCATCTTTTGTATGCTGATGACCTTAAACTATTTAAAGTAATTAAGACAGCATCTGACTGCATTGATCTCCAGGAGGATTTGCTTAGAATCTGCACATGGTGTCGTCAGAACCTTCTCCCACTCAATTTATCTAAGTGTTTTTTTGTGAGAAGCCCAACTAGCTTTACTTATTCGATTGATGGATCGAATTTGCCCATCAGAAATGAATCACTAGACCTTGGAGTTATTTTTGATTATAAACTTACCTTTGTCAAGCATCTTGACTATATGTTACCCAAAGCATATGCTATGTTTGGATTTGTTAGACGTAATGCTGCCCAGTTTTCGGACCCTTATACAAGGTTATGCTTATATTCGGCATTTGTGCGTTCAAGGCTTGAATACTGTTCTTTTATCTGGAGTCCTTTTGCTGCAGTTTATATTAAAAGACTTGAGCGACTCCAAAAAAAATTTTTAAAATTTGCTTTACTGCCTCTTGGGTTTACTGAGCCAATTCCTAGTTATGCAGATCGATGTCGCCTTGTCCAATTATCTACCTTAGAGGATAGGCGCATAATTGCTGCACTTGCCTTCTTAAATGATGTTATAATTGGTAGGATTGATTGTCCTGATCTCCTGTGCAAGGTAAATTTTTTAACCCCATCAAGGTCTCTGCGGGCTGTTGGTACCTTCTTTATAAGTGCTCATCGTACCAACTATGGATTTAATGAGCCTATCTCGAGAGCTTTGAGAACGTATAATATGTTGCCGATCGAATTGCGATTTGATTTTTCTAATAATTCTAAATTTGTAAAGCAATTGCTTAAGCAATATTTTTTAAGATAGCTTTATTTGTTGTTAGTGTTTAAGTAGTTATAAGGTTTAGCCAGTTCGGAGAACTTTTTGTTGCTCTTTGGCGTAAATAAATAAATAAATAAGTCGCCTCTCAAACCATTTAGACGCCCTTAGAACCTTAATAAGTTTGGTCAGCTCCAATTCGGACGTATCCGATAATGCACTTAAGGTGGGTTTCCCTAGGTATTGCATTCGTCTCCCGCTAAGCGCCAGACAGTTGCAGAAAAGGTGTTCTACACTCTCCTCTTCTTCCGCACATCGGCAGCTCCTACAGAAGTCATTGTGTTGGGCTTTTAGTCTACTGGCGTGTGTGCCGATCAGACAATGGCCCGTAAGGGCCCCTATTAGAATTGAGATATTCTCTTTGCTCATACACAGCAGGGTATTAGTGCGTTTCTGGTTACAGTACGGCCATGTGCTTCGGGATTTCGCACATGACAGGGTCTTTTTCCACCTTTGGGTTGCTTTACGTAGGGTGAAGTTCCTATTTTGTAGTCTGAACGAGGCTAGTGGCATACCAACGTTACTACTCTCCGGGAGAAGAGCTTCGCAAGTACCCTTTCTAGCCAGCTCGTCAGCCATTTCATTGCCCTCGATGTTTCGGTGACCAGGCACCCATATCAGGCATATACTGAGGTGTTGAGCTATCCCAGATAAGAGATTGGCGACACTCAGTCAGCGTTTGTGCGTTATTGATGTTCGAGTCAAGTGCCTTGAGGGCTGCTTGATTATCTGAGAGAATTGTAACACTCCTTGGAAGAACTCTGAGCGACCTTAGGTGAACTGTGGCTTCCTGGATAGCTCGCACTTCCGCCTGGTAGACGCTACAGTGGTCCGGGAGTCTAAAGGAGATTTGTAGACCTAAATCAGAGGAATAAACCCCCCCTTCAACCTTGTCATCGAGTTTCGATCCATCGGTATAGATGGATACTGAGTTCGAGTTAGGTTTGTATTGACTTTGCCATGCCTCCCGGCTGGGTATAGTCACGCTGTACTTGTTGTTAAAGGTGAGCTTGGGGACACTGTAATCTGTGCGAGATGGTATGTTTGTTTGGAGACTCAGGACTGAGGTATGTCCCAGATTGCCTCCCCTCCATTCCATCGATTCTCGAATCCGCTGGGCAGAGTTTGTAGCCAACTGCCTGGCTACGAGACCAAAAGGTAGCAGGTGAAGCATGGTGCTTAAAGCTTCATTTGGGGTGGTTCGAAGTGATCCGCTTATGCAGATGGACGCACTTCTCTGCACTTTATGCAGTGCTTTGAGATTTGAAGGTTTCGCCAGAGTTGGCCACCAGACTAGGTTCCCATATAGTAAAATTGGTCTTATCACGGCTGTGTAAAGCCAGTGTACTATTAAAGGTGAGAAGCCCCACCTCAATCCTATTGACATCTTACACGCGAAAAGTGCCGTGTTGGCCTTGATTATGCGTTGTCTAATGTTTTCGTCCCAGTTTAGTTTCCTGTCTAAAACTACTCCGAGATATTTGGCACTGCTGCACTGCGCGAGGCTGGTGCAGCTTATACTTCCTTGTGCACTATTATGGTTACATTGTCTGCGTAGGCGATTACTGTGTGCCCCTCCCTCTCTAGCAGTCGTAAGAGTTGGTTGACCGTCAAGACCCAGAGAAAGGAGGACAACACCCCGCCCTGAGGGGTACCTCTGCTGACATGTCTCTGAGCCTCCGAAGCCCCTAGTTTGGAAACAACTACCCTGCTGGTGAGCATGGTGTCGATGAGTTCCACTGTTGGCGTGTCGACCCCGAGTTCAGTCAGCGCTGCAGTAATGGCCTTTGGGAGAATGTTGTTAAGAGCCCCCTCTATATCCAGGAATGCCACTCACGCCAATTTCCAGTCAAGTGAATACTCTATTATAGACACTAGTCCATGAAGGGTAGTTTCTACGGACTTTCCTTTGGTGTATGCGTGCTGAGTCCTCGATAGTGAATCTGGTCTGATTAACGTCTTAGATGCATCTCCAGCAACCTCTCCAGGGCTTTGAGTAGGAAGAAGGAGAGACTGATGGGTCTATAATTGTTTGGTCTTACGTGGGTTGGTTTGCCCGCTTTGGGTATAAGGACTACTTTAACTTTTCTCCAGCTTAGAATATAGTTTGCCTTCAGGCATCCTAGAAGGATAGGCACCAGCCATCCGCTTATGTAGGGTAGACTATGTTGCAACTGTGCCGGAAATATCTTATCCGGGCCTGGCGATTTAAAGGGCTTAAAGGTGCTAATAGCCCATTAAATCTTTTCCGTATTGACTATAGATTCAGGGTTTTGAAAAGGTGAGCTATTGTGCTGGGTGTAGGTTGTTGTTTGTGTGTCCTGTAGAAGTCCTTTTGGACTTGGTGTTGACATTATCTTTCTAAGGCGGGAGGCCTCAGAGGTACTCTCTATACTGGCGCAGAAAGTTTCCCACGAGGTTCTCTTCGCCCGTCTGATCTGTTTCTTATAGGAATTTTATTCTTCCTTGTAAAGGTCCCAGCCACTGTCTGTTCTCATTCTTTTGGCGAGGTTAAAAGTTTATCTACACTTCTCCTTGCGTATTCGAGACTTTTTGACCACCATGGTGGTTTATGGGTCTCAATGTATCTACTAAAAGGGCAAGCTTTGTCCAGCGCCTTGTTACACGCAGAGGTGAATTGGTTATTTATATTTTCTACGTACTCCTTGGTCAGGAGTTCCGTAAAAGGAGGTGTTTGCGGAAGGGTTTCCCGCAGTAGCCTGATATACATTCCCCAATTTGTCTTTTTTAGGTTTTGGGACTTCTGGGGGGTTGAACAGGGTGCTGAGGAAGTCATCTCGATATAGCGATGATCAGAAAAGGAATCATCGCTTAAAACCTTCCAGTTGTCTACTTGACTTCTGATGTCACTCGATACAGGGGTTATATCAAGGACCTTAGATCTATTCTTGATAACAAATGTGGGTTCTGTACCCCTATTACATAAATGTAGGTTAGTGGTAAGAAGGTATTCAAAAAGAGACTCACCCCTCTCGTTGATGTTGGTGCTGCCCCACTGTGAGTGATGAGCGTTGGCATCACCTCCGATAATGAGGCTTTTTTTATCCATGGCACTTTGTGCAACTACCTCTTGGAATATCCTGGGAGGGATCTGGCCCTGGGTGTCATGGGCCAGGTAGAAGGATGTCAGTCGGAGTTTGCGGGTGTCTAACTCCAGACTGATAGTTGTAGTGTCCCCGTCACTAAATTGAGGAAGAAGAAATGCGTTAAGATGTTTCTTGATTAATATGTAGGTGCGCAGCTTATCCTTACCGTTACCGTGAAAAATGGTGCACTTGGGAGTCCGCAAGCCGCAGATCCTGTTTCCAGGGATCCACGGCTCTTGGATAAGGACCAGGTCTACTTCGCCCTGTGCTAGGCGAAGCAGAAGTGCAGCCGACGCTGCCTTACTGTGATGCAGGTTGATTTGCAAGACCCGTATCAGTTAAGGCAGCGCTACCTTCCGTCAGAGTGACCTCCGACTCGATCTCCTCACCTTCTTCGCCCAGCAGCTCTTCCTCCGTATACATTCGCCCAAAGGCGGTGCCATATTCAGAACCGGAGGAGACGTGGTCATCAAGACATGACTTTATCGACTCGGCTGTTGATGCTGATGAAGAATATATATCACGCATTTGTCCCTTGTGTCAATTTGACACAATTTTGTGATTCAAAATGCATTTGCGGCTTTTCTACTTATCAAATGTGAATACAATTTTGGCTCACTGAACGAATTTTGATGAATTTTCAGAAATCATAATTTAAATATATTTCCAGTGTTATTTTCGTTGCAAATGAAAAAGTTACTAAAGAGTCCCTGGCGTGTCAATTTGACACATATGGGAAAATTACGGGCACTGTGGTTTTTCCTTATTGCCTGCTACCTACAAATATCTAAATAGTTGGCAAACTATGGTTTTTCCTTATTGCCTGTTACCTACTATGTACTACCAAAATATTTGGCATGTGTTTTTTCTTCTTGTAATTCAGCTTGAACCTATAGAGGACCTACAAAAAATATAACAGGATATCAAAAACCAAGAATATGGCGTCTGCATCGGGAAATATAGTGATGAGCGACGAAGAGTACGAGCAGATCGATCCTTTTGAATCAAATGACGATGACAGCGACTACCAGCCAAATGAAAATGAGACTGATGTGGAAACTGAAACTGATAGCTATACCGACTTTTTATGCGAGGTGGTGAGACGAGAATTGGTTACAGAGCCCAGCTTAGCATTTTTACCGTGGTCGATGTCCGTTTACGCAGTAAATCCTGTCGAAACGCTGCAAATACGGTATCAAACACTGGATTCTGTGTGAAGCATCAACATTTTACGTTTATGCTGTTGATGTTTTCATTGGTCGTAACCGCAACTGTGCACCCAAAGTAAACATGGCAGAACGGGTTGTATTGCAGCTTGCAGAGGGACTTAACGGAAGAAACGTTACTACCGACAATTTCTTCACATCCCACGCTCTTGCGGTAAAATTGAAGCAGAGACAAATGACAACCGTTGGTACTATTCGTAAAAACAGAAAGGAGCTGCCACCTTTGGTACTGGACATGAAGAAAAAACCACTGTACCATTCTCAATTTGTGTTCCATCACGTACTGAACTCGACAGTGGTTTCGTAAGTAATGAAGAGACGTCGTTTCGTTACGTTGCTCAGCACAATGCATCTATCGGCACAAATAGAAGAGAAAGACGTTAAAAAAAGCCGGAAATTATAAATTTTTATAATAGAACGAAATGCGGCGTCGACATTGTGGATGAAATGGTAGTCACTTATCGCTGCAAACGCAAAGTCAACAGATGGCCTGTAGCAGTACTTTGCAATATGCTAGATATATCTTCGTTGAATGCGCTCATTTTATTCACGGAATTGAATCCAAACTGGAATTTGGCCAATAAAAACATCCGTCACGCCGCATATCGACCAACGGGAAGGAGCACCACGAGGCGAGAGAGCGTTGTCGGTAGTCCGTTGGATTCAGGACTGCAAACAGCTAGTCCAAACCGAAACTGATTGGCAGCACTGGTGACCACTGCTGAAATATGACCCTTTTTGCCACTTTTTGGAATTTAATTCATTTTTATACCCTTAACCCATAAAATGGGTAAATAAGGGTATAATGGTTTTGTGCAAATGTATGTAACAGACAGAAGGAAGCATCTCCGACCCCATAAAGTATATATATTCTTGATCAGCATCAACAGCCAAGTCGATCTAGCCATGTCCGTCTGTCCGTCTGTCTGTCTGTCCGTCTGTCCGGCTGTCTGTCTGTCTGTCCGTCCGTATGAACGAGCCGATCTCAGAGACTATAAGAGCTAGAGACTTCAACTTGAAACTTGAACTCTCCTATACCATGAGAAGATCAAGTTTGCTTTTAATTTTCGATAACATTTCTGGTTTCCGATATACACATGTGATCGATAACAAAAAAATCTTGAATTTCGAAATTGTGAAAATGAGGTTTGAAATTTCTCATAAATGAACATTTAAAAAAATTTGATCAAAATCGGTTGAGAAACACCGCAGATATCGCAGTTTGAAGTTTGGTCATATTGGTCACTGATTTAATATACATAAGTACCTGTAATGGTTACGTATCGGGTTAAGGGTATGTCCTAGTCGGGATTTCTCGACTAGAGCCTTCTTACTTGTTTCAAGTTGGTCCGATTTAAAAAATGTTGATGCCAAAATGTTGGGAAAAGATCAATCTGTATTGGGGCATACTCAAAATCTTCACTTAAGTGAAAGTATGCTTAAGGCGAAAAAGCATTCGTTAAAATCAAAAACTCAAAGAATGATGCGTAAGCATCGTTTGGGCAGATACACGACGTAGCATATGTTGAAACTTTGCATGCTGCGATTCTTTAAGCACGTAAGCATCGTTTGGTTCTGCCTTTACACGCGCCCCGATCAAAGCCGGGTCTTGGCCTCCAGTCGAGAACATTTTTACACTATTTGCTTATGTATATGTATAAAACAGGTAATATATATTTAAAGTGATATATTAAATTCGATTAAAACAATCTTTTAAATTTATTCGTTTATTTGTTTTTTGTTCATGACTCTTAGAACTTAGGCTAGGGCCCCAACTTATGACTACAACCCGTTCACCCAATTCTTCCGGGCCCCTAGGCTGAGGATGGGGAGAACCAGTGACTAAAATAAATACAACACATGCGCACATACAATTAAGACGATATATAGTATGAAGCAGCTAATAAAGAACTATGTACATTTGCCAACAAACTAATTGGTCAATTGGAAGCGGAGAGATTAGGATATGAATTGAAGTTTATACGGCTAAAAAGTCGCGTGGATCTCCAATTTTGGGACTGAGGCGCACCACCACCTGATCATCGCCATCGCCTACTTCAAGAAATGAATTCCAATCGGCCAAAAAATAAAATCCATTCTTCTTTTTCGGTGGCAGCGGTTCTTCCGTAACCGGATCGGGTCCAAACGAATCCGCCAAATCATCCAGTGAGCCATTGCGTGATTCCTCCGTCGTCGTTGACGTTGAGGAGGAGCTGCTGCCCTCCATTGTGCTGCTCTCTACACTTGTGTCCGTGTCTGCATCACTTAATCCCAGTCCGAGACTCAGGCGAGTGGGCGATTGTGTTGTAACTTCCTGCGAAGAAGGAACAACTGTGCTGGTGCTGGTACTGGTACTGCTGTTATCTGCGCTTTGTCTGCGGGACTTTGTCGTATCTATGCCCGTTGGCAGCGATTGCAAATAGCTGGCATCCGACTGGGATTTTGTTTTAAGGCTTACATTGAGCTGCTGCAGTTGCTCCAGATTGCGTAAAAGTCGCTGAATTTCACTAAGATTCTTATCGAGCTTTGGTTCTGATTGTTCTGGTTGTGGTTCCGGCTTCGCTAACTGATAATTGAGCTCACTGAACTCGGCCATAAGATCTCCATTGAGTACACCATCCTGCTCCTGCTGGTCATTTATGCCCTCGTCCATGAGATCATCGCTGCGGCGTCTAAAACCTAAGCCCATCGAATTAAATGGTTGTTCGGTAGAGACACCAATGCGATTTGCTGCCCGCTTTATGGCCGCCTCAATTATCTTGGTGGCACTAAATATGGGCAGCTCCACGCTGCTCTCCGTTGTGGGTTGGACACGGGGTGCTGCTGGCCGGTTAGTGGTTAGCGAAAAAACCGCTGGAGAGGAGGAATCGTGTTGTGCAGGCGAAGGTGAAGATTCTACAATGAAGGCGGGAGCTGCAGTGGTGGTGGTGGTAGTGGTGCTGCTGCTGGTGGTGGTAGGCGTAAATTGACTTTCCAGCTGCTGGGACAGCTCGTTGGGCAAAGCAACGCCCAGTTTCTGTAATTGTTGCGTGTTGTATAACAATTTTTGAAGCTCGGTTAAATCGCTTTCCTTGGATTTGGACGAGGTTGGTGATGGTGGTGCTTTTGAAGGTGGCTTTGTAATCGTTTTATAGATGGGCTGCATATGCTGATAGCTTTGACGCTCACCATCGTCCTCTAGACTGGTGAAGAACTGTTGATATTGCTCAAAGTCGAGATCTGTGCTGGCTGCTGGGTGTGCTGGCTTTGACATGGCAAATTCACGCAACTCCTCGCTGGAGCTTAGCTCCTCTGTCTTAGGACTCTTTTTCATTGGCTTAGCTATCACAGGCTGCATATATACTGGCAGATCCAGTTTCAGTTGCTCCTCCTGCTCAGCTGGCTGAGCATATACAATCTGCGCACCACTCAAACTCTTTACATTCTGGCTGCGCACAGAGGCGGCAGTGACCAGTTGCTGTGGTGATGTTGGTCGCGTCTCCTGCAACTGGACACGTTCAAGCTCCTGCACCTTGCTAAGTAATTTCTGCAGTTGAACATAATCCTGCGGCTGTACATCTTGCAGCAAACCATTGCTGCGCTCAAAGCTATTCAGTGGTCGCTGGTGCTGCTTAGATATCGAGGCAGCTGTTGAGATCTCTATGGGGCCAGTATTAAAACCAGTTTCAACTGGCATTGCCGCTAAATACTGGAGTTGCGCGTAGTCATTGCTGGGCAGGCTTTGGCTCGGCAACTGTGGTGGTACAGCCACATTGCGTGTGCTAAAACCTGGCGTGGTTGGCTGCGGTTGCTGCAGTTGCTCAAGCTGCTGGACTCTTGTTATCAATGCCTCAAACTGTGCATGATCCACAGCAGTAGCGGCTTTAGTGGGTCGTGGCGTTTTTGTAGTCGTTGTCGTGCTGGTTGTCGTGCTTTTTGCTGCCTTTTTGGTGTTGCGTGCCTGCTCGTAAAGTCGCTCCAGCTCGCTATCATCGCTAAGTAAACGTTGCAGCTGCAGTAGATCTGCAGCGCCAAGTGCAGGCTTAAGATCCAGATCCAAAGCTTGCGCCGGCTTGGGCTTTGGGCGGGTTGTTGTTGTCGTGGTGCTACTGGCAGCTGCCTTGTGTACCACATTCGTCTGTTCCAATTGCTGCAGTTGACGCAAAATCAATTGTAATTCTCGTGCGTCATTACGAACGGATCTGCTTGTGGTGCTGGTGGTTGTTGGCATTGGAGTGGTGCTGCTTACGCTGAAACGATTGCTTAGAGATTGTGTGCCCGGGCTGGTTGCCTTGAGCACATTTTCTGGATTGATCTTAAGCTTCTCCAGCTCTTGCAGGTTTTGCAGCAGTTTGGACAACTCATCCGTGGAGCTGGCTGTCTTCTGTTGATTGCCGGCATTACCAAAGTTAATATCAATATTGGGATCGATGCGACGACGCGGCTTCTTTGGCTCAATCAACATTGGTGCACCATGGGTAATAAGTTGTGCCGTTGGCATAGGTGGGCTTGGTGGTGGTGGTGGTGTTGTCGTTGTTGTTGAGGTTGTTGTTGTGGTACTAGTGGTTCTAGTGGTGCGTGCTGCTTTCGCTTGCAGACGCTCAAGCTCCTGAAGATTTTCAAGCAGCTTGGCCAACTCTGCATTAGTCTGTGGTGCAGGCAGCTTTGCTGTTGCCGTTGACAGCTGTGTGTGAGCACCAGTTGGCTCTTCGGTAGGTGGTGGTATCACCGACGCTTGGGTCTTTTTCAGCGCTTTAGGTGACTTGCGGACAATGCCAAAACGGGTGAGATAGCCCTCCACCTCGGGCTTAACACGAAGCTCCTCGCCAATGTTAAGAGGCTTAAAATTGGAATAGGCGTCCGGCCGGATTCTTGCTCCTTGCAAGCCACGCAAATCTGCCACAGCCACAACCGGATGTGGTGCACTTTCCGCCGGATAGTAATCATCGATGGCATAGCGTTTAGATTGACCAACGCCTGCACCAATTTCACCTACAATGCCAAGACTCTCTAAGATGTCTGCTACAGGTTTAACTGTGCTGCTGCTGCCAGTAGTATGGCTGTTGGCGACAGGTAGCTTGGGCTTGCGTGGAAACTGAGTATTCTTAGCACTGTAGTGTGAACTAAATCGATGAGCAGAAGACAATGGAGCTGCTGCCGGACGAACTGTGGATTGGGATTGGGTCTGTGCATAATTGTAGGTATGCTTGGTAAGCGGCTGAAATTCCATGCTGGGCTTGCGGGCAACTGATGGTGTCAACTGGTACATGACGGGTGCCGGCGCCGGTGGATGATATGTGGTAGCTGTGGGCGCCGAAAATAGTTGCTTCTGCAGGTTGCTGCCATGGGCGGGCTTGTATGTCGTGGCAGCCACAGCGGGATTACCGCCGGGCACGGTGCTCCGGGGTACAGCGCTCGGATCGGGCGTAATAAACTTAATAGGGTTTGGTGGTGTATAGGCATCGATAACTCGCGTCACCGGTGGTCGAGTATACAGCTCCTGCAGATTTTCCTCAGTGTTGTTATCCGTATTGTAGGGTAAAACCAACATTAGAGCTCGCATGCTGTCCGCCCGGCTCATGTCACCGGCCTCAATGCTTTTTTCGTACTCCTCCCGTGTGACCTTCTCGTAGAGCTCCTCAATCTCGCCACTACAAATCAATTAGAAATGCCAGTTAATTAAATTGAAAGCGCTCAAAAGATGTCAGCAGTAGTTGGTTCTTACCGTGTAAGTCGGGGCAGCGCCAGATCATTGGACAATATTTTTTGTACTTCGTCTATAGTCTGTTCGATCTCACGTGCCTGGAAGAAGCTTTTGTCCAGCTGCTGCACGTTGTTGGCTCCATTTCCTTGCTGTTGCTGTTGTTGAATTGCAGGCAAGGCTTCAATCCTGCTCATAAGTATCGACAACAGATGAAGCAAAACCAGCCACAAATGATACTTTGAGTGCCTAACTTTCATTCGGATTGAACACCTCATGTTTGAGCGCTAGAATTGAAATCAATAAAAAAATCGGATGTTTAGGAAACTTTTATATATAAGAGCAAGACCTTACAAAAAAAAAAGGCTGCCCGTAGTATATTGTCTAGAAATGAGTATTTCATACCGCCATTTTAAACATCAAGACAGAGATAAATAGTTCCAATGACACTCAAAACGCACACATCTAATCACGATTTTTGTTGCTATGCTTTTTTGCGTAGTATTTTGTCTTGAATAAATAGCAAAACATATGATAATATATGATTTAAAATAAGCTGCAACAGCCTTTCGCCATTTCGCTTAGTGATAGATACACATGTTTTTTTAGAAGTGTAAATTTAAATCCTTTTTAAACGTCCAACGCAACCGACTGCGGTATTCCCTGGGACCTGTATAGATATGGGTGTTTGGAATTCTGCTAGCAAACACCAAAAGCAGAAGGGTTTTATTGAAGGATGGAATATTGAAATTGATTCACCAAGCATTGGTGCACTTGAAATAGTATTGAGTTCATCGCCTAAAGCAGAGGTGCTCAAAATTGCCTTACGGCAGTGCCCTTACCAACACAAGCAAAAGAATACACACGCACACATGTATCGACGCCGTTTTATTGCATCAAAATTAACACTGAGAGAAAAAAATGCACGTGTCGCTGGTCCACAATAAACTAAAATCAAACTTAAATCAAATTCTATCAAAAACGCATCAAAAAAAGTGTCAGTGCAGAGCCGAGAACAAGACAACAACACTTTGCATTGTGAGTTGAGGATAAAAAAAAATTCAATGGAATTGTTGTTGGCTTGGCTCGATACGCACAGCGACACAAAGAGGAATTGGCGTGTGCCCTAGGAAAGTATGGCATGTGCCGCTCCGTATGCTAAGTGCCAAAACAAAAACAAATGTGCTCGTGTGCCATAGCATTGAGCACCTCTGGCCTAAAGCCTTCGTACTCATTTTAAATTGACAGCGTATTTTTCATTTACTTGCATTAGTAATTCACAATATGAAAGATCTTAACCTATTAATCATCCTTCTCTTTATGTGCACAGAACGTCTCTTATCAAAAAATTGATTCTTCAAAACTAATCATCCAAATAAAGCTTACACTACCGATCAGAAACGCTAGAGATTGTTGCCAATTTCCCTTCAAACTAAACTTTCATCTAGTTCTATAATCCAGTGCCAGTCTTATTAAATTGTCTTATAAAAATGGTCTTTTGTCATTTACCGGTTGGGAGGTTAGTCTCTTAATGATTTGGTCCGCGCAAAAACAAGACGCTGCTTGGTTAGATCACCTATATCCAAATATAAACATAATATCCGCGAATAGCGACAATTAAGCTAACTTTGCTGATATTAACATGAATCGGTTGTAGATCATTTCAGATCATTTCCAAGTGAATCCAGTAAATCAGTCAGCAGATGCAGTTGCATTTAGAGTGCCATTTCAATTCCCAGTTACATACCGGTTGCAGCACAAATTCCAGTTGTAAGTTGATTGACTTGCCACCAGTTGCTTTTAAGGCCATTAGAATGCGCAACACGTCAAGTCGAGTAGCTTGAGTTAGTTGGTCATGAGGCATTGAGCCTTACTTCGGCGTATGCCTGTTTGTTAGTTCATTGTTTTTAAACCCTTTTTTTTATTATTTATTTTATTTATTTTATGGGTTAAGTGTATATAAATAGAGCTTAAGCAACAAAAATGTTTAAGAATAATCAACAATATTTAAATTTAAATCATTAAGCAAAATGAAATTAAATGAAAAGTTTAAAAAATAAAAATATATAAATATTCTGGGAAATTCAACAGAAATTTATTGATCCAACATTTGTTGCAAGAGATGGGAAAAACCCAGAAAAACCCAATCAGATCATAAGATTAGTCTTTAGTGACTTTTACTAGATAAGTAAAGCAGTATGGACATTACGCAAAAATCTGCATGAAAAGTTTGGATGCCACGCCCACCTCTTAAAGTCTTTAAGCTCTATACCTTTCTCAATTACTGGGCTAGGGTCATCAAAATTGATGGGCATATTGTTTGTGTCATCCGTAAGAGATCTGCATTAAAGTTTTGGGTGTTAAGCTCACCTCCTTAGACTTGAAACCTCTATATCTTTTTCAGATATTCCGCTAGAGTCACCGAACTTGGTCGAGAAAAAAAGGCGCAATCTGCCACAGATATGTATCACAAATTTGGATATCACGCCTACCTCTTTTGCCTGAATTTGTACCAAAAACCCCCACATATGACTATTTACCCACAAAATCCTTAAAACTGTTATGTAAACTGGTATCAGAGTATATTGCAGTCGGTTGCGTCCGTGTACAACGTTTATATTTCTTTCCATTATGTTTTAGTTTTTCATTTCGCTTTGTCAAGATTATCTAACAGTTCATTTTGCTAACGGCTTCGCTGCTGGACACCAAAACATGTCAACACCAGCGTCCACGTCCACATCGTAAACAATCCAAACGGCAAACAGTCGACAACGTCGCTTTCTATGCCACTCATTAAATTTATGATTTAACTACGGTAATTAAGTGAAAAATTAAATGGTTCGATTGACTGCAGCCTAGGAGTACTATTACTATTACTACCACACCCGCCACCCCTTATTCTCCAATTCCCAGTGCCTAAGCTGAGACAGCTGAAACTGCCGCTCGTACTATCACTTAGGCAAGATCGACAGCAACATTACTATTACTCTTGCGTCATATTTGGACCAAGAGAATCTGCACGTACATTTTACAGTTAACTTCATTTACCGCCGTTTTCAGTGATTGAGGTTCAGTTTGCATGGATTTTCCCGTAAAGCTGCCTTCACACTGTCGGTTTTTCATCGGTTTTTGCTTTAAAAAAGCCAGCGCTCTCGTGTGAACACACAAAATTTTTCAGGACCGATCAAAAACCGACGCAAAAATGAGAAAAATAGAACGCGTTCTATTCTGCTCATTTTTGCGTCGGTTTATTTGAGCCACTAACATGTATACGTGAAAAGGGCGTTTTTGGTGTTTTTAAGGAACTCACAAATTCAAGCAATTAACTGGAGAAAGTGACTAGATTTTGTGACAGAACAGAAACTGTCGGGATTTTGGATTAAACCGATGCGAATAATGTGAATGGCAACATTTTTGGTCGGTTAAAAAAAGCTACAGAAAAACCGACCGTGCAGCTTAAGGAATTTCCTACACCATTCAACTGGCAGTACAGGTCGTCCTATCGAATTTGTTTTGCGAACGGGTTTTTTAATACTTTTAGGCATTTTTATACCCTCAACCCATAAAATAGGTAAGATAGTGGCATAGCGACATATCTCCGCGCGACATATCTCCGCCCAGTACATTTTGCTGGCGGAGATATGTCGTTCTTAGTTCGGCGGAGATATGTCGTTTTCGAAACGTCATATCTCCGCGCGGAGCTATGTCGCTTTTAAAACGACATATCTCGGCCGAAATAAGAACGACTTATCTGGGTGTGCATTAACGCCCGTGATCTGCTCCGGAACATAGCAAACAGTGCCTTGGCGTGAGCCACTGCTTTTACGGCATTAGGAAGTTTAAAATGCCGTAAAAACTTTCAAACGCCGTAAAAGCAGTGGCTCACGCCACTGCTAAGGCACTGTTTACTATGTTCCGGAGCAGATCACACTATCGGGCGTTATTGCACACCCAGATAAGTCGTTCTTATTTCGGCGGAGATATGTCGCTTTGAAAACGTCATAGCTCCGCGCGGAGGTATGTCGTTCTTAGTTCGGCGGAGATATGTCGCGCGGAGATATGTCGCTATGCCAAAATAGTTTGTACAAAAGTATGTAATATACAGAAGGATTACTCCGACCCCATAAAGTATGTACAAATTTTTGACCACCATCAACAGCCAAGCTAATATGTATGTCAGTATCCGTCTGTTCATTCGTCTAGATAACTTTCCAGGTTTCTGATATACACACATAAAAAAAACTTGCATTTTGAAATTGCAAAAATAGGATTCTTAATCGTAGATCAAGAACAAAATAAAAAGTGTCATAAAGGGGGGAGGGGGGAATAAAATATTGAACATTTGAAAACAAATTTGACCAAAACCGGTTAAAAAACACCTGGGATATCGCAGTTTGAAGTTTGATCATATTGATCACAGTAAGAACACACAAATGACTGTACGCATCACATGTGGGATTAAGGGTATGTCCTAGTCGGGATTTCTCGACTAGAACCTTCTTACTTGTTATACTGATATCAGTGTATACAGCAGTCTGTTGTGTTAAAAAAACACTTGACGCGTTGAAGTTTATCCATCTTTCATAGCTCAGAATACTTAAAGTATCTTAAAATAATGCATTTCTGTCAAGATGTTGCTATGTTTTATTTGTGTTTGTAAAAATGGAATTTGTACACTCAATGGTTTGTTTCTCGCTGTCTGTTTTGACATTACATGTTTAACTCTGTCAAATTGGTTTTTTCGCTTTTGTTGCGCTAGGCGGAAGTCCATTTGGCAGTTGAACAAATTGTATAGTATTTGATTTAAATAGTTTATGCATATTGTGACAAAAGAAGAAGTATGTAATACGAAAACCGAGCATGGCACATAAAAAAACTTGAATAGTCGCATGGCTGCCTTGCAGTTGTCCGGTAACCCGCAATTAATATTTTGTAGATCAAAGCTGTGTAGCCGCTTCTATGGGAAAGCTAATAAATGATTAGTAAAAATAACTATGTGTAATAAATATGTTTTCAAGCTAAAGCTAGCATGAGAAACCATTAAATAGAGCGACGGTTATAAGGAGGTGAAATTTTGTTATACAATGATTTATAAGGTACGAATATGTATGTATAAGTATGTATGATCGTTTTGGTAACGTTCGTCTGTTCATTTCGAAATATGTACATATATGTGGGAATGGATATGGCAACACAGATCAACCTTCCTATCACCAGAGCCAGCAGACCATCGATAGGCCAACACGAACAACCCATGCAGTGCATACTTTAAACTTCAAACTTCCATAGCGATGAAACTAGAAGGGGTAATGGAATAAATGAGGTATCAAATTAAAGATAAAATTTTATAGAATAGCATAACAAAATACATTTATTGTCAACAACTGCTTAAATATAAGAAAAACTTCAAAAACAAAAAATACTGATTTTTTCTAGCACACAGCTTAAAGTATGCAGTCTCAAACAGTTTCAAAAAATTAGGAAAATATCATAATTTTGGATATTTTTAGTATTTGGTGTGGTAACCTTTGTTATCGACAACATCTCTTAGCCTTTTTGGCATTGATTCCACTAATTTTTTAGTGGTTTCACACGAAATTTTTCCCCACTCCTTTATTAAAGCCTCTTTAAGTTCGTTTTTATTCGAAAAATGGTATTTTCTGATATTAGTGTCCAAAATTGCCCATAAATTTTCGATGACGTTGAAGTCCGGAGACTGAGCTGGCGTGTCCACCACGTGAGGGCAATTATATATGAGCCACGACCGCACAATGCCAGCCTTGTCTTTTGGGTCGTTGTCTTGGTAAAATCGGAAATGGTTTTTTATACCAAGATCCTCTGCGCTCTGAACCAAATTGTCCTTTAATATTTGAAGGTACTTTAGTTTGTCCATTGTCGATTCTATAAAAGCAAGTTTCCCAGGGCCAGCAGCCGACATACAGGCCCAAACCATCACGCTGCCACCGCCGTGCTTTACAGTGGCCTTGAGGTTCTTCGGGTCGAGCTCTGTATTGGGCTTTCGCCAAACATATGCGTTTCCATCTGATCCGTGTATATTAAATTTTGACTCGTTTGCAAATATGACACTATTCCAGAAGTCTGGGGTCTTTAAAATGTGATCTTTGGCATATTTCAGACGAGCCAACTTATTTTTTGGACTAATGAATGGCTTTTTGCGAGCTACGCGGTCAGTATAGTCATGGTTACGTAAAACTCTCCGAATCGTTTCACTACTACAATCTATACCAAGTCCAGCCCTAACCTCAGATGCTAGTTTCGGTGCTGATAATCTCGGATTGGCTTTGATTTTCCGCACTATGTACCGCTCGTCGGTTTCATTGAAAATCTTGTTTGGTGCTTGACGTCCTTTATTTTCCAAACGATTCTCGTAAATGAAGCGCTGGATAATTTTTTGCACTATTGGAGGCTTTATATTAACGATTTCAGCAACTTTGCGCTGAGAGAGATTGTTTTTGAAATGGTATATAACTAATTCCCGTTGTTCCAATGTGGTGCGTGGACTCAATTTGAAGATCACTTATCATCACTCGTAGAGAATCAGATTCAGACTAAATGCTTCGCATACGAAATTAAGGAAGAGTAGCAAAGCAAACAACAAAAAAAGAACGGTTAAATTCCTTGGAATTACTGCGTAGTTGATTGGAAAACTAACTGCATACTTTAAGCTGTGACCCAGAAACAGGCAGTATTTTTTGATTTTGAAGTTTTTCTTATATTTAAACAGTTGTTGACAATTAATGAATTATGTTATGTTATTCTATAAAATTTTATCTTTAATTTGATACCTCATTTATTCCATTACCCCTTCTAGTTTCATCACTATGGAAGCTTGCAGTTTAAAGTATGCACTGCATACTTTGAGCTGTGACCCACTGTATATAGACAGATACTTTTAGACCTAGAGTTTGGAACTGTGAATTTACGTTATTTTATACCCCATGTGGTAAAAGTGCGTATGAATAACTGCTATTTTAAACTT
Organism: Scaptomyza pallida; assembly: GCA_018152965.1. Lineage (NCBI taxonomy): Eukaryota > Metazoa > Arthropoda > Insecta > Diptera > Drosophilidae > Scaptomyza > Scaptomyza pallida. Next base: position 2,859,432 of record JAECXP010000019.1, on the reverse strand, counting down.
TTACGTTGTGAAAATTGGCAAAAATAAAAAATAAAAACCTACAAAACAACCACATTGTTGTTGAGTGAAGTATGCTGTATTCAGGGTTGCTTCTAGTCGTTGCTTTTGGACTAGAGCAGAGGTGCCCAAATCCAGCATACGGAAGAGCACTCACCAATACTCACACATAAAAACACCAATACCAAGAAGAGAACAATTTTTATACCCTTAACCCATAAAATGGGTAAATAAGGGTATAATCGTTTTGTGCAAATGTATGTAACAGACAGAAGGAAGCATCTCCGACCCCATAAAGTATATATATTCTTGATCAGCATCAACAGCCGAGTCGATCTAGCCATGTCCGTCTGTCCGTCTGTCTGTCCGTCTGTCCGTCTGTATGAACGCCTAGATCTCAGAGACTATAAGAGCTAGAGACTTCAAACTTTAAATTTGTACTCTCCTATACCATGAGAAGATCAGTTTTGCTTTTCGATAAAATTTCTGGTTTTCGATATACACATGTGATCGATAACACAAAAATCTTGAATTTCAAAATTTTGAAAATGAGGTTTGAAATTACGGATAAAATAATGAACATTTAAAAAAATTTGATCAAAATTGGTTCAGAAACACCGGAGATAACGCAGTTTGAAGTTTGATCATATTGGTCACTGATTTAATACACATAAGTAACTGTAAGCGTTAAGTATCGGGTTAAGGGTATGTCACAAGTGGGGCTGCAGCCCAAAAGTGCTCCACAGTGCCTTAGCAGTGGCGTGAGCCATATGGCGAATTTTTTATTTTTGGGGTTTTATGGTGTCCCCCACCATAATATCTCATGGGCTACCATATATTAGTGATAAAAAACATTTAAAAAAAATTTGGAGCACTTTTGGGCTGCAGCCCAACTTGTGCATATTTACCCTTAACACTTTGTCTGACGAAGACATGAACCAAGATATTTGCATGATACCCTATGATACCCTTGGTATCAAAGTATAACAAGTAAAAACGTTGCAGTCGGACGCAACCGACTGCGATATACTTTGATACCAGTTCACATAGCTGTGTTAAGGATTCTGAGTGCAAATAGTAATATATGAGGGTTTTTGGTATAAAATTGGAGACTCTAGCTCAAAAACTAAAAAAAGATATAGAGGTGGGCGGTATAAGTGGGCGTGGCATCCAAAACATTGATGTAGATCTGTTACGGATGCCACTAACAATGTTCATACCAAATTTGAAGAGCCTAGCTCAAAAACTGAGAGAGATATAGCGGTAGGCGGAATAAGTGGGCGTGGCATCCAAACATTGATGTACACCTGCTACGGATGTCACTACCAATGTTCATACCAAATTTGGTGACTCTAGCTTAAAAACTGGCGAAGATACATGCCTTCCGGTTTTTTTTAGGGCGGTGGGGCATATCCCGTTGTTTGGGGGCGTGGCATCCAATGTTTTGATGCATAACTTTGTCAGATGTCAGTATCTACCTTCATGTCAATTTTGGTGGCTATAGCTTCAAAACTGTAGAAGATACAGGCATTTTTGTTTATAATTGGAGGGGGGCTGGGGGCGAAATAGGTGAGCGTGGCTTCCAAACTTTTAATGCAGTTTTTTGAGAAATGTTACCAGCTATCTTGCCATCAAATTTGGTGACTCTAGCTGCTAAAATGTGGGATATATTTGTGTTTTATCGATTTGCACATCGAGGTGTATCGACTTGTTATCGATTTCTCGGGCCCCCTGAGGTCGTAGAGCCCTACATTTAACACTTTGTCTGACGAAGACATGTACCAAGATATTTGCAAAGTTGCAAGGCTCTAGCTTTAAGGGTGTCGAAAAAAGTTGCGTTCATACGGACAGACGGACGGACGGACGGACGGACAGACGGACAGACGGACAGACACCATGACGGACATTGCACAAACCCAATATACTATGATACCTTTTGCATCAAAGTATAAAAACAAAGGAGCCCAACGAGCTATGGGCTGGGCATCGCTGGACTAGAGCCTTCGTGTTTATATTTTGTGTTCACCATGAATCGGTTTGTCAATTTAAACCAAGTTTTTATACCCTTAACCCATAAAATGGGTAAATAAGGGTATAATGGTTTTATGCAAATGTATGTAACAGACAGAAGGAAGCATCTCCGACCCCATAAAGTATATATATTCTTGATTAGCATCAACAGCCGAGTCGATCTAGCCATGTCTGTCTGTCCGTCTGTCTGTCTGTCCGTCTGTATGAACGAGCCGATCTCAGAGACTATAAGAGCTAGAGACTTGAAACTTGAAACTTAAGCTCTCCTATACCATGAGAAGATCAAGTTTGCTTTAAATTTTCGATAACACTTCTGGTTTCCGATATACACATGTGATCGATAACAAAAAATTCTTTAACTTCAAAATTGTAAAATAGAGGTTTCAAACTATTGGTAAAATAATGAAAAAATTTGATCCAAATCGGTTGAGAAACACCGGAGATATCGCAGTTTGAAATTTGGTCATATTAGTCACTGGAAAAATACATACAAATGACTGTACGCGTTACGTATGGGGTTAAGGGTATGACCTAGTCGGGATTTCTCGACTAGAGCTTTCTTACTTGTTCAACTTTGCTTTTGTAAATTATTGGTAAAAGGTGTAAAACCCTCAAAGTTTAGCATTCTAAAGGCTTAGAGATTTTAAGCTATGATATTTTAGATAGAATTAACTGTTTGTTTTACATGACATGTTTTTAAAACATTTTATCACATAGAATTTACAAGTTTGGTGGGAAAATATTTGGGGACATTCTCCAAAAGTGGCTATAAAATGTTTTGGTGTCTCTTTGTCGCCTCCAGGCACGACTCAATTATAAACGAAAATGCCGGCTAATAATATACCACCAACTGCTGCAACTGCATTATTAAAGTTGCTGCCACATTAGAAGTATTTGGGTAAGAAAGGAAAAAGCATAGTTGTTTTAAGTAATTAAATAAGTTTTTGCTGCATGCTGTGTACACAACTGAAATCCAATTTCAGAAATGCAAAAAATATATGTAGATATATGTATATGGTTGTACATACATACACAATGTATTTTAATTTCATAATCGTTGTCGCTGTCCGCATGTATGTACATATGAATGTTTGTTACTTTGGCCAAAATAAAAACGCACATAATTTGTTTCAATTGTGGCTACACAATAGTAACAACAATAACAGCTTACACACAAATGTAATACAGTGTAGCTTCAATGCAAAAACGTTTCTTTACATGTTACAACTTTATTTTGAAACTACAAATTAATCGTTATAACCTGAAATCTGATTGAACTCTTGAATTTAAAAATTTTCTAATATGTCGTAAAAATTACAAAGAAAATTATGAAAGGTTGAGATATACCGAAGATATGGAAGAAATAAGTTCATATTTGGTGTTCTATTACTCCGTATCAGTTAATTTAAAGTCAGTTTTGACACTTAATCAGCTTTGTTTAGGTTGTGTTTTATAGAACTAAGTGAATTACCTATAAATAATGATGTGCAATATAAATATAAAAAAAATCAACATAATCATGAGTTTTGTGACATAAACACAATCGAATTTATTAACAGCAATGTAATGTCGAAATAAATCTCCGAATAAACCAGCTGTCGTTCATAAGAACCGATAACTAACGGTTGGACGTTAACCTTCAGTTAGTAATGACGGTTAGTTAACTTTACTTAATTCTTTATGGAAAAATACACGCACAATCAACGACCTTCACTAAAGCTGCCTTCACACGGTCGGTTTTCCATCGGTTTTTGTTTTAAAAAAGCCAGCGCTCTTGTGTGAACACAAATTTTTCAGGTCCGGTCAAAAACCGACGCAAAAATGAGAAAAATAGAACGCGTTATTTATTTCAGGAGAGCCAAGTCGATGTTTAAGAACTTACTTGTTCGAAATGTTTGGTGTAAATAAAGGCAGAAAGAAGTTTTTGAGAGAAAGAGATTACGCCCCTAAACTGACACTTAAAGCTCGGCGCACACGTTTTTATTAAGAAAGTGGAATGGCAAAAAACCAAAAACGTATTTGAATTACTTTAAACAAAACCCGATTTAACATTAAATTAAACTTTTTCATGCATCGCATTTTTATCACAACATTTTTTTTCCTTTTCCCCTTGACGTTCGTTAAATCGAAGGTGAACTGTATGCGGCAATTTTTGAGTGAGTGCATTTCCAATTCACCGGCAACGGCAGCGACGACTTCACTGAAGCGCAGTAGACGTAAACGTGTGTGTGTGTGGCAACAATAAAGTGGCCGTTAAGTAATATTTGCTGTTTGTTATAGTTATTAATACTTCACAAAGTTGTTTAATAGCTTATAGTTATTACATCATTCACAATGGCCTAGTCCCTGCCTGTAGCAACTTAGAAATAATTTAAAGCAACTAGAGCTATGAATTTCTTTTATAATTTTAACTTACTTTGTTGTTTCTTTTTCGTTGTGGTTCAATTTGTCACATTAATGCGGCTTACGAAGGAAGTAAAACTGTTCCAGTGCTTTACGTCCTGGGAACATTGATATTAAGCTTATTGGTTCTAGTGCATAGTAAAAAAAACTCTTTGAATTGAAGCACTTTAATCAAAATCAAAATAAGCATAAGAAATAATCGCTTTTAAATAATGATAAAAAAAAAACTGACTGCGTTAAGTTAAGTGTTCAGGGTTTCTCCTATTCGCGATTTCTCGGCTAGAGCCTTCATACATGCTATAACCATTACCCATATAATGGGTGAAAAGGCAAGTATGTATGTACGTACATTCTTGACCAGCATCTACAGCCGAGTCGAATCTGGCTGAATGAACGCGCCTATCTCAGAGATTTAAAAAGCTTGAGACTACAGATTCAGCACTTAAGCTCTCGTTTACCAGAAGCAGAACAAAGTTTTTTTAAATTATCGATAACACTTCTGGTGTCCGATAAACACATGTGATCGATAACAAACAAATTTGCATTTCGAAATTGAAAACAAGTAAAAACGTCGGATGCAACCGACTGCGATATACTCTGATACCAGTTTACATAGCTGTGTTAAGGATTCTGTGTGCAAATAGTAATATGTAATAATAAATATGTAGTAATATTGTGCCAAAAATCAATAAAATAATATGTGTTGTATTTGTAAGAGATAATTACATCTTCGCTGAACTTAGGACCTTGTGTTAATGCCAAAACTCACTTGATCTTCGCATTACTAGCAAATACATTAAAACCTTACACTCCATCAACAATGCAATTAAAGGTAAACGCCAAGGTGACACATTAAGAGCAGAGTTGAGAAGCATTTGCGATCATTGTTCATTGTTTATTGTGTTTGCTGTTGTTAAGAAGCGAGAGACACAAAGAATAAATAAGTATATGTATATAATGAAGCCGAGTTAGTTAGATATTAAGTCCACTTCATTAGTTTAGTTCATCAACAGGCGGCAACAACAGTACTTCGATTGTTTTTTTCTGTGACCTTCCAAATTTAAAAACGAGTTCACTTGTTATACTTTGATACCAAAGGTATCATAGTATATTGGGTTTGTGCAATGTCCGTCATGGTGTCTGTCCGTCCGTCCGTCCGTCTGTCCGTATGAACGCAACTTTTTTCGACACCCTTTAAGCTAGAGCCTTGCAACTTTGCAAATATCTTGGTACATGTCTTCGTCAGACAAAGTGTTAAATCTAGGGCTCTACGACCTCAGGGGGCCTGGGAAATCGATAACAAGTCGATACACCTCGAAGTGCAAATCGATAAAACACATATATATCCCACATTTTAGTAGATAGAGTCACCAAATTTGATGGCAAGATAGCTGGTGACATTCCTCAAAAAACTGCATCAAAAGTTTGGATGCCACGCCCACCTGTTCCGCCCCCAGCCCCCCTCAAATTATAAACAAAATGCCTGTATCTTCTACAGTTTTCAAGCTATAGCCATCAAAATTAGCATAAAGGTAGATGCTAACATCTGACACAGATATGCATCAAAACTTTGGATGCCACGCCCCCAAACGAGGGGCCACGCCCCACCGCCCTAAAAAAAACCGGAAAGCCCGTATCTTCGCCAGTTTTAAGGCTAGAGTCACCAAATTTGATGGCAAGATAGCTGGTGACATTCCCCAAAAAATTGCATCAAAAGTTTGGAAGCCACGCCCACCTTTTCCGCCTCCAGCCCCCTCCAATTATAAACAAAAATGCCTGTATCTTCTACAGTTTTCAAACAGGTGTGCATAAAATTGTTTATGCCAAGCCCACTTATACCGCCCACCTCTATATCTTTGTCGGTTTTTGCGCTAGAGTCTTCAAACTTGGTAGGAGGATACAAAGTGCCATCCGCCACAGATAAATGTCATGCCTACCCCTTCTGCCTGATTTTTATACCCAAAGCCCTCATATATTACTATTTGCACTAGGAATCCTTAAAACAGCTATGTAAACTGGTATCAAAGTATATCGCAGTCGGTTGCGTCCGACTGCAACGTTTTTACTTGTTTTTTTTTTTAGTTTAAGAGTTTGTTTAAAGAAAACCAAAAATAATTAAGTTGAATACATGTAAAATTCGTTTGGGTTAGACAGATAAACAACAAAAGCAGGTGACGCACCTTATTGTATCATCAAATTAATGGCTTAAAGAAAGTTTTGCGTTAAGTCAACATCATTTTGAAGCACTCTTTGTCAGAAACACTTTTTTTTTTAAGCTCAAAAGATTAAAGTTGTTTTGGTATTTTGTATTTTTATCTAGTACCTACATATGTAGATCGTTTCCATCTAGTATTAAACAAAATCAAATGCTTTACATTTTCAAACTAAATTCATTTATTTCTTTGGTTATCTTTTTTTTCAGAAAAGACTTAAGCCACAAACTGGGCGCAGTTGAAGAGTTTTTGTGTAAACCGTTAAGATCGTCTGCGACGATTTCTGTTCTACCCACTGTTGAGAAAGCGCCGTTGGGTTACTAACTGCTTACTGCTGCTATCTGCTCTCACTTTAGTCATTTAGTAAGTGACGAAAAGTCGCATAAAATTCATCAGCGTCGAATTGTTGCGCTTCATTAGCCAACTGCCAACTGGCAACTGAGTTGAGCTATAGCTGAGTCAGACAGCGAGGGTTTGGGGAAAAGGTGAGAAATGGAGATGGACACTGTGCGGAGAGTGAAACAGAGATAGAAAAATGGCAACGAATACGCACCACTTTTACTGCAACTTGTTACAAATGTGTTAGTTGCCTTTGGCTTTTGAGTTGATGGTGTTATATTTTGTATTTGGTTTTTTTGTTTTGTAGTTCGTCAGCGGTTTTTACACGGGTTTTCCTGCTTTTGTAGCCTACTACTTCTAGTACTGGCCGGACTGGCTCTTAGTTTATGGCAAAATTTGCAAGTTTTCGTTGCAACTTTTCAGATTGTTGTTGTTGGTTTTGCTAAATTCTATTTAAGCCAAGTGGCTGGCCGTACTCTTACATATGTATGTATGTAAGACAAGTGAATGTTGTTTCGGGTGGCCAGGAAAAGAAAAGGAGACTCAACTCTTTGGCCAAGCTAAAACGAAAACAAGCTACAAGTCGACACTACTTTGGCAATGGTTTCAGTTACAATTTAATGCCTTTGCCATATTTTCTTATACAAGCACATTTTAACTAGTTTATTTTGTTGTGCACTTGTTTTGTTAATGTTTTCTTTTTTTCGATTTTCTTTCCGATTAAGTTTTGTTTGACTTTTTTGGATTGGATTTTCGCTCAACTTTTACCTGGTCAATTGATTTCTTACCTTTAACAAAATACTTTACGCATAGCGTTTTTATTCAGTCTGTTTATTATTATTTTACTTTATCTGTCAGCGATTGCTTTGTTTTTTTTTTTATTGTTTATTGTAGTTGTTTCCCTTTTATTAACACTTTCACCCGGGCAACAAAAAAAAAAAAAACAAACAGCCGACGACAAATATGAAACACTTTAGCTTTTAATGTTCACTTTTGCTTATTTAAATGTTTGTTTCTGCCACTTTTTATATTTCTTGTTTGTATTCATTTTTTATAATTATGTTAATAATTATGAAAGTGCATAGCGTTGACATTTTTTTTGTCTGGCAGTGTGTAATTGTATGGTAAGTTTTAACTTTTGCATACATTCAAATATACATATGTATATTGTATTGCTTTTTTATTTTATAATTATTCATTCATTAAGCGCAATCAGACACAATAAACAAATGTTTCATGTTGATTTTTATTGTTGTGAAACTATGTGTTGAGTAAGTCTATTGCATATAGGTATGTTTGTATCTCAAACAGCTTTAAGCCGGCTAAATTTGATTTGATAATTTGAAGTATTTTTCGTTTATTAATATCCGTGTCACTTTGAAATTTATTTTTTGCTTTATTTAATCGAGATGTTATCAAAACTTCACTTTTAAAATGTATAAAATTTCATTAGAGACCTTAGAAAGCTTCCTTACCTAATTGATAATAAAATATTAGCCTCAACAATAAGCTTTAAGAATATAAAACGTAGTTCTTTAAATATAAAACAAGTTGTTTAAGTATAAACATTGGTCAAAAGCAAAAAAAAATATTAAATAAGTTTAAGGCAAAGTGCCCAGCTTGAACAAATTTTATTGAATTCTACTTTTGCCATTCAAATAAGAATTCTGGAAGTCGAAGTAAATAAAATATCAAAAACGTCATGCCTGTCTATTGTCTAATCGTATGTATCTGTTTCAGAGCTTAAGGCCTTAGATAATACATACATATATACCACACCCACTTCCACATTTTCGATAACATTTCAAGTTATCAATACAAACTTGGGTAATTATGCAGTTTGGTTACTTTTCCGAAAAGTGGGGGAATTTTTTTTTTTTTTTAGGCACCTTCGATTGGTTGCCGCTAATGATATTCAAGGGGGAGGCTGAAATTTTCCATAAACTCCATGAGTTATGGGGTTTTGAAATTATCATGAATATTCGTGATTTTGAAGAACGCTAGGGAGAGGGGGGGGAACACACATGAAAAAATGTGCCCGATAGTGTGATCTGCTCCGGAACATAGCCAATAGTGCCAATAGCAGTGGCGTGAGCCACTGCTTTACAGCGTTTGAAAGTTAAAAATGCCGTAAAAACTTTCAAACGCCGTAAAAGCAGTGGCTCACGCCACTGCTATTGGCACTGTTGGCTATGTTCCGGAGCAGATCACACAAACTCGCCGTTTTCAAAACGACATAATCTCACGCGATATGCGAAACATAGCAAACAGTGCCTTAGCAGTGGCGTGAGCCACTGCTTTTACGGCGTTTGAAAGTTTTTACGTCATTTTAAACTTTCAAACGCCGTAAAGCAGTGGCTCACGCCACTGCTATTGGCACTATTGGCTATGTTCCGGAGCAGATCACACTATCGGGCACATTTTTTTCATGTGTGTTCACCCCCCCTCTCCCTAGCGTTCTTCAAAATCACGAATATTCATTATAATTTCAATACCCCATAACTCATGGAGTTTATGGGAAATTTCAGCCTCCCCCTATGGAATATTACTTACTATGATGCAATCAACAGATTCATGAAAAAAAAAAAAAAATTCCCCCACTTTTCGGAAAAGTAACCAAACTGCATAATTACCCAAACTTGTAAAGGTGCATTGCAACTAAATTCAAATAAATTTAAACTTGATTTTGAAATGCTTCAAAGTTGTTTTTAACACTATAGACATAGTAATATACCAAATGTGTAAGGATAATTGATTGAAATCATTATGAACAATTTTGGAGATATGCTGAATGGGTAAGGTTAGGGATTTTGTATATTCTAGTCGAGCACACCCGTTTGACTTGTTTTAATAAGGCAGAGCATTATTGAAAACACATTAAGAGCTTACAAATTCGTCCAAAAGATATGCATTTAGATAAATGATGCATATTAAGGTCATTAGGAAGATTATTTGCAAGATCAGTTGACAAAAACTTTTTTGTTAATTTACATTTTCCAAAACTTTGGCGCACCGATGCGGCCTCCTCCTTGCTGGCAAATTCAAATATATGTAGCTGCTTGTTTTTTTAATTTATATTGTTGTTGGACTTTCCATGCACAAAAAAAACCTCTTAAAACAACACAATAATAAAAAAAAACGAAAAAAACAAATTAATTCGACGTCCAACGTTCAAGATTATGTAGTTTATGCTAGTCGTATGTTATATGGTAGTATTTGTATGTATAAGCACGCAACTCCAGCTCGTAAAAGCGAATTCGACAACGAATACGAACTACGATTACAATAACGAAAACGGCGATAACGACAACAACAACAGCAACAGCGACGGCTTGGAATTAAACGTTACACAGTTGTTGACTTGGCGCATGCGCGGCCTGCAGACCATTTTCAATGAGCGTTCAAATTATACTGAACGAGTTGGACTGACACTGTCGCAGTCGAAGTCGCAGTCGAAGTTGCCGTCAACGACGCTTAAGTGTCGCAGTCGACTTCGAAGTTGTTTTTTTTTTTTTTGCAAGTGAAGTGCGTATCCAAAAGAGAGCGTACAAATGGCTCAGGCCTCCTCTCAAGAAGCAACAAACTGGCGTTGCCAATGGAAATGCGTCTTCGAGTTAATGTTGTTGTTTGTTGATTTGGTTTTTGGATTTGGATTCTGTGCCAAATGAATCAGGCAGCTTTTCCAGACGTTAGTTGTATGTTTGTTTTTATTTTATGCTTTTTTCTTGTGCTGCTTGCTTACCTTGACCAAGTACATGTTATGTTTGTTTGACCAATGTCTTTGTGTGTTTGTATGATTAGGGGCCAGAGTGCAGGGACAAATACGAACAGAGATTAAAACACAGCGAGTGCGCATTATATTCGACTGATTTTTCTCTTTTAACAGCATCTGCATCTTATGTAGTGTTTGAAGTTTCGAAGTTGATTATGGAATTTGATTTCGATTACGTTGTATTTTGATTTGTCTTTGGTCTGACCGTTATTGCATAAGCACACAGTGTATCGAGTGGAAGGCTATGTGTATGCACATATGTACATGTATATGTACATACATAAATAATAATACAACAAATGCCGATCACATTGCATTGCGTTCGAGTCTCTCAATGCACTCGAATGTGTATGAATATATCATACGTTTGCACGTATTTAAAAAATTTGAGCATTTCGAGCATAGTGATTTGATTTAATATGGTTGAAGCTGAATTAATTAAACTCTCATTTTAATTCATGTCCCAACAGCTCAGTGTTTTGACGTTATAAAATCAACAAAACGATCAAATCTGTTTTCAAACTGATGGAGTTTAGAGTTTGAATGAATTTCAGACGGACAAAGAATAAGATTTGTAGATACTTTCGTACCTCATTTTGTGCATGTGACTTAAAAGACTATTGTAGTAAGTTAACACATAGATAGCTCTAGAACGAATGGTTTCTAATAACTGTGACTGTATGTATGTATTTATTATTTATATTTATGTATTTCTTGTGTCACTTCAGCTCTGGCATTTAAACAAATCTGTGCGTTGGTTCGCTTACTGCTCCACTTTTGTGCTCTTCTAGTTTCGTTTAATGCCATGACGACATAACGGTTGCCCTTGCTTAACACACACATGCACTCACCCTGCCAGTTTTACACGCTTTTGCTTAAAATAATTTACAAAAATGATTTTGGCAACAATTTTGTTAAGCGTTACCATTTTAGCCTGCCTATGAAATATAACAAAAAAAATTTATTATGTTTACAACAGTTTCATTTAATTTCGTTCGTTTCGGCCCGGAACACTTCGCCCTTTTGCCTTTGACAACATTTGACACAATTTAACGTTAACGCCTTCGCAAAAAAAAAAATGCAAATACAAAAAGAAAAAGACGCAATTTCTTGAATGTGGAACCCAAGCTAAATGTTTTAAAGGCTTAAGGCCCATTCCCAGCAAATAAAAATTTCATTTATGAAAAGTGCTTATTATTTCGTTAGGTTCCACATAAAGTTAGGGTGACCAGATGTTCTAAATATTTTTATGGAAAATGTAAATATTTGTTGGTCACCTTACTTGATTACTTACAAAATAAATCGGTCATTGTGACAACAAATTGTGAAAAATTAAATAAAAACAAATGGAAAACGGTGAATTCATGATGGCAATAGCTGCTTTTATAGTTCTAAGGAGAAGGAGAAATGCCAATGAGCTGAAAAGCATCATGCCGCGCCGTAGATGTTGGGTCAACTCATATTTAAAAAAACGGGGTGAAAAAGGACGCTTCATAAGCGATTTTCGCAACATGATTTACACCCCAACGGTGTTTTATCAAAATTTTCCAAAGTCCATTTTCAATCTTGTTCACTTGCTGCCCGAAATAATAGTTTTTTTTTTTTTTTTTTTTTTTTATTTGAATGGGTCTTTATTTGCGTCTGCCCGGAGGGCAATAAATCAAACATTATTACGCGTTGACGGGTAATAACACGAAACAGTGTGTACAGATAGTGTTAAAAAATTATACTAAGGTATCCTAAATGGAAGGTCCAGAGGGTGGACACGTCTCAGTCTGCGGAGCTGGTCGCTGTTGTCCACTATGTTGCTTGCTAGTTGATTTTCGTGTATTTCTAGTTTGTTTATGTGTCTTATACTAGCTTTTTTTGCTTCTTCGAGTATGGTTGTCAAGTCAAGGTCATTTTTTATTGTTTTATTTCGTACGTAGTATGGTGCGTTAAGGATAAACCTGAGTGTTTTGCATTCAATGCTTTCCAGCCTTTTTATAGATGAAAGTGAGGCTGAACCCCAGAGCTCAATCCCATATAAGAACATTGGTCTTATTATACTCTTGTAAAGAAGAATCTTGTTCCTGGGTGTCAGTTTGCTCTTCCTATTAAAGAGCCACCACAACATCCTTGTTTTGTGTCTGATTTGTTTGAGTTTGTTTACAATGTGCGCGCCCCATGTCAGTCTTCTATCAAGTGTTAATCCCAGGTATTTAGCCGTAGTACTGTGTGGTATGACTGTGCCATTTAGTGATACGGGTGGGCAGTCTCCATGTCTTAGGGCAAATGTGGTATGCACCGACTTTTCCGTATTTATTACTACGTTCCACCTCTTCAGCCATGGTTGTAGGTTGTTCAGAGCAATCTGCAGCCTCCGCGCAGCCAGGGGGAGGGATCCGGCTGAGCACAGGAATGCTGTATCGTCTGCGTAGGTGCAGGTAGTGTAGTGTGGGTCATCGGGCTGTGGTAAGTCTGCAGTGTAGATGGAGTATAATATAGGACCTAGAACACTCCCTTGAGGTACTCCAGCATTCACTACCTTTATAGTAGATTCTGATTGGTTCTGTCTGACGTAGAAACTCCTATTTTCAATGTAAGCCTTCAACAAGAGGTAGTATGGCGCAGGCAAATTGGTTTTTAGCTTTTGGAGTAAGCCTGGGTGCCATACCCTGTCGAAGGCCTGCCGCACGTCTAGAAATACAGCCGCACAGTACCTTTTTGTTTTCTAGTGTATCTAGAATCCTGGCAACGACCCTATGACACTGCTGTACGGCGCCGTGCCCTTGCTTGAAGCCAAATTGATGGTCCGGGATGGTTTGGTTGCGTTCTATAATAGGCTGCAATCTCTTCAGAAACAGCTTCTCCAGGATTTTTGATAGGATGGTAAGGAGGCTGATTGGCCTGTATGATGATAGTTCAGACTCGGGCTTGCCTGGTTTTAGAATAAGTATGACTTGGGCACACTTCCACTGTGATGGGAAGTGATTAAGTCGTAGGCAGTTGTTCATGATCGCCTTTATGTTTTCGATGCAGTTTCCTGGAAGTAGTTTTATGGTAGCTGCGTCTATGCGGTCATATCCCGGGGATTTGGTCAGTTTTATTTTGACTATCTCCTCCTGAAGCTCTGAGCTTTCTATCTCAGGAATAGGCAGGTCCATAGGGCAGGCTGTGTCCAGAAACTGCATTGTCTCCTCCAAGTCTTCTGCGTCACATAGGTTAAATGGTTTGAAGCTGTTGCCAAGATGATCTGCAAATGCGTCAGCTTTCTCCTGGCTGGAACGGCACCACACTCCAATAGACGTTTTCACTGGTGCTACCCTTCGTGCCGGCCTCTTGAGGTATTTTGTAACGTTCCATAGGTTGTGTTCCGCGTTACCTGGTTCAAGATCCGCCAAGTATTCCTCCAGAGATCTGCCTTTAGACTCGTAGAGCATACGCTTCAGCTCCTTGCATGCCCTGTTGTATGCATTCTTGGCCCTGGGGCTTCTGCTGCCTTGCCAGACTCTCCTGAGTCGCCGCTTTTCTGACACCATGGAAGCCAGTTCATTTGACCAGAGGTGTACGTCTCTGCGGGCTATGCGGTGGTTCTCTGGTGCGGATGTGCTTGGAGTAGCCAGACTGGCTGCCAGGTGAATCTTTCTGGTAAGACTCTCAACTGCCTCATCGATATCCACCCTAGATTGGATAATTGGTTGTGGTTGTGAAATAATAGTAAACTTCTAATTCCATTTTTAAGAACAGCTGATTATGGAATCCACACTGGTTCCACTATCGGAACTATCGATTAACTTGGCTGATGCTTGCTGGGAATTGAATAAAAATTAACAGGCAGGAAAATTTCTGACAACTGTTTTTTTTATATAGAGTTGAACATAAAAATTCCATTCCGGGCGTGCTGGGAATGGGCCTTTAGGCCCAATTTCTCAATGTCCGGTTAAATGTTCGTTTAGCTAAACGCAAATTTAATTTAATGGTAGAGTTAAACGATTTGGGTTTCTCAAAGCCAAATTTACCCATCATCGATAAGTAACTATCGCCCTAACAGCGTTGCCACATATATGCACGTTTTGCCAAATATAGCGAGTGGTTCAGCTGACTTTTGCTGTTTTCCGGCAACATTGAATGATTTCTGTTTAAGATCCCACATATGATTAATTCAAGCGCAAAAGAACTTAATTGTTTACCTATTATTATGGCAAGCCAATTGATCTACAATCCTTGCAAAAATGATTTTCACGTAGATTTTGTAAGCCTGAGCTGCTGTATAAATTTGGCATCTTCCAGTTCAGTAAAATGCATGGACATAAAACACTCTTTTATGTGATGCCATTTTAATTTAATAACAAAATAAATAAACAATTCAAATTACAGCTGTTTGCCTAAACGATAGTTCTTAACGATATATCGTGACAAAAAATCAGCTTAAATTTTAAACGCGACCCAGCCTTCCGGTAAGTTTGTTTTTCATTTACTCCTAACCGGACATTGAGAAACTCAAATTTGACTAAACGTCAGTTAGTTTACCTAACCGGACATTGAGAAATTGGGCCTTAGTGTGCTAGTTTTGTATGCTGGATGCGTGCGATTTGGTTTGGATTTTGCGCACTCAAAGTTGCCTCCGAGATACATACACTTAACGAATCGTGTAATTTCGTGGATCATGCTGATGCAGTTTATTAGAGTTCTCTTAAGGCCTATTTACTCAAAATTTAATTTAATTTAATTTATTTTAATTTAATTTAATTTAATTTAAGGAAATGTATGCGTTTACCCAAAATTTAATTTAATTTAAGGAAACAGTGTGTAAAGCGTGTAAAATTATGTTAGCAGTGTTGTTAACACTCCGTTACATTTTGAATTGTTATTCAAACACATTTTTACTTGAGCTAATGGCAATATATAAGCCCAAACTTATCTTTTTAAATTATATTTTTGAAGTATTTTGACTTTTAATCACACAACAGACATAAATTTCAACTAAAATAATTAGCTTATGCTTGTTCATTTAAATATTTGAATATGTAAACGTTTTGCACAACACTTTTTGATCAGCTGTTTTGTATTTTCAAGCTTACCAACACCGAAAATATTTAAGAATCTGCAACCTCCAGGTTCGGAACTAAACTAAATTAAATTAAATTAAATTAAATTTTGGGTAAACAGGCCTTTATCCAGCATCAAAAGTGCGACGATTTTGTGTGCGGCGCTGATATGCCAACCAGGCTGACAGTGGTGACGTAACCCCATATAGCCGTACTGGCTGCATAAATCATAGAAAGGCAATTATTCCAGTGCACTGCAGTGTAGCAAAACAGGAGGGCCGTTTTCGTGGTTATCTACACGGGGCACGAGACTTCCTCGCTCTGCATCTTTTGTGGCGATAACTTCATTGAGGATGCTAAACATATTTCACTATGCTTCGAGATAATCTGGAGGGGATTTTTAGATGTTGCATCCTGGTGGATGCTGGTCAGCGGCGCCAATTTCAAAACGTTTAGCGTTAGGCTAAGTTGCAACAGGAGAAACATAATCTCATGACCGTTCCGCTAATGTCATGTTCTGGCGTATGTTAGTTTGAAACAACAATTTCATGGTTTCAGTGTATAAAAATACAAAAAAAAAAACACGTATACTTCTTATAAACATACATATACACATCCACATACACAAGCCGGTTGCAACAATAAGAGCCCGGCCACAACAAAACAAACAAATAAAGAAGGCTATATTTGGCATGCCAAATATTATATACACTTTAAAAGACCACTTGATATTTATCATAGTAAAATGTTGTAAAAGATCTTTTATTTGTATGACAGCCCTATGATATTGCGGTCAGATTTCGCCGATTTTTTTTAAATTATCTGACTTGACCTTGACCAAAGTTTCAGCTCGATAGCTCAAGAACTGTGGGACTTGCTTTCATAGAAACATACGTACAGAAGAATAAATAGACATGTCTTTATCAACTGAGCTCGCGATGATAGTCAATAATATACATATACTCTATATGGTTCTTCTACACTCAGAAAAAAAATTCGATCTGAAATCATAACCATTAGGTTATGACTTTTACCGGCACCGTTCATAAATTTTCGTTCTTGAATTAAGAACGCTGGTAATGAATTAAGAACGCTGGTAATGAAATGTTCTTGATTTGGTACAAATAGAACGGATTTGGTAGATTTGTACCAGTAACCTGCAGCGGTGCCTGATTTCAGCACTACTAGTGTACTCGTTCAAAGTGCGGTGGCGGTATGAGTACCACCGCACAAATTGCGTTGGCGGTGGTACACACACCGCGTCAATGTAGTTGCGGTGGTTTAGACAGCGGGTGTATTTGAGTGCGTCGCAAAAAAATACGCGGGGGTAAAAGACACACTCATAAATACACCAGGTACTTTTTTGATGCGTCAGCCTCGCACACATCAAATTTTTACTCCGTTATTCTTACACCGTTTAGGAATATACGCAATGTTGTTGTAAATCTATTTTTGTAACAGGTACATGAAAAGATGAGTAGCCTGCGCACACGACACACAGATTTAGGGGTTGTTTTGCATTAACGCGGTGGCCGAACACATACTCAAAAATATACCAGTGCAATATGTGACGCTCATTTTTAGCATCGGGTCAAAAAATGATGAGTAAAAAAACCACCGGGTATAAAAATGATGACTAAAAAAACCACTGGGTATAAAAATGATAAGTAAAACAAGTAAAAACGTTGCAGTCGGACGCAACCGACTGCGATATACTTTGATACCAGTTTACATTGCTGTTTTAAGGATTCCTAGTGCAAATAGTAATATATGAGGGCTTTGGGTATAAAAATCAGGCAGAAGGGGTAGGCATGACATTTATCTGTGGCGGATGGCACTTTCTATCCCCCAACAAGTTTGGAGACTCTAGCGCAAAAACCGACAAAGATATAGAGGTGGGCGGTATAAGTGGGCGTGGCATAAAAAATTTTTATGCACACCTGTTACGATTGTCACAACCAATGTTCATACCAAATTTGGTGACTCTAGCCCAAAAACTAAAAAAAGATATAGAGGTGGGCGGTATAAGTGGGCGTGGCATCCAAAACATTGATGCAGATCTGTTACGGATGTCACTAACAATGTTCATACCAAATTTGGTGACTCTAGCTTAAAAACTGACAAAGATACATGCCTTCCGATTTTTTTTAGAGCGGTGGGGCATATCCCGTTGTTTGGGGGCGTGGCATCCAATGTTAGGATGCATAACTTTGTCAGATGTCACCATCTACCTTCATGTCAATTTTGGTGCCAATAGCTTGAAAACTGTAGAAGATACAGGCATTTTTGTTTATAATTGGAGGGGGGCTGGAGGCGAAAAAGGTGGGCGTGGCATCCAAACTTTTGATGCAATTTTTTGGGGATTGCCAACAGCTATCTTGCCATCAAATTTGGTGACTCTAGCTTAAAAACTGGCAAAGATACATGCATTCCGGTTTTTATTAGGGCGGTGGGGCATATCACGTTGTTTGGGGGCGTGGCATCCAATGTTTTGATGCATAACTTTGTCAGATGTCAGTATCTACCTTCATGTCAATTTTGGTGGCTATAGCTTTAAAACTGTGGAAGATACAGGCATTTTTGTTTATAATTTAAGGGGGGGGGGGGGCGGAATAGGTGGGCGTGGCATCCAAACTTTTAATGCAATTTTTTGGGGAATGCCATCAGCTATCTTGCCCCCAAATTTGGTGACTCTAGCTGCTAAAATGTGGGATTTATTTGTGTTTTATCGATTCGCACATCGAGGTGTATCGACTTGTTATCGATTTCCCAGGCCCCCTGAGGTCGTAGAGCCCCAAATTTAACACTTTGTCTGACGAAGACATGTACCAAGATATTTGCAAAGTTGCAAGGCTCTAGCTTAAAGGGTGTCGAAAAAAGTTGCGTTCATACGGACAGACGGACAGACGGACGGACACCATGACGGACATTGCACAAACCCAATATACTATGATACCTTTGGTATCAAAGTATAAAAACCACTGCGTCAAAAAATGACGAGTAAAAAAACCACCGCATCAAAAAATTATGCGTCGTTTTTTTACTCGGTATGCAAAATGTGTTTGTGCGGTGTACTAGTAGTTGCGATACACCGCTGCCGGTCTCTGATTTGTACCAAATTAAGAACGATGTTCTTATTTATGATTCCGTGAATCGATACTCGCTTTCTCGCAAACATGAAATGTGTATGCAAAGCAGCTATGTCCAAGCTGAGAGAGCTGTCAGTGCATTGGTGTGCGTAACACTGAACAAATAATAACTTCGGCTGTTGTTCGGCTGTTACTTGACTTGCTTCGGCTTGTGTCTGTGTGAAACGAAGTGTCAATTTACCCAAAATGGGTAAACTGTGGACATAGCTGGTGTATGCAAAGTAACGGGATCGCTCTCTCATATATGCAAATTCGCATTCGTTACTTAAGTAACGGAATGTCTCTCATTAGAGCAGTGGTCGGCAGCAAGGCGTATTTAACAATTATAACAAGCCAGTCAATGACGCCTGATGGTCGTGCTGTCTAAGACGCCGCTCAAATCGAAATTCCCCGGTTCAAACCCTCGTTGGGGGAAAAAAGGTAAGTAAAAGCTGCGTTATTTATAATAAGCATTAAGCATATTCACATTAACATTAACTGCTAACATTAACATTAACATAATTATAATACTTAAGGGGTATTGTTATACACAATTGTATGAAATATTATAATTAGACTTAAAATAAAATAAAAATGTTGTAAATCTTGATAATAAAAACAAAAAAAGTTTTTTATTTTTTATAAATTAATAACGAAATGTTCTTAAAATAAGAAAAATTGTTCATAAATTAAGAACGAAATTTTCTTAATTTAGGAACGAATTACGTTCATAAACACAAAAAAGCGTTCTTAAAAAATTCGTTCATTAAACATGACCGGCGTTCATGATTTAAGAAAAAGCGTTCTTGGCGTACTATCATGACCGAATGGTAATAGTTTGGTAATGATTTGGTACAATTAGAACGAGTTTATTTTTCTGGGTGTATGCGTCATACATTTCATGACAAAATAAAAATACACTTTTCTAGTGTATAAATATATAAATGACACCACACAAAATTGCTACATGACTGGTCACATAGTCAATGAGCTCGCCTGCTTCAGCTATAAACTAAAACTAAAAATTAAAACCCACAAAATGGGTAAATAAGGGTACACTCAGAAAACAAATCCGTTCTCGCCCATGTAAAATCAAGAACGTCGGTTGACAAAAGTGAGCCAGCACCCGAATTTCTTATTTTAAGAACGGCTTTTTTAAGACCGCCGTTCTTGCTTCATGAATGAATGTCCTTAAAATTGTTCTTTACATGACACCATTGGTTCTTAATGGAAGAACCATTTGCTCTTAACAAGCCAAGAACCACTGGTCATACAGTAAGAACATTGGTTCTTAATTTTATAACCATTTGTGCTTATCTCATCAAGAAAAAAAAAATCAAGAATTTCAATCTTGAAACACAACTTTTCGGACTTATTTCTCGAGTGAGACTGAGAATTCTTGAATCAAGCGTCCAATCATTCCTCGTGCTTTAAGTAGAGATGTAGAAATTAAGTAAAAGCCATTATAAATTTTTCTCACACTTACCGTGACGAAGATTTGAACCTGAAACCTCTTGTGAATGCGGCGAATGTCTTATCTGTTGAGCAAGATCCGTAAACAATTCTATTGCAGCTAATGGATATTTTAACTTACATTGCTAACATTGGTGGTTCGACGTTCGATTGTGAGCCGATAAGAACCAACTTTTCTTAATGTAAGAACATGAGTTCCTATTTTGGGCTAAATAAAGAAAACTGTTCTTTCAATAAGAACATTTGTTCTTAATATGATTTAATAGTCCTATTGGTTCATAAAAGAAGAACGCCTGTTCACAATCAACGGCTCTTGAATCAGAAACATTCGTTCTTAGAGTATGAACCAATGTTCATAAAGTGAACATTGGTTTATACTTATGAACAAACTGTTCTTAAAATAAGAACATGAGTTCTTATTATAGGATAATTTAACAAAACGTTCTTACAACTAGAACCAATGTTCTTATTTGGTCCAATATGAACAATCGGTTCTTAAATCAAGAACGTCCGTTCATAATATAAGAACAAAAAAAAAATCAAGAACATGTTTTAAGAACGCCGTTCTATTTTTAATACCAAAAAAACGAATCAAAACGAAGAACGAATCAAGAACATGTTTCGCAGAACATTTTTTCTGGGTGTATAATGGTTTTCTGCAAATGACAGAAGGAAGTATCTCCGACCCCATAAAGAATATATATTCTTGATCAGTATTAACAACCGAGTCGTTATAGCCATGGCTGTCTGTCTGTATGAACGCGCCGATCTCAGAGACTGTAAGAGCTACAGACTTCAAACTTGAAACTTAAGCTCTCCAATACCATAAGCAGGACAAGTTTGCTTCAAATTATCTAAAGCACTTTTAGTTTCCGATTAAAACATGGGATCGATGCCAAAAAAACTTGATTTTTAAAATTGTGAAAACTTGGTTTTAATCTATGGGTGAAATAATGAACAATTAAAAAAATTTCAAAATCGGTTAAGAAACACCGGAGACATGGCAGCTTGAAGTTTGGTCATAAGGTCATTGTGTAAATATTTACAAATGACTTTTGGCGCTACGTATGGGGTTACTGGCTTTATCCGCCTTAGTGCAAGCACGAAAACAAAGAAATCAGAGTTTTAGTCATTGGTCATAAACATAAACATAAGCATATTTCTACAATTGTCATTTGTTTTCAATCATCTGCAATTTTAGCATTTTATCAAAATTTGTGCGTTTAACTTTTAACAGAAGAAGGTACTTGCTTCTATCTGCTTAACTAAGAATTCATTTGACAGTGATTTGAATGGAATATAGAGAGAATAGAATTGAGAATAGAGAATTAAATATATAGAGAGTGGAGAATATCATTGCGAATATATTAATATTATCAAGTAGGTACTTAATACCCAACATTTCAGACTGGATTTCACACTAAGTACGGAATTGCTGAAATCTAGAATGTAGAATTCAATTCAAGTACTATTCTTTATGCTCGTTTTTTCTTGGCATAAGAACACTTTAATATTTAAGTTAAGTACTTTAGTTCTTAGTTCAAGTTTTATATAAACACGATTTAAGCTCTTGAAAACTGAAAATGCGATATCACAATTTGTAGACAGTTGTTTTTTTTTTTTTTGTATTATAATATATCTTATTTACTCCGAAAAAAGTTACCGAAAAATGAAATCAGCTTAACATGCGCAACAGGGATGGCTTGGCCTCAGAAATTTGAAATTTTGACGAGCCAAAATCTCTGGAGATTTTAAGCACAGCCCAAATTATGATAAAAGAGACGGGCGTCGGCTTGTCACTTGTCGTCTGTTGGTTGTTGTTATAATACTGTTGTTATAATACGGCTGCTTGTTGTCGTTATTTTGTTTGTATGATTTTTTTTCGGTTTTGTTATTGCTTTTACTTTATGCGGCCATTCACTTTCTCCACATGTCTTTCATTTGGCTTTGCTGTTTGCTTTGCTAATTTTTGTCTAGTTTTTCTTATTTTTTGCAACGTGAAACAACAAGCATAAAGTGGGATGATTAGTTGTTGCTGTTTATGCTTAGCCATATATGCATATATTTGTTGATGACACAGTTGGGCGTAGTATTTCCAAAAGCGATTGCATCATGTCATTTAGACGCATTGCGTACATTGTGCTCCAGTTCCTGCGATAAGTAAGCATACCATTACAAGCGACTTACAGCAAACAACAACAATCAGAGCAACAACTGTAAGCAATGCCAAGTTCGTTGCCTAAGTCTGTTGTTAGCGGGCGTCGTACAATTGATGTCACTTTACGAATTGGCGCACATTACGCTGGGATCTTAAAGCCCATTCACAGACCTATTAAGTGCTCAATCAATCAGCAGTGGCCAAAAATGACAAAGTCTCCAACTATGCAAGTTAATGTGGCCATTCGTCATTGAATGCTAAACACACACATGTCCATATGTATGTATACATGCATGTGTATACGTATGAATGCGTGCAACGAAGTGCAGTTAAAGCCAAAGTCGTTACCGTCGTCTATATTTTCGACTTCATCTTCTCGGCCGGCCAGTTTACTTGATTAGTTTGGTTTATTTGGTTTCGTTGCTTTTGTCTTTTGCTTTCGAGCCGGCTGAGCGAGTGAAAGGCCACCGGTGAGCTTGATGGTTTATATACCCTCAACCAATTGAAATGGGTATGAAGGGTACATTGATTTTGTGCCACTGTGTATGACAGACAAAAATGAGCACCTGTAACCTCTCTTAGCAAGTAAATATCCCCTTATTCAAAATAAACAGCCGATTCGATATTGCTATGATTGGACGCTTCTCTATCTTTAAGGAGCAGCAAGTTTTTTAATAAATTTATCGAACACACTTTACGATTTCTATAATTTGAAATTCTAGTTGCTTGCTCAAGATGATATAGAAAACGCAATCATTATTATTTGTGAAACACCAAAGATTTTATTATTATTTTATTTTCTTATTATTTTTATTTTTTATACCCTTAACCCATAAAATGGGTAAATAAGGGTATAATGGTTTTGTGCAAATGTATGTAACAGACAGAAGGAAGCATCTCCGACGCCATAAAGTATATATATTCTTGATCAGCATGAACAGCCGAGTCGATCTAGCCATATCTGTCTGGCCGTCTGTCTGTCCGTCTGTCTGTCTGTCTGTCTGTCTGTCTGTATGAACGCGCCGATCTCAGAGACTATAAGAGCTAGAGACTGTAAACTTTAAACTTAAACTCTCCTATACCATGAGATCAAGTTTGCTTTAAATTTTCGATAACATTTCTGGTTTCCGATATATACATGTGATCGATAACACAAAAATCTTGAATTTCAAAATTGTGAAAGTGAGGTTTGAGATCAAAATCGGTTCAGAAACACCGGAGATATCGCAGTTTGAAGTTTGGTCATATTAGTCAGTGATTTAATAAACATAAGTAACTGTAAGCGTTAAGTATCGGGTTAAGGGTATGTCCTAGTCGGGATTTCTCGACTAGAGCCTTCTTACTTGTTTTTTTATCTTTCCCTCAAGAGCTAGAATAATCATAATAAGAATTTGTATTTCATTAAATAGTATGAAAAAATTTAACTTATAAAAAATTAGAAAATTAATATTTGACTTTTAATATTTAATACAGTTACTGATATACAGACAAATATATATTTTATAATACTTATTTAAGAGAAGAGAATAGTTGAAAAAAAACTAAAAACAACAAGTAAAATGGTTGCAGTCAGACGCAACCAACTGCGATATACTTTGATACCAGTTTACATAACTTTGTTAACAATTCTGGAGTTAAAGATTTTGGAGACTCTAGTGCAAAAACTGAGAAAGATATAGAGGTGGGTGGTATAAGTGGGCGTGGCTTCCAAAACTTTGATGAAAATCTGTTACGGATGTCATTAACGATATGCCCACCAAATTTGGTGACTCTAGCTTAAAAACTGGCGAAGTTACATGCATATCTGTTTTTTTAGGGCGGTGGAGCATGAACCGTTGTTTGGGGGCGTGGCATCCAAAATTTTGATGAAGTTTTTTGAAGAATGTCATGGGCTACCTTGCCCAAAAATTTGGTGACTCTAGCTGCTCAAATGTGGGATATATAAGTGTTTTATCGACTTGCAAATCGAGGTGTATCGACTTGTTATCGATTTCCCAGGCTCCCTGAGGTTGAAGAGCCCTAAATTTAACACTTTGTCTGACGAAGGCATATACCAAGATATTTGCAAAGTTGCAAGGCTCTAGCTTTAAGGGTGTCGAAAAAAGTTGCGTTCAAACGGACGGACGGACGGACAGACACCATGACGGACATTGCACAAACCCAATATACTATGATACCTTTGGTATCAAAGTATAAAAAGTTGAACAAATAGATAATAATAATGATAACACATCAAACTTGCTTTTTTAATAAACAAAAAGAAATAAAAATAACAAGTTATTAATAAATAAAATATAGATATTGTACATATTTCTGTATTTTTGTATATAAAAGAGTATCGAATTTAAGGCAATAACGTTTTTATTTATATGTTTAGGGTTAATTGCTGTTGTTATTGCGATCTGCGTAAAAGCGAAATTCAGCTAAGAAATCAAAATGCAAACAAAATCACTCAAGACGCAGCAACATCAGTTTAATGCACCGCTTACATAAGCAAATCTGACTATAGACGAGCACACACTTCAAGCTGCCAGCAGTTGACTTATGCAGCTAACTGACATCAATTTAATAGGAAGGAAACACATTGAAGCGTCCACTTTTAATAGGCAGCACCATTTTGAAGCCGCAAAAAAAATGAAAATTTAGTCACCGTTTAATGTGTTCCCAGCGTGGTCGTTATGTGTAGTCCATTTTAATCGGTTTTATTTAATTTATTATATTGATGATTGAAAACTAGGCGAAGGCTAAAAACGTTGCTATTAAATTAATTTGAGTTTAACCTATGATAGAAATCAAATATACATATGTAGTTCAACACATCCGTATATTATATAACCGTTTTTTATAAAATATTCAAATTTAATTCAATAAAAAGCAATTTTGGCAAACATTTGTGATATATAAAATAGTGAACAAAAGTACAAACAGAGATGAGAAAAGTTATTAACCACAACCACAAGTAAAAAGGCTCGAGCATGAGATTTAAATATGGAGTCGCTAGCTTTTTTAACCGACTTCAAAAAGGAGAAGGTTATCAATTCGTCTGTATTTATTTATTTTGTTGGCTTTGTTACCTCAGAACTTGCGACTGGGTAAACCGATTTTGATGATTCTTTTTGTATTTAAAAACTGGTGCTTCCAGTGTGGTCCCATTTTAGTTTTAGCTCTTAAATTTGCATACTTATTTAAACGTATCTCGCACGATTTTTGAGCTAAAGTCGCCAGATAAGTTGAGAAGTTGGGTGATGACGTCCCCTAAAAATCGGCATCAAAAGTTTGGATGCCACGCCCACCATTGCCACCCGCCTTTTTAAATCGGAAACGGCTTAATCTTTAACAGTTCTTGAGCTAGAATCACCAAATTTGGTAGGAAGATAGACGGTAACATCTACTAGAGATCTGCGTTAAAAATTTGGATGCCACACCCACCTCTGCCGCACACCATTTAAAAACTAGAATTTATAAATATTTTACATTCTTAGAGCTAGAGTCACAAAATTTGGTAAGAAGACAGCTGACGACATCATCCCAGATTTGTTGTTTGTTTCACTTAAATGACGCTGTCTCATATGAGCAGCACGTTTAGTAGGCCTACCCATATTCAGAAAAGGTATAATATACCTTCCAAATCACAAAAAAATAAAAAAATTAACAAAAAAAAAAAAAAAAAAACTTTAAAATAAATAATTAAATTTTCTTGTACAAGTATTAAGAACTAATGTACTTTTTAAAGTCGGTGTCAGCTAAAGTAGGTTTATACCATGGCTGTGTAACGGACAATCGTTGCTCTGATTATAAATGTAATTAGGCGACCAATGCCGTTGGTGTGGAGATCGTTTCTAATAAAAGTTCGGGTCGGATTCAGTTGTCACGGCTAGCAAAAACAGCCTACGCGGAGTTCGTTGAACTTTATTGGGAAACACGCACACCAAAATCCAGCGGTTATTATTATCCATTTATTAAATTTTTAAATCCGTGAGCCTATTTTGACACATATAACACGAACTGACTTGAAGTGGTTTAGAAGATCGGACACTGGTATTGAATTACGCCGGGGGTTTTTGGTTTTTATGATTGCCTGATGTTGTTGCAGTTTGGCTCTGAACCCACCCTTCCTTGAGTTTTTATTGTGCCATCCATGATAAAAAAAACTCCCAAATTGAATTCATACAATTATTTTTCTATCAGGGAAACATTCTCAAAGATTTTATTCTTCCATTAAAATTTTTATTTATTCTTCAATTTACCTTAATTTTAATTTTAAACAACCCAAACAAAAATCGCAAAATATTTTTTTTGGTAATTATGCAGTTTGGTTACTTTTCCGAAAAGTGGGGGAATTTTTTTTTTTTTTTCATGAAGCTGTTGATTGCATCATAGTAAGTAATATTCCATGGGGGGAGGCTAAAATTTCCCATAAACTCCATGAGTTATGGGGTTTTGAAATTATCATGAATATTCGTGATTTTGAAGAACGCTAGGGAGAGGGGGGGGGTGAACACACACACACACACACACACACACACACACAGAGTGTTTTCGCGGAGTAAAGGTACGAAAATGGGTAAATATTTACTATCGCGGCACCAGCGATTTTCGGGCTGATTTTTTTTTTGGGGGTTTTTTATCACCTGTGAATGATAGAAAAAGGTTTCTCATGCAGGCGCATGACGTTTTTTTTAAAAAAAAAAAAAAAAATTTTTTTGTTTGCGTGATCTGCTCCGGAACATAGCCAACAGTGCCAATAGCAGTGGCGTGAGCCACTGCTTTTACGGCGTTTGAAAGTTTTTACGGCATTTTTAACTTTCAAACGCTGTAAAGCAGTGGCTCACGCCACTGCTATTGGCACTATTGGCTATGTTCCGGAGCAGATCACACTATCGGGCAAATTTCAAAACCCCATAACTCATGGAGTTTATGGGAAATTTCAGCCTCCACCCATGGAATATCATTAGCGGCAAACAATCGAAGGTGCCTATAAAAAAAAAAAAAAAATCCCCCACTTTTCGGAAAAGTAACCAAACTGCATAATTACCTTTTTTTTTCATACTATTAACAAAAGTGATGATAAAAAAAAACATTCATTTTATGTAATGGCTCGAAAGCACCTCATAATTTTGCTCAGTGTATGCTTAGTTTTGCTTTGGGTGCTATTCAAGTGCAGTTTTCTATTCATTGATACGCAACTAAAAGCTTAACTTAAACGAAGCCAACTCCAAAAACCTTAAACCAAAACAAAACCATCGCAGTTAACAGTTGTGCAAAAAGCTGCTGCCTGTATTGTTATTGGTAACTCAACTGGCTATTACCCTGACCTGCCTTTATTAAGGTTTAAATTTTTTTTATTTATTTTTCCTAGGCTTCTTCTTCTTTCCTTTTGTTTTACTACTTTCTAATAATTTTCCCTCCAAATAGGCATTTTCACTAACAATTTATTCCTAAAAATACAACTTCATAATTAATTATTTTTACTTTATCTAACTATGGATAGTGTCGCTAGTCGGTGCGACTAATCAAATGTTGTTGTTCTCCTCTTTCCTATGCACTTCTTGTACTCTGCTGCAGTTAGTTAAGTACCGGGTATATTATTTTTTTTTTTTTCTAAAAAAGTTTTTCTGCATATACTTTTTTTTCCATTTGCTGATATTCAGGGGCGCACGCAGAAAATATTTTCGGGGGGGGTTTGAAAGAAAATGATCCCAAACATTTTTTATGGGTGTATTTCGACAACTTTTTGTATTTTATTTTTTTGAAATTTTTTTTGAAACCATTATCCATGAAAAAAATTCGACTTATGGAGACTTCGAGTTAAGGAATTGCTCATGAAAACTCTAGATTTTGGCGAAAAACAATACAATTACTGAAATGCATGTTTGTATGCATATAAATATTTTTATTTGTATATGTAGTTACAGTTACATTATTACTTATTTTTTTCTTGTTTGTTTCCGTGAAAAGGGATTCTAATATGTTTAATGCTTCATAATGACCGTCAGTTGTATTACTATTTGTTTGTAAATATGAGTTCAAAATCGTCAAGAAATCCGCTACATCATTCGTGGATGGTTGTAGGATCAATTCTTCCTCCGAACTATCGTCATCATAATAATAATAATTATAATGTCAAAAGCTTTTTTCCACTCCAAACTAAGATGCAAGTGAGATCGGTTTGAAATTGGAAATTAGTAAGACAACCTTATTTGAAAAATTTGTGTGTCAGACAGGAACAAAACATTTTTCAATCTCACGCTGACATTGTTAACGCGCCTTTACGCCAACAGCGAGTCGAAGAACATGTGAATAATTTTTCATAACCTGGGACTTCCCCGAAATTTGAATTAAGGGGACACGTGCCAAACATAGAATTCGAGTTATGGAGATATTCGCGTTATGGAAGTTCGAGTTATGGAAGAAACATTGCATACATTTTTCGTTCTAAACGCTACTGCCACTCGATTAGATTCGAGTTAAAGAAAATTCAAGTTAGGGAAGTTCGAGTTATGGAAGTTTGACTGTATTATAAATTAAGTTTTATTTATATATGTATTATATTTTGATTTTTGTCTAAGTATTTTTAATTTTCTTAACTTCCTCATAAATTGCCAAAGTTAAGGCAGGCCAATAAATGGAAAAAACAATTGCCACTAAACAACTAAATATGATGTGTATGCATACACGCACACACACATGTAAATGCAGGCCACAGAAAAAAAGAAATATACAAAATCTTAACAAAAATTGCAAAGCATTTAAAGATCTTGTCATTCATTTTCTGAATCAGAATTTATCTGCATGCGTGAACATTTGTATGGTGATAACGTTGACAACATTGTTTGCTAGTGTCATCGAAAAAATAAGAAAGAATGCACAAGAAAATGCAAAACTGAAATTTGGACAAAGCTAGGCCAGCAAGAACCAAGCGCGGTATACATATGTACATACATATGTATCTGTACTATGTTTTTTTTTTTTTTCTGGAAGTGCAGCCGATTCATAAAAACTTAGCTCTCGCAGACTGTGTGAGCTGCCTCACATACATATGTATGTATGTATATACACTTTCTGAGACGGGGTGCCTGAGACGAAAAAGCTCTTTTGAAAGCTCTTTGCAATTGCAACCTCTTTAGTTTAGAAATTTTTGGGTCAGCGCAAAATTTTTTATCGAATTAACTATTTCTATTCTGAGCTGTGATAATTTTAAACATTTGATGATTGCTTTTTTTCTTTTTCTCTTTGCTCATTTCGGGGGGGGTTTGAACCCCCAAACCCCCCTGCGTGCGCCACTGCTGCTATTTAAAACTCTTCACTTCACTTTTCTTTTATTTTTATTTTTATTTTTTAATTTTTTTTTACCAGCAAAAAAAAAATGCAAATACAGTACGACCTCGCTCAAAGCAACCTATTAAAATTTGACCTATTGCGAAAACTGAGGTGGTTGCGAAAACCAAGGAAAAAATTTTCTGTTGGCCACGAGACCTATTTCCAAAAAAGAGATACCTTTGCTACACATTAAAATTAAAGTAAATCGAATAAGTCAGTATTTACAGCAGATTTCATTTTAATTTATTTAATTTTTGCAAAACTGAGAAATTTGGTCTGTACTTTGTTACAATTTATACTTTTCTGAATAGCTGTTTCGCGAAGTGGAAGTTCCGTCTGTTCAGGCCATTTAATGCAAGTGTTAAAGCAACTGATAACAGTTTGTAATTTAATTTTCGGTGAAGCCTCAACTATATTAATGGTGCTTTCGTCTGTACTCTCGATTTCATCCACTTCGCCTGCAGCTGAAAAGTCGCCGCTTACCTTTTCATAATATCCAGTATTTTATTTGAAATTGAGTTTTCGGCTGAAACTTCACAAAGATGATCGAAAACATTTGCAATCATTGATTATTGAATTAAATTTACAAAAGAAGAACAGAAGAAGAACAGAAGAAAAGTGGTGAAAAACATACGATTTTCTTAGAAAGTTGAGTAAAATGAGGTAATTATTTTTGAAAGTTGCGTTAACAGAGTCTACAATGTTAATATTTCAGGTGTTGCAATTATCGAGGAGTTGCGTGTAACGAGGGTTGCATTGAGCGAGGTCGTACTGTATATTTAGTTTTTTATGGTTTACTCACCCCTCTCTGCAACGATGAAGGCCTTATCGCTGTGCGAAGTGTTGTTGAACGTGGTCGCTATGTAGGTTAGATTTTTTTTGGTTATATCGAGCCCTATTTGCGAAAATAACGTAAGCGCCATTTTTAAGAAAAATTTTTTTTATGCAAATGTGTACATAATTACCAACCGCATTTACTCCCAAATTATTAAAAACTAATTGCACCTATTTACGGAGATATCGGCCTGTCAATTATAACGTAAGCGACAAACACCTATTTTAGTGGCCGCGAAAATAACGTAAGCGACAGTGCATATGCACTTAAGAGCATCAAGCAAAATTGTCGATTTAAGAGAAACCGAATTAGGTGGAAGAAGGAAACCGAAAAAGTGCCGTTGATCTTATCTCAATTGAATGTTTGCAAATTTTTGCTTTAATGTAGTTTTGAATATTAGTGGGTGAGCGGTTGGTCTACGCAAAATACAAAAGTTGTATTAAAGTAAGTTAAAATTGTTTATTGTTATTAATCCATTAAATTATCTGTGTTTGTTATCAGTCTTAGAAAAATGTGGTCCGTTCAGTGTTATATGTTAGAAATTCTATGTTTGATAATTTTTGCATATTTTCCTCAAGGTTATTGCAATGTCGCTTGTGCCTTACAGTGATAGTGAAAGTGAGACAAATTCAGATCTCGTTTCACTTGAAGAAGAGATTTGCGTCGGCAAACGGGGCTACAAAAATAAAATTAAGGGCAACACATCGCAAATCCAAATTGCTAGATGCGTCCTAAAGAATCCCTGTCATGGCAAAAAATGCGGCAATAACTGTATCTCTAAGTTTAGTGAAGAAGATCGCCAAACCCTCAACGAACACTTTTGGGGAATGAGTGGAAGTAAGCAAAAGGCTTGGTTGGCCTCATGCATTGTGCAAAAGAATGTCAAAAGACAGAGAGTGGAGAATAGTAGACGTCAGGCAAGCTTTGATTATTTCATAAATTTTAATGAAATTAATTTTCAAGTTTGCCAACAATTCGTTTTAAAAACATTAAATATTTCACAACAAATGATGAGGAGCCTTGTGCAAAATTTGAGAAAAACAAATATTGAAAAGCAAAAGAAAATTCCGCACAATAAATCAGATGATGTTAAAGTTGAGATTTTAAAAAGTTATATCGAAACATTACCAGCTGTACCGTCTCACTATTGCCGCAATAAGAGCAATAAACTATATTTGCCTCAGGAATTTAGAAATGTTTCAACTTTATATAAATGTTATATTGAATATTTAAAAGAAAGAAAATTGATAAATTCTTCACTGTCCTTACAAAAATTTCGACAAATTTTCAAAAATGATTTCCACATTGGATTTCATTTGCCAAAAAAAGACAGATGCACCAAATGTGATCAAGCTAAAGATACCATTATTCAATCAGAAGAATTTAAGAACCATCTAAGAGACAAAGATGAAAGTAAAAGTATTTTCTTAAAAGAACAAAAAAAGGGAAAAGAAAATAATTTCTTTCTGTGTGCCAGTTTTGATCTTCAAAAAGTATTAAATACTCCTCACAGTAAAAATATTACTCTATTTTATGCCAGAAAATACGCATTTTACAATTTGAGTATTTATGAAAACGGCACCAGAAATGGATATTGTTTTCTTTGGGGAGAAAAAGATGGACGTCGTGGATGCAATGAAATTTGCACAGCCATGTATAAATACCTATTAATTTTAGATACACGAAAATCTTTCAAGGAAATAAGTTTGTATTGCGATAGTTGCGCTGGACAAAATCGTAATAAGGCCATGTTGGCTATGATAGCTTATTTTTTAAATTCAGCGGCATTTATTGAATCAATTAAAATAACTTACTTGTTACCAGGTCATACAATGATGCCTGTTGACTCAGTTCATAGCACAATTGAGTCATTTACTCGAAATAGAACAGTGTGGGCTCCTAGTGAGTGGCATACAATTATTAGAAGTGCAAGAACCTACCCTTTTCCATATAAATGTCAACCTCTAAAATATTCAGATTTTTATAATTGGAAATTATTTTCTAATGTACTTACATTAAATAATAAATTACATTTAAGTTTGATTCGGTCAGCTACTTTTAACAAAGAGGGCATTAAATTGAAATATGGGTACTTTGAAGACAGCCTTGAAAAAACAATTAATATAACTTTTGAGCAACATCCAATTAGCTTATATACTGGAGAATTACAAATATCTTTAAATAAATTCAATGACTTAAAATTACTTTGCCAAAAAAATTCTATTCCAAGCCAATTTCATGACGAATTTTATAGCCTTAAGACATCAAAAAAAATTAGAGACACTTTAAACGAAAGCGACGAAGATGATTGAATCGAAATAAATTTAAGTTTTGAATTAATTAATTAATTTGTGTTATGTAAATATATATTTTTTTTCAAATCACCAATAAAAATGAATAAAAATCATTTAACGTAACCGCCATTTTTTTAACTGAGCTGCCTTAAAGACCAGCCTCGAAAATAACGTAAGCGCCATAAATATTGGAAGTTGCAGAAATAATTCATTAAAACGAATATATTATTTCTATGAAACCTAAAATAGGCTGCCTTTCATGTTTCCAAAATATTCAACCTACAAAATCGGAAATAATTAAAAATAACCCTCTCCTGTAAAATTTGCTTTTTGGCGCTTACGTTATTTTCGCAAATAGGGCTCGATATATGTTTAATTTATTTGTTGCGGTGTTTATACTCTTGTAACTAGTCTTATTATTCTTTTAGCACTTTTTCTTTTTCTTTCGGATCTTCACAGTTTGAGGGTTCTCTTTCCCTAAGCTTTTCTTTCTTTTTATGACATATTTGCACTAACTTTTTAGACAATTGGGGTTGCTTCGGTTTGATTTTCTTTTCAAAATTTTTAATTAATTAACCTCACACCACTGAGATCATTATGAGACATTTTGAGACATTTTTTTGAGACATTTTTGCGATATTTTTGAGACAGTTCTGAGACAGTTTTGAGACATTTTTTTTTCATTTGAGATCACTAAAAAAAAACTTGCAGACGATTTTGGATAATTGGTTTACGACCTTTTCTTCACTTATTTTGGTTAACGCGTTTAACACCGAACCCTTATTCTTGGGCAGCTAACTTGCGCGGCGAATGTTTATCATAGCACTAAATGCGTTTAGAGCTTTTTCCCCGCTTGTTGCACTTTGCACTTCTCTCTGCACGTGTTGGATCGTTTTTGTTGTCCGCTTTGGGTTTCTTCTTGTGCTGCTTTTGTAGGTTTGCTGCGATAAGCAGCCTAAGACCAAAAATGAGAGCTTTTCGCCTGCGCCGTGGTAAATTTCGCTGCCTAGTTAAAGAAATTAATTTTTTTTTTTTTTTTAGCTTACGCCAAATCAAAAAAAAGAAATGCCTAAACGAAGGCCACTATTTGCTCTTACCCAAAAATTATGCTGCAAGAGGGTTAAGTCCGCCTGTTGACTTTAATTTTTGCTTGCGATTGAAATTGGCGTTCCACTAGATTTAACATCCGTGGTTGCTTATTAATCTTCCGTGTTCACAAAAAGAACAATGGGTATATAGATATATTTCTTTCGTATATCTGGGTATGGCAGCAACGTCCTCCCGAGGTTAGGTCCCATCAAACAAAGAAAATCTCGTAATGTGTTTGCTAAATTGAAAAGATCGAGTCCCGTCTTCCTAGCTCCTTTTATACCCCCTTAAACAGATATAACCAACTGTCAATCTGTCCAACTCTCTCTTGAATTTTAAATCACCACTACCAGGGCGGCAATCTTCGTTCAAAGTGCAAGGTTGCATTCAACAAATATCAATAACGCTTTCGCGCCAAGCATGCATTTTCAAATATGAATATGAAGCCTGCTTTGGGTTTTTTTATTTCCCTTTCTATTGTTTATTCTGTTTACATTTTTACTGTGCCCCTTACAGCTGCCTCCCGATATAGCAGAAATTTATAAGTATAATCTTTGAATATAGATCTTATGTGTGGTCTCTGCAATACAGGATTCACCAGGATAGAATTAAATCTGTTCAGAAGAAATTTCTTTTATTTGCACTTAGAAGTTTTAACTTCTCTTCTCTTTTAAACCGAAGAACTATGCATGGAGTTTTATTTGTTACCAATCTGCTCAATGGTAAAATCGACTCACCCATGCTATTAAGTCGAATAAACTTAACTGTCCCTATTAGATCCTCTTGTAACTTTGTACCTATTAACCTAGATCATTGCTTTAGCAACTATCTAATGCATGAACCGTTTCCTTGCAACAAATGTTGGATCATTAAATTTTTGTTGAATTCCCCAGAATATTTTAATTTTTTAAACTTTTCATTTCATTTCAGTTTGCTTACTGATTTAAATTTAAATTTTGTTCATTAATCTTAAACATTTTTGTAGCTTAAGCTCTATTTTTTGGTTTAATTTTAATTTTATGTCGACTGATATTAGTTGACAATAAACAAATAATCAAATAAACCTACCTTAGCTGACACCAACTCCAAAAATAACAATAGTTTTTACTACTTGCACAAGAAAACTACATTTATTTTTTAACTTTTTAGGGCATTTTAGTTATTTTGAACTTTTTTTTTGTTAAATTTGTTGTTTATTAATTTCTGAGATCGATGATGCGTTCTTCTGTCCGTTACATACTTTTGCACAAAACTTACATACACTTGTTTAGCCATTTCATGGGTTAAGGGTATAAAAACAACGTTTTCAATTCGAATGATTATTTACTTGTAACCGATTGATAAACTAATATAGATAAATATTGTTGGTTAATTGGTCTCATTTCATTGAATTTAGATCTCCAAATGACTTCCATGAGAGAACAATGTTTAAAATGTGTTGAGTTTTCTTTTATTCCTCTTTGTGATTTGATGGTAAATTTGGAATCATCGTGAAGACGGTTTTTTCTGTTTTGTGAGAACTTTTATTATTTTTGATAAATTAAGATAAAATCCATTTTAAATTGTAACTTCAGTTAAGCGAAATAAAAATGTTTAGTGGTGCAATATCTCACATTTAAATTGCCACCCTATCGACATGATTATAAATATTCATCGAGTGACATTGCAATCGGCAACAATCGATAGCAGAGTTACAAAATATACGGTCAGCTGTTTGATGTCTTGCATGTGTGTGAGTATATTTATTCATAACCGAAAGATTCAATTGTGAACAAAGGTCATAAAACAAAACGACCCAACAAAATTTTAGGTGCAGATTAAAGCATAAATAAAAATTAGTTGCTCAAGTTAAGAAAACCAGAGTCCCAATGCACATACAGCACAGGAACAAAGTACGACATATACCAAAGAGCGTGTGTGCGTAGCTTAAGAGATGGTAACCCAACGATATTTATATGTAATCACATGCAGGAACGTTGTACCTATTGAAATCATTGAGACAAATACGCATTTTTTCTGCATCTTTATTTGATTTCTGCGGTGCGTTGCTGCTACCAGTCTTTGCTATATTATTATATTTTTTACTCGCATATTTCAAAGAAAAAACACTAAAAGCAAAATATGTCTCCGGGCTACAAAAAAAAATCATAGCTTACTCTGACAGCATACATCTCATGTAAAGTTAAATAAAATAAAAAATAAACATTTAATGATTTTGAATTTGTATAGTCTAAAAAAACCAACTTTATTGAAATTGTTTTAGAAACTGTAACCTATTACTTTAAAATACTTGTGGATCAGCACGTAAACATCGCTCATCTCTAGTGGAATTGTGTATGAGTGTGTGTGCGTGTGTGTGTGTGCGTGCGGGTGTGTGAATGAAAAACTTGCAACTGTGAAAATATAACCAAAAATAAAGACGAATCTGTGAATAGAGTGCGTGACTCTTTGCCAGCGACAGCCGCAGCGACATTGCTATCAATACGTGAGAGTAACAGTCACAGTTGCAGTTGAAGCAGGTAAGCAAAACTACTTCAACTTACCCCCGCCCGTTCACACAGCTGTGTCCTTTCTGTTTGGATTCACAAATGTTCTCATATCACAGCGGCAACTAGGTGACCATGGCGGATACGGCGGCAGATGTAGGGCCAACTGCGGCGGCTTCCAAGAAGAAATATAGAAATAAGAAAAAATCACAGCAACGGCAGCATCAGTCACAGAAATCAAGTTCGGAGCTGCCACAGGAAGCATCCGCAGCCCATCAGCCGAATGGCCACGTTCAGGGCGATGCTAATGATGCGAATGTGGCTCTGATCAATGGCCTTATGCAGCAAGAGCAACTGTGCAATGGTCATGCTAAGGAGAACGCTAACAACGCCCAAATTACACCCACAGTCAATGGCCATGCCAATAAGAGCACTTCAGTCAACAACAACAATCACATTAATGATAATAATAACAAAACCAGTAGCAACAGCACCAACAGTAATAACAATAACAATGCTAACAGCATCATCAGCAGCAACTGCCGCCACAAGAACAACACAAATAACAATAGCCACAACAGCACAAATCTCGCCCACAGCACTACAGCGAAAACCAACAATAACAAAACCTACGAGCCAAGGAGCAATGAGGAAGCCAAATGTAAAGACCAGAAGCAGCAAACGACTGATGCAACGACACTAGTAGCAACAACTAGTAAAAGCACTGCCAAAACAGAAACAATATCATCAACAACAAAGACAACACCCATGGCGACAGTTTCAGCAAGATTCAACGTCCATAATGAGGCGCCGTCAACATCAGCAGCTGCTGCTGCTGTTGCTGCTACCGTCACAGAAGAAGCCGTTGATGCTGCTGCTTTAATGCTGCAAAAACAGCTACTGCTCGAACCTGCCATTTCAGCCGATGAGATTGTCTACAAGGAATATGAAGCCGAGCACCAGATGCATGTAAGACAAATCAATCAACTAGTCGATTCTTCAGTTTAAAAAAATACTTATCATTCTGTTTTAATTTTAATTTTTCAGGATATCATGCGTTTGATACAGGCGGAGCTGTCCGAGCCATATTCAATATACACGTACCGCTATTTTATATACAATTGGCCAAAACTATGCTTCCTCGCTTCACATGATAATCAATATGTGGGCGCAATTGTATGCAAGCTGGACATGCATATGAGTGTGCGACGCGGATATATTGCAATGCTTGCAGTGCGCAAGGAATATCGCAAGCTCAAAATTGGCACAAGGCTCGTGACCAAAGCAATTGAAGTAAGTTGCTAATGATTTAAGTTGAATTGAATTTAGACCATTGCAATGTATTCCAATGTAGGCAATGTTGGCTGACAATGCCGATGAAGTCGTGCTGGAAACAGAAATGCGGAACGAGCCGGCGCTACGTCTGTATGAGAATTTGGGCTTTGTACGTGATAAACGACTTTTTCGTTACTATTTGAACGGTGTGGATGCGTTGCGCCTAAAGCTATGGTTTAGATGAGTCGCCGCCACAACTTTGGATAATGTTGAAATTATTGTCTAGCGGGCCGCCACGCGATGCCTGCCAACTTGGATACCTTCTTCTCATGACTTTTACATTTTTAATATCCAACGTTTTCATTGGACTGGCTTCCATACTGTCCACCCTCGAACAGGACTTTTGTTAATACACATTTTTTTTTTCATATATGCAGTGCCGTGCAAGAGTGCGTGACTACAATTTACAGGAAACTTTTTTAATTTATTTAAATTATTTGATTTCTAACAAATTGTATAAAGGCTTAGCCAAACTGTAAAATCCAAAGAGTTTGAAAACAAAACAACGACAAACACAAATATACACGGTTTTTCTATGGCAATGGCAAACTCGATATTCGTTTGTTGATATTGGGTCTCGTCTTGATACACTTCTTATCCTTTCAAAATGGAATTTTGAGTCTACTATGGAAGAATTCAATTGATTTCTGGCCAATGAGAGTCGTCACTTCTAATGGATTTGTGCTTGCTAAATAACAAATTAAAACATCTACGCATTTTTAAACGGCATATATATACATTTATATTTGTCTTAAATTCAATTGCTTGTCGTTTAATTTTGTTCTCATGTGGCATATGACAGCAACAATCTTTTGTACCTTTTAACTAACTACCTAGGACTAACGATTATTATTTTCAATATTAAATGTATGTAAATTATTTAAATAATTTAAGCATATGGCATCAAGAACTCTTATAACAAACATTAAACATACATATATGCAATACGTGAGTTACATACAAACAAATCAAGCAGATAGATTTAAACCCATACAAAAACGTTCTTTAAATCCAAAACAAACGAGAAAATCTTAAACAAAAAAACACAAACACCCATAAAAATATATATGTATGTATATCAATCAAATACACATATAAATCAAACACAGAAACTTAAGTTAATATAAATATATAAAATGGTTTGTTATACATGCATACTAACACTCGTATTTGTATTAATTATTACAAAAAACAAACTAAAATATGTTAAATCAACTTGTACGTGCTTATTTATAGCATTTTAACATTTACAAACATAGTTAAAAAACAAAAAAGAAGAAAAACAAAAATAGAGAACATAAACTAAATAGACAACAAAGATAAAATTAAAATTAAAATACTAAAATTTGCAGCAAGAGGCGCATTGTTAACGATCAAGACTTTCCTCTTATATTATACAAATTACAAATCAAACAAAAAATATGATGAACAAATATTACAAGAAATTAAATAAATTGAGCAATTAAAAAACTATTTACAAAAACTATTCGCCTCATTTTAGGGCATTTCAGTAGTAGCTTGGAACTTTCTTATTTATTATCGTTTATTAAGATAACAGCTTTGTTATTTATTATTATTATTATTTTTTTTGCTTTGTTACCTTTAAGGCTTGCCTGTGGATTTGATACAAGCTGTAAGGAGTGAACAGGGTCCATTGGTAATTATGCAGTTTGGTTACTTTTCCGAAAAGTGGGGGAATTTTTTTTTCACGCTCCCTTATGACTTGGAAACATCATTGCCAGTCATATTATGCTGGCGCATCGCATTGGAAAAAAAAAAAAATTTTTAAACGCAACTTTTTTCGACACCCTTAAAGCTAGAACCTTGAGACTTTACAATTATCTTGGTACATGTTTTCATCAGACAAAGTGTTAAATTAATGGCTCTACGACTCAGGGGACTGGGAAATCGATAACAAGTCGATACACCGCGATGTGCAAATCGATAAAAACACATATACATTCCACAATTTAGCAATAATTTTGGGGGCAAGATAAATGGTGACATTACCCAAAAATCTGCATTAAAAGTTTAGATGCGAAGCCCACCACTTCCGCCTCCAATTATAAAAAAAAATGACTGTATCTTCCGCAGTCTTAAAGCTGTTCCAACCAAACTTGGTAGGATAGTAGATGCTAACATCCGCCGCAGATAACCATTAAAACTTTGGATGTCAGTTTTTGGACTACACTCACCAAATTTGATAAGAATATTGTTAGTTACATACGTTACAGATCTGCATCGAAGTTTTGGATGCCACACCCACTTATACCGCCCGCCTCTATATCATTCTCAGTTGTTGCGCTAGTCACCAAACTTGGTAAAAGGATAAAAGGTGCCATCCGCCACAGATCCGTATCACAAATTCGGATGTCACGCCTACTCCTTCAGCCCGCCTTTTATACCGAAAATCCCCATACATTACTATTTGCACACTGAATCCTTAACACAGTTATGTAAACTGGTATCAGAGTATATCGCAGTCGGTTGCGACCGACTGCAACGTTTTAACTTGTTTTTTATTGTATCTTGTACATTTACATCGCTTTACATTTT
Organism: Scaptomyza pallida; assembly: GCA_018152965.1. Classification (NCBI taxonomy): domain Eukaryota; kingdom Metazoa; phylum Arthropoda; class Insecta; order Diptera; family Drosophilidae; genus Scaptomyza; species Scaptomyza pallida. Next base: position 2,818,973 of record JAECXP010000019.1, on the reverse strand, counting down.
TTAAATCCATAACAAAAAACAAATCCAACACACAAAAGGCTCTCTTTTTCTGGCATATCTATATATATAAAAATAAGTGGCAGTTTTCGTTGTGACATTGTAGCGCAAGAACGAGCTCACCTTTTGAAACCAAATTTTTAGGCATTGTTCGGACTATTTGTGTGAAGTTCGACCCAAATCGGTATACCAGTTCTTCATTTATCTCATATTTTATAATGAGAATTGAAACAAATTTTGAAAATAGAAAACAGGAATTTTGCTGTCAAATTTAAAAATTTTTCAGTGTACTTTCAACACATCAACAATATTTTTTTCTGCTGTCATTTTATTTTGTACGTGCTGCTATAACTATTGTGCGTGTACTTTTCAAAAAATATTTTTGCGGTGTTTCATATAGATAAACAAAAACGTTACTTTGAGCTCTTGAAGATTTTTTTTTACTGAGAAAAAGAAAAAAAGCCACGAGCGCGTACGCGTACAGCAAATTATATGGCAATACGAAGACGAAGTAAGACTGAATATGAATGCACGGAAGCAAATGCATCGCAGCGTGAGAGAAATGAACGAAATAGATCGGTTAACACTGTACCTGTACAGAGTCTTGCACGGCGATCACGAGTAGGTACAAATTATCGTGAAGGCAGAGTTCCGCTTCGCCTTCGCGATTTCAATACGATCCTGACTGCGACTACAGCCTGCATGGTGGCATTGGAGCAATAAATATTATTTGTACGCATTGCAATGCAGCAAAGTTTCGAGGAGAAACAGCTGGCATGTGCTGCTCCAATGGCAAAGTGAAACTGCCAGCATTGGAACCGCCACCAGAACCATTCCATTCCGTGATCACATGAGCATACAATTCATGCTTTCAAATGACTTCTTTTGGTGCAACAAAAATCATGAGATGAATTTATGCCGACGTTCAAAATTCAGGGACAAATATACCATCGAGCAGGCTCGCTCTTACCATTTGCCGATGCTGACTATACATTTTTGCAAATTATTTTACTAGCAATAAATTATTTTTAATATTTTTATAGGTACGTAATAAGTTATACATATTACGTAGCGAAGCACGTACTGGGCTAGTTATCTATATATATAAAAGAGTTTGTCTTAACCAGAGACTGTAATTATTATAATTTTTATATTAAAAATTGAAAAATAAGAATTATTTAGCAATTTTTTTTAATTTACTTAACCAATAACTTATTTTTTGACCTAATAAAAAAAATTATCAAATAATTGTTAAATTTCCATTTTTTATTAAAAATTGTTAAATAACTCTTATTTTCCAATTTGTATTATAACAAGTAAGAAGGCTCTAGTCGAGAAATCCCGACTAGGACATACCCTTAACCCGGTTCGTAACGCTTACAGTTACTTGTGTGTATTCTGCCAGTGACCAATATGACCAAACTTCAAACTGCAATATCTTCGGTGTTTTTGAACCGATTTTGATCAAATTTTTTTTAAATGTTCATTATTTTACCAATAGTTTGAAACCTCGTTTTTACAATTTTGAAATTCAAGAATTTTTTGTTATCGATCACATGTGTATATCGGAAACCAGAAGTGTTATCGAAAATTTGAAGCAAACTTGATCTGCTTATGGTATAGGAGAGCTTAAGTTTCAAGTTTGAAGTCTCTAGCTCCTATAGTCTCTGAGATCGGCGCGTTCATACAGACGGACAGACGGACGGACGGAAAGACGGCCAGACAGACATGGCTAGATCGACTCGGCTGTTGATGCTGATCAAGAATATATATACTTTATGGGGTAGGAGATACTTCCTTCTGTCTGTTACATACATTTGCACAAAACCATTATACCCTTATTTACCCATTTTATGGGTTAAAGGCCCATTCCCAGCAAATAAAAATTTCATTTATGAAAAGTGCTTATTATTTCGTTAGGTTCCACATAAAGCTAGGGTGACCAGATGTTCTAAATATTTTTATGGGAAATGAAAATATTTGTTGGTCACCTTACTTGATTACTTACAAAATAAATCGGTCATTGTGACAACATGATGGCAATAGCTGCTTTTATAGTTCTAAGGAGAAGGAGAAAGGCCAATGAGCTGAAAAGCATCATGCCGCGCCGTAGATGTTGGGTCAACTCATATTTAAACAAGTAAGAAGGCTCTAGTCGAGAAATCCCGACTAGGACATACCCTTAACCCGATACGTAATGCTTACAGTCATTTGTGTATATTTACCCAGTGACCAATATGACCAAAATTACCAAATTTCAAACAGCGATATCTCCGATATCTCAAATGTTCATAATTTTATCAATAGTATTGAACCTCGTTTTTACAATTTTGAAATTCAAGAATTTTATGTTATCGATCACATGTGCTTATCGGAAACCAGAAATGTTATCGAAAATTTAAAGCAAACTTGATCTGCTCATAGCTTAAGAGAGTTTAAGTTTCAAGTTTGAAGTCTCTAGCTCTTATAGTCTCTGAGATCGGCGCGTTCATACGGACGGACAGACAGACAGACATGGCTAGATCGACTCGGCTGTTGATGCTGATCAAGAATATATATACTTTATGGGGTCGGAGATGCTTCCTTCTGTCTGTTACATACATTTGCACAAAACCATTATACCCTTATTTACCCATTTTATGGGTTAAGGGTATAAAAAACGGGGTGAAAAAGGACGCTTCATAAGCGATTTTCGCAACATGATTTACACCCCAACGGTGTTTTATCAAAATTTTCCAAAGTCCATTTTCAATCTTGTTCACTTGCTGCCCGAAATAATAGTAAACTTCTAATTCTATTTTTAAGAACAGCTGATTATGGAATCCACACTGGTTCCACTATCGGAACTATCGATTAACTTTGCTGATGCTTGCTGGGAATTGAATAAAAATTAACAGGCAAAAAAATTTCTGACAACTGTTTTTTTTATATAGAGTTGAACATAAAAATTCCATTCCGGGCGTGCTGGGAATGGGCCTTAAGGGTATAAAAATAAAAAATAAAAATTATTTATCAACTTTTATTTTATCAATCAAAAATAAGAGTTATTTTTCAATTTTTATTTTAAAAATTGAAAATAAAAATTGATTCTACAATTCAACTTTCACCAAGCTCCTTAATATTGATCCTTGAAGGACATGTGATATATCGATGGAAAGGTATTTGAGTGCAGATCGTAAATATATGTCAAAATTTGTTGTTGCTGTGTTGCTAGCTCAAAAGATATTTCTACCAATTTTTATTTTCAATTTTTAATTTTTTTTAATAAAAAATTGAAATTTAACAATTATTTGATAATTTCTTTTATTAAGTAAAAAAATAAGAGTTAGGTATTTGATTTTTTTATAAAAATTGAAAATAAAAGTTTATTCGATTTTTGGATTCCCAGCTAAATAAAAAGTTATTTGGCCGTTTTTGCGTTCACCTTATACCTATATTTGAGTTCGATTTTTTTCAACCCCATAACTCTTATTTGCGGTCCCTGGTCTTAACTGATTGTTGAGAAACCCACAGCCTAAACGAAAAGATCTAGAAGGCTGAAATTTTTACCAAATATTCAGGTTGAAGCACTAAGAAAGGAATTTTATTTTGGACAACTCCTTCGAGTACCTAATGAGCACGTAAGTCCTTTTTTTCCCAGCTTTTGTACTAAAGCTATGCTTTAAAATTGATCAATCTGAACGAAACTTTGTCAGGACATGGAGGCGTGTGAAAAAATTATAGATGCAAAATTTGGACCCGATCCAACAACTCCTGGAGCGTGCTCAGTTTGACTCATTCCACTTTTTAAAACTAGGCGCCAGACTATTGCACACACTGAGGGTTTGATCACGAGCGAGTTTTCAAAAACAAAACAAATGAAATAAGCCAATACAAAAATGGCACACTAAATAAAATATAGAAAACTTGGCTTTTATATGTTGTTAAAAATGTTCTAACTTATTTATTTTATATCTATTGCTAAAATTTTGTAAAAACTATCGGCGCAGAGAAGCAAGCGGGACACTTACTAGTTGTTTGAGCTGACGGTTTATAGACAAACATAACGGACATAGTCAAGCCAACTCGTTTTCTATAGCTTATCACGAATATTTAATATATTCAAAGATGTTTCCTCAAAAGAATGACCTATTTCACCCATTACTTTTACTATTATAACTATTATTTGAGCTCTAAACTCTCGTTATCGTTATCTATTAGAGTTAACCGATGGGTGAAATTTTAGAAATTGTTTGACTCTAAGCTGCCATTCAGTGGAATAGCTCATTAAAATAAGTATTTTCGAGTGGGACTGAATTACTGTAATAGCCTTTTTTTAGCCTAAAAATAAATTTACACAATTGTTTTTTGTTTAAAACATCATTACAACACATTTGTATCAGTCATATTTTAATAACATATGTTGGAAGTTTTATTTATGAAAAAAAAAATAAATAAAACAGCTACAGTACTTATACTAGTTGGTATGGTTTATTTGGTGCACCATAGACAGTAATGTTAGAGCCAGAAAGAAAATGCACTAGGCTGCATTATGGGGGCATTGACACTTAAAAATATTAACAACATTAGCCTCTAACTAAAACTGTGGTCAAACTATGTTTCCTAGTTCTTTCTTTTAGCTATACTTAAGTATGTATAGTATATGTACACTTAGTCCGGATTTGTCCAATTATCACCTGCTGCGTTTAGTCTTTGCTGCTGTCGTTGTTGTGCTGGATTCGCGTAATTGCTTCATTTCACTACGCACAGCGGCTTTAATATTCTGCACCTGCTGACGCACTGTGGTGCTCTTGTAGTTAACGGTTGGTGGCGTTGTCGTCGATGTTGCCGCTGCCTGGGATTTGTCAAAAAGATCGCTGACCTCGACCATGCGCGGTTTAAAAAACATATTGGGACGTATGACGGATTTCTCGGGATGCTTAAATAGATTAAGAAGACCCCAGGACTGCTCCTGTCGCTCGCTTTCTGACAGCGCTGCGTTCTCCACTTCGGACTCGAGCATCCAGGCAGCATTGCGCACCTCAATACGCAACCGTTCGCACTCCTCCAGACTGACGTTCTTGCTGACATTAAGCAGCTGCTCCAGCGGATTAACAATGTACATGGCCGAATGATCTGGTTTGGCCAGTACTCGACCCTCATTCAACGAAATGGCACGATTGTGAAAATCGAACTGTGAGTAGAACTCAAAAAATTGCAAGAGCAGCTCGCTCAGGCTACTGGTATTACGACTGCAAAAACCCAGGCGTTCCGTGTCACGTGCGAAGGTGCAGTTGATGCCATCTTCAGTGACCCGAACATCCGTTGTGTTGGCCGCCTTTACCAGTGCTCCAATTGACGGCAGTATGGGTTGGCGAAGCTGCTGCAGGAAGTACATGACCAAGCAGGTCAACGAAAAGTTACTTATCCAACGTCCTGGCGAGGGATTTGTCAAGCCGCAGGATTGCGCCCAGCGACGTATGCTAAAGGTCAACGGACGCACGCGTGGATCCAGCTCGCCGAACATATACAACAACTCGGACATGTAAAAGCCAGAACTGAAATAATAATATATATTGAAGAAACAAGTGAGTGTTTTTTTTATTCGGAAAACCTAAAAGTATTTTTACTTAAAGTTCAGTTTCATTAGGATTATATCTCACTGAGATATTAAACTATGCGCCGGTGGACTTACTTCCACTTTTCTTTTTGAAGGCATAAGGCTTTAAACTCATTTTTTCAAAACGACTTTTAAAAATTTAGCTATCACGATATCTGAAAAACAGCTTTTTGGATCCTACTTTTATTTTTTGATAAATTGTTTTAAAGCAAAAAACATCGCACATATTAAACAGCTATAGATGGTGACAATTTTATGATAAACATCGTAGTTTTACCATTAGTTCACGACATAAATTACAAAATTTAACAAATATTAAAAAACAAGCCCTTGTCAGTCGCAGGGCTTGCGCGTCAACTAACCATTTTTAGCAACATTTTTTTTCAATCCGACAATTTTAAGACGAGTTATCGAGGGCATCGTAAAACACCTCTTTAAGAAATTCTTTCGAAAAACCGCTTGGTTCTTAAAATTATTTGACTACGTTTTTTGCGAGGGTTTTGTTGACTTTAATATTAATAATATGCAAGCTTTTGGCTTTTTTGAAGTTTACCGAAATTCGGTGTGTTCGAAGTTTTATTCAGAAAACCTCCACACACCGGATGTGAAGTTAAGTTTTATTATCAGTAGGTTGAAACGATTTGCGTCCATGATTAGAGCTCTCGTCAGCAAGATATTGTGATTCATAGGAATGTGGTTCGAGTTAAAGGAAAACTCAACTTGCAAGCTGATTCACCTGCTCCATGGACAAAAGAGATGACAATTGTATGATTATACAAGCTCTATATAGTTTGGAAAATGTGTGTGCATGTTGTGTATATGTTGGTAATCTTATCAACAAAAGCTTTGGCATGCCTCACTTCCATATCTTATCTTATCTTAAGGCCTCTATGTCCGCCAAACTAAACGCTTTATGAGAATGTTGTCATCGTTTCAAAAGTTATTTCGTTGTTGCTTTACCTGTTGTACATATATTTTTTATCAGGTTACTGGCGTTGCGCCTGTTTTTAGAACAACCAAAACGATTTCAACGAACGAGCCGAACGGAGCAAAAATAAGGCAGCAAAAGCATATTGTTTTTTTTTTTTGTGCAGCAAACAAGTTAAAAAGGTGATAAAAAAAAGAAAAATTGAAAATTTTGTTTGTTGTTAATATGAGATTTTTTCTCAAACATAAGTGAAAACAATTAAGAAGGCTCTAGTCGAGAAATCCCGACCAGGATATACCCTTAACTCGATAGGTAATGCTTACAGTAACTTGTATGTATTCATTCAGTGACCAATATAACCAAACTTCAAACTGCGATATCTCCAGTGTTTCTTAACCGATTTTAATTAAATTAATTTAAATTTTTTCAAATGTTCATTATTTTATTCGTAGTATCAACCTCATTTTTACAATTTTGAAATTCAAGATTTTTTTGTTATCGATCACATGTGTATATCAGAAACCAGAAATGTTATCGTAAATTTAAAGCAAACTTGATCTTCTCATGGTTTAGGAGAGTTTAAGTTTCAAGTTTGAAGTCACTAGCTCTTATAGTCTTTGAGATCGGCGCGTTCATACAGACAGACAGACAGACGGACAGACAGACATGGCTAGATCGACTCGGCTGTTGATGCTGATCAAGAATATATATACTTTATAGGGTCGGAGATGCTTCCTTCTGTCTGTTACATACATTTGCACAAAACCATTATACTCTTATTTACCCATTTTATGGGTTAAGGGTATAAAAAAGAATGTTGAACATGTTGAAATTGAAAATTGTCTCTTAATAATCAATGTGTTATGTTAAATAAAAAAACTAATGCCTTCTTTCATTTGGGAGAGCTTTTGTTAGAAAAAGAAAAGAACTTAGCTAACCGAATGTTGCAATATTAACCTGCCATGTATTGATCATAGTGTGCACACATTTTGTGGCTTTAACAAAGTGAACCAACCAACTACAGTAATGATAACAATATTTGCTCCAAGCTCAGCGCTGATAGGGCCAACTTGCCTTCCAGGGCATTTTATGAAATTTGTTTATGATTCACAGGGCGTCGTGCTTTAATAGGGACAGCTTTTTATTGTTGGTGAGGTGACTCAATGATAAACGATCTTAATTAGGTTAATATTGGAAAATGTTTAGCGAAGATAACTTTAAGCGTTCTCAATATTTAACTTTCAAGGAAATTTTAACTTATAAAATCAATTTGTTTTTTTCTGCTTCTTTGTGCAGTCTCTACAAAAATGGGCATTGGTTATGGCGCTGCTGACGAGCAGCTGGAGAAACAGATCGGTTGTGTTAAGTATACCCTGTTCTGTTTTAATATTGTTGCCTGGATGATATCGACGGCACTGTTCGCATTAACGGTGTGGCTGCGTGCCGAGCCAGGATTCAATGACTGGTTGCGCATATTGGAGGCGCAGAGCTTTTATATTGGCGTCTATGTACTGATTGCCATCAGCATCATTATGATGGCAGTTAGTTTTCTGGGATGCCTTAGCGCACTTATGGAGAATACGTTGGCCCTGTTTGTGTTTATTGGCACACAGATCTTTGGTTTCATTGCCACGGTTGCCGGTTCGGCGATTCTACTCCAGTACAGCACCATAAATTCGAGCTTGCAGCCGCTGTTGAATATATCGCTAAGAAGATTTGTGGCAACCTCAGAGTACACATACTCCAACTATGTGCTAACCATGATCCAGGAGAACATTGGCTGCTGCGGAGCTAGCGGCCCGTGGGACTATTTGGACCTGCGCCAACCGTTGCCCAGCTCTTGTCGTGACACCGTTAGCGGCAATGCCTTCTTTAGCGGCTGCGTTGACGAGCTGACCTGGTTCTTTGAGGGCAAGACCTCCTGGATTGTTGGGTTGGCCTTGACAATGTCCATGCTATCGGTCATATGCGGTGTCATGAGCTTTATTCTCGTCCAGGCCGTCAAGAAGGAGGAGGAGCAGGCTAGCACCTACAGGCGTTAGACAGATACCCGCCAGAAAGCACCAACCACCTAGTAACTAACTAACTTAGGTTACCACCTAGACACAGCATCTAGGCGAGCGCGCAGTGCAAAATATACAGAGTTCATGCTTGATAGATAATAAGTTTTTGATTCGAACAATAAGTACACCACACATAAGCACACATTAATCTAAAAAATCAACAGAGAATAAAGCCATCTTTGGCAGACTCAAATAAAATAACAATGTTTATATAACTCCGATGAGCGAGCTTATTGAGATCATTCAAGGAATCAAGTGTCAAAAAGTAAGGCTTGTCAGGACTTTCATTCTACTTTTTTTTTTTATCATTTTATTGGATTAAGGAAAAATACACATAACACAATAAGCATTGAATATTTTGTTGCATAATGATGTAATATAGGGGTATTGTTAAAAACAAATACCCAACGTTTGTTAGCTAATTATTTGAAATTAACGTGAATACTATAATTTTTGGCAATTAAACCTTTTTCGGTAAAACTCTGCATAGTTGTTCTGGCAAGAGACATTTTGCATACTTCTTCTTATTGATTTTGGATTTGAATATTTTTAATGTTTTTTGGGATGTTTGACAAAAAGTATTTGTTTTCATTTTGTTGTACAGTTTAAGTAGCATAACTACCATTAATTTCGAATTTGATTATTACATATTATTTTTAGTAAAGAATCAAATTGTATAACATTCAATTAACACATTTAAAAAGATTGGCTACTGCATCTCAGTGATTAATATATTGATATAATATGACTTGGTTTGATTTAAGCCCAATTTATGGTTAATAGATTAATTATTAACGGCATCTATGTATTCGAATATTTTGATATTGACTTAGCCTATAAAAAAATGGTATATGCATAGATATACGTGTTCAACATTTGGTTAATTAACTAGACACATAGAACTTTTTTTGAGATGCATTGGCCAAATTCGTTTAAGCTCATTTGGGTGCAGCTTTAAGCCAAATGCTTACGCTTGCGACTCTTGACAATCATAAATGACGAATTAAGCTTTGATTTGGGCTCCGTCAACATTATGGTTGCCTTGTTCTTCGAGGTCGAATTAGTCCAGGGCAAAATGAAGTCATTGTAACTCGACAACGAAGTATCAACTATGTTCGCGCCGAAAGCCTGAACGGGCACCTCATCGACGAACTCAATGCCCTTAACATTATATGCCAGTGGAAAGAATGTGTTTACTGGTAATGGTGGCAGCACTGGCAGCACATCATTCCTATTATGACGCTGGCGCATAGCCTCGCTGCGCATCTGTTCGCGTATATAGCGTATGTCGCGCTTCTTGCGATCAAGCTCATCCTTAACTAGCTTCTCGTGTCGACTGTTAAAGACCACTGCAGAATGCGGTTCGACGCCCCTAGGATCGCGACTAAATTTTAATGTGATTGGCTTCCAAGTGGGTATTTCTAGGTGTGGATTGTTGGCGCTCAACTCATGTGCTTCTTTAAAAAAAAATTCGCTGTCACAGTGAAAATCTTCATCATTCCACGAGCGGGTCGCAAATGACGTAAAGGATGTTTGCATTTTTTTCGGAATACGAATACTTATTATGGGAAACTCATTCTTCTCAATCCTCAGCTTATCTTTATTTTTTCTCTTTTTTTTGTTTTTTTCGCTGTAGCTTTTAGAATTTGTTGCTGTTGCAGTTGATGTACTGTTATAGGTATAAGTCAATTCAGGCATTTCCGTATCTATATCCGGTTCGACTGAGCCCAATGACGGATAGAAAAGACTAGAGCTGTTTTCCAGCGGGTAATTACTAATGTTTATCAGCGGTTTTTGTTGCATGAATTCTCGTCCCATAAAATGATGCTCTCGCAGTGGCTCCATTTCCTTACAGTTGGCCATTAATTGACTGTAGTCTAAGTCTGAATTTAGCTGTTGTTCCACCTGTTGATTCATTTCTTCAGACAGCTCAAACGTAAGCTGCTCTTCCTTTTGTTTTGCAAGCCTTTTATGCTCTGATTTTCGGAGTTTCTTCAAAATCTTTCGCTCTTTTTTTTCCTTTCGTTGTTGATGCCTCTCTTGTCGATAACGCTTCTTTTGCTTCAACTGCTCCAGAAGCTGCTGTTCTTGCTGTGCGTCCAGTTTCTTTTGGGCATCTACAATTGGAGCTGGTCTTATTTTTTTGCCAGTTGCCCATTGTTCCTGTTTCCCTCCCACTGCACCGGCTGCAGATTCTGGATACACACGATGAAGAAATAGCTTGCTGACTTTTGGGACAGTATTGTTTTCGTCCAATTGAACATTGAGTTGCGGCAATTCAATGACAGATGTGATGGCCACTTTTTCCTTTTGCACATCCATTTCCACGTCCTGTGGGTGGAACACATAATCCACATTCTCATCTACCGGTTCTATCTCTATGCCGTCCTTGGTTATATTATCATTCAAGTCCTCCTGTGCTATCCGCAACTCCAGCAACTTCTTCACATCAATCAAATCCTGAATATTCTCCAACTCCATGTCCTCTCGGGTTTTGTTTCTTTCATCCGCCCACATGTATCGCATTCTCTTTAGGTGTTTCACATATTTAATTTCTTTCAAGGTTTTTAAATCCAAAAGTGTATACATCTTTCTTAGCGCCAGCACCTCATCTAGCGCTGAAACAACAAGTTGGTTCAGAGCTCGAGTTTCGCTATCCAATGCATATGACAAGCGTTTCCACATTTTTTCGCGCAAATCGAATATGGTGTTGCTTAGTCGATCAAGACGGCACATTAAATATTTACTTTGGGTCACAAATAAGTCACTTTGTATTCTTAGGTTTCTTATCTTGTCGTCTTTAAAACGCAACAGCTCTGATTGGTTCTGCAACAAGTCTAATTGCTGCAGGAGCAAGCGTTTCAGCGATGTGTTCTCTACAACAAGTCCGAGTTTTTGTGCGCTGGAAATTACTGGAATTGTGGGAAATGTAGGTAGTGGAGACATTAGACGCATCAGATGCATTGCAGGTGGTTGCGCCCAATTACCAGCAACTCCGCCCAGTGGGTCAGCATATATGGGCGTCGGTGGGTTGTAATACCTGTTGCCATGGGCAACAAAATTATATGCGCCGTGGCTGTAACCATGATGGGGTCGCGCACATCTGTCATAGGGTAGTTGATACGTGAGCGCATTTTGTGCGTAGGCATCTGATGCATTCATGCGGCGATTAAAACCACTGCCACTGCCACTGCCGCCACCAACACTACGGCCAACACCACCGCCGCCGCGTCCACCAAAACTACGCCAACAACCTCTCGAAAAATATTGATTTATTGGCCGATTGTAACGTTTTTCCATTTGGCACAATAAGTGATTTATTTTTAAGTTTTTATTACTTGTTCACAAGTTTTCAATTGTCAGTATTTGTTTTGATTCCTTGATTTGTTTTGGCATACTGTTTTCCGCTTGCGGCTTTATACCACGAAAGTCAAAACGTTGTGGTAGGCACAGCTGACGCTCATAATAAAGGTGAGCGTCGAATGTACAAATTCACCACACTTAGTTTTCTCTTTCCTTTCTTTACTTTTTCTTTGTGTCTCTTTCTGGCAGCATAATAAACATAACTTAACCAAAAGAAAAATAAACAAATATAACGAATATTGTTTATTCTCCTTTAAAACATATCGCATGGGACATATTTTAATGAAAAATAACTTTGAATACTTAAAGACTCAATAAATTATTCTTTAGGTTTATTATTCGCGCAAATACAACTATCAACTGGAATATTTAAACCAAAGGAGATTTCGACTGCTCGATAGATATGATTTATCGAACGGATTAATTTTAAATGTTAGCGTTGATAAAAGCATTTATATTTGTTTTATACAAGCTTTTTTCTATTTCGCTGTTTTTGTTAAAAAAAAAAGAAGCGAAGAGCCTTAAATAATAAATATTTTAATAAAAATTGCTACTCACAGGTTGCTCATTGACAGATCGACCTCCAGGTTAAGATGTTCATGATGGTATTTAATAATAGGCACACGTGCCTGCAAAATACGTCGTACGTGACAAACACCAGGCAAAAACAGGTGCAGTACATCACCAATGCATTCCATTTGCCTTTGTGTCTGCGAGCGTCCATTGCTAATGTTTTCCTTGGTGTGGTAGATGAGACGCGATGGTTCGTTTGCACTATTCTCTTGGCCAAGATATGATGTGGCTGGAGTTTCGTCACCATCAAAACGCAGTATCAAGTCCAAATCGCAGCCCATTTTGCCAAAACCATTTACTGATGACCCAAACGGCCGCGCTAGTGCATCTGGAAACATTCCAGAGATTGCTTGTTGAACCTGTAGCGCAGCCAAAAATCGCATACGCACACCCAAGTCATTAAGACGCGTGTGCTCGTGAAGTTTTAAAAGCTGTTGTTCAATACTCTCAGCTCCGCGCAACAGCTCCTGAAGTTGCTGAAGGGTCGGCGGCCGCGTCCCGTCAATTGTGGCCAACGGTAGGGTCTGCTGGTTGGCAGCCAGTTTAGCCAGTCCTCGTCGGCCACCTGATAATGCTGATGCTCGAAACCAAAGAAAGGGCGAACGAACCGGCACACCGCTATTGCTTAGATCCTTATTATAGACACTCGAGTCAATAGCTGCGTCTGCCTCACCGGCACTGGCATACTCCAGCAACATAAAGTGGAGCTCATCTTCGTGCGGCACACAATAGTGCTGGGCATTGACAATGCGTCCAAATCTGCTGCAATAGTTATACAATTCCGCATATGACTTTTCCGAGCTGACCTGTACCACAATGCTGCGCTGTGCTTGCCGGTGGCGACTCCCAATAAACTCCTCATAATTGAGTTGGCCTGGTGGTTGATGGGATATGATCAAATCGGTTAAAATCAAACAATAGAATTCAAACACTTTTCCATATTTGTTTACGCACCTTTAGCTGCGGCTTCACTACCGGCGACAGTACTGCACTGTTTTATGCAATACGTTCGCCAGTGCCGTAGCTGTTGTGCACGGCGCATTAGGGTGTTCATGGCGTGTTGTTAAAGCTATTGGACTACCTCATGTATTTGCACTTGTCCGCTTTTAAGGGAAATATGCTTTAATGCTGCACCGTGGTTTGTTTTTATTGCTAGAGTTTTGAGGTTATAGGGCTGCATCAGTCTTTTATCAGGGCCTTCGCACATCATTCAGGCATCGATAGTTGCGTACTAAATGCGTTACTTAGTAATCGATATTTTGATTTGATGAATAATCATATTTAAGCTTTGGCGCCTATTAATGGCTAAGTGAAAATTTAAATCAATATAACCCCTTTAACATTAGCCCCTTCAAAATTGCAACCCTTAGTCAATTAAAATTCACCATAATTCCCATTGGCTACAAGAAGCTCACCAACTGCATACATAAAACTTTTGCCAACGCATGCGTTTTTGTGCAACACACAACACCTTCTCATGCCAAGCGCTTATTCTGAAGAAACCGAACCCCTTCGACCAAACCTTTACTCAATCTGCTTGCACAGGAGGGAGGAAAACATAAAATAAAAAAACGCATCGAGATAAGGGCCCTGGCAACCAATTTTCTTTGGTTTATATTTAGTTTGAGTTGCAGAAACATTTTATGTACAGTTTACACACATATAACAAAAATTGCACATGTTGGACCGACTGAGATATACTCTGATACCTACATATATAAATCTGTTTTAAGGATTCAGCGTGTAAAAAGAATAAGATGTGGGTATTTTCGGTATAAAAAGGCAGACAGAAGGAGCATGCAAGACATCCGAATTTTTCATGCAGATCTGCCACTACCAAATTTTGTGGTTTTAGAATAAAAACTGGAATAAATATCGAAATTTTTAATTTTGGTGGGCGGTGGACGGTAAAGGTTAGCGCGGCATCAATTTAATGTGCCAATCATTTATCTATTTTATGCAGGTCTTTGTTTTCGCAGACTCACGACGGACATTGCACTAAACCAATATACTCTGGCAACAGGGTATAGAAAGCCTCATTTGTAATATCAATTGCTGTTGTAAAAATTATATTATTGGCTTCTGCACTCCAAGGCACACCGGGTTTTCCGTAAATTGTCGCATTGCAATTGTATGGGAGGGCGCTCGAGATCATATTAAGGACCTTAATTTGAAACTGTTGTATGGTTCTGCAGTTGGAAAGTCTTAAAGCTCCCCATTATGAGATTCCGTAGCTCCATATGTATTTTGTAATCCTTTTGTAAGACAGCAGCTTAATTCTGGGTTCAAGCTTAGAGCTCCTGCCAATCGTTCAACGTTTCCCCGGCGCAGAGGGAAGGTAGACTGTGTAGATTTGTTCCACCTGCGCTACCAATCTACCAGCTGTCTTTGTAGGATCGCAGAGGATTCATTGTTGGGATTCGGTGATTGCGAGAAAGGCAGTATCATAACATAAATAGAGACTGTAAGGAAATTGTCGTGAATAATTGGTAGATCGGTAGTGTTTGGGGTGTATAGGAAGCTGCCTAGTACGCTGCCTAGGTTCACTCCGGCTTCTCACCAGAAAACTCCTGCTCTTAAGGTCGCAGCAAAGCATAGTGTGGACAAGCTGTTTCTGATCTTGATTGTTTCTTCTCTTACGCGTTAAGAATGGTGCTAACTTTCGCTCGTTTCCATGGAACAAAAAACTGGCCTGTCGAAATAGACCAGTTGAGAAATTCCACCGAGGAGCTTTGATGCTATTGGCACCCGGCGATTTGTGGTTCTTCCGGCCGCCTATCCCCAGTTTAATCCTTCCGGTTTAAAGCTCGAATAGGGTTGCCTGTTTTGCTCGTTGAGCTTTGCAGAGTTGACCAGCAAATACCTCAGCTCCCCTTCGCTCATTAAGTTGAAGCAGTTTTCTTAGTAGGCCGCTTAATGTGTCGAGTCACTCGCCATAGGCGGTGCTGGGATCTCCTGGCTCAACGCTAAACGAAAGTGCTTAAATACTGCAACTGCATCTTCAATTGCTTTTCTCTTGTCCCCAGGATTTTCAGATGTAAATGAGACCCTCCTGAGGCGTCTTGTTTCAGCGATAAGCGGTGCGATTTCAAGCGAGCAAAGGTGGATATCCCAGCATGGTGTCTTTGATGCGGATGGTACCCTGATGACGCAGCATTGTGCGTTTCAATAGCAGCACTGATTTGCGCACTGGGTCCATTCCCACTTGGTTGGTCAGCATGGACGATGTCGTATCCGCGTAAAGGAAGGTATGATCTTAGTATGGGAGTGATTAGGATGTCGATGAAACTGTTCTAGCTACGGTCTGCTTTAACCAAGAAGGCTAGTGCAGACCTATATGCAGACATTAGCTATAATATTTTGTTTATCTTCTGAATATTATGACTGTCATTTGGTGTAGTGTGTAGTGTGTTATGCACTAGAGGCTATTGAAGTTGTTGCCGCACAAAGTTACATTCTTTAATCATGTCAGCAAAGCTTCGATAGCCTGTGTGGAAAGATGCAGGGCCCTTAGGCGACTCTACTCTGGTCGAATTGAGCAAATGCAATGATTTGGTCTATGTGTAGTCAGAAATCCCCTATAAGACGTTGGTAGGGAAGTTTTTGAATTTATGAAGGGGTAAAACAGTGACCACCAAATAAGAGTGCCTCTTGATTTCAAATGCTTTCTTGTTGTTCTGTGCTGACCTCAAGTTAATGAAAATCAGAGGCAGAGTCCTGCTACTGAGCTCGGTGTCATTAATTGCGTTTCTGACAGTGTGGCTCTGGCCACTCAGCTCATACCTGATGTGATCGATAGAAGTGGAGCGGTATAGACTTAAATCTCTTACCAGTAAGGTCAAGGTAATTTTTAAACGCCGCATCGCTCGTTGTTGTCTCTCGAGGCCTTGCAGGGGAAGTCTTTATCTTCGCCCAAAACTACTTTGATTGCTTTGATGAGCGCAGTTACTGACTTCTTTGACGTCGTAGTTGCAGTCGTCCTCCGACAGGCAATACTTTCTAGCCTTGAGAGCTTCTGAAGCTTAGCCTGGGCTGCAGCGTTGATACAAGGCGTGTCCTCGTTAGCCGGCAGTCTATTTACAAATTTGCATTTGGTTTCGATTGGCTTGGAGGCAGAATCGGTAGTTAAACGTTTAATATCAATTCAGACTTTACTGGCGGTATCTTTTTTTTTGTCATTAAATGATGATGTTAAAACTCTATGAAATGGTTTCCTCGTCTTCACACAACCTAGTCACATATAATATAATATGACCACATTGCAAATTTCCACAAAAATAAAAAATTAGAAGCGTGAGCACGTGACATCATTGAATAAAAAAGTTAATTTTCAAATCTATTTTTAACCTATTTATCAAACAAATAAAACAGTCTATTTAATTCAGTTTGCAAAAATGTCATTGTTGTTAATGGTATCCGGTGATGGTACTGGTATTAAGTAAAATTATAAATGCGTCGTGTTTCTGCATTCAACATTTACATTCCTGTTAAAGGTGGGTATCCAGTACAGCAAAAAAAAAATTCCCATACAAAATCGTCGTAGCAGGAATTGTTTTTTTTGGATCCGTGTGTTTTGGGAATCCAGTAACGTAGCAAAAATACTAAACTTCTTATCGATAGTAGCGATTAAATAAATAGGTACACACTGGCGCTCGGCTCAGGAAATACCAAATCATATATATTTTTGTGCCGAGAGCAACAACAAACACTTCATGAAAAATAAAAATGGAAAAAAAATCTAAAAAACGGGTGGAAAATTGTAACCACGACGGAAATTTTGGATGGATTCCATTGGATTCTGCACCATATTATTAAACTATAAGTGCATACAATTTTTTAATATGTTTTATAAAATATGTGTATTTTAATTTAAATGCTTGCGTCGTTCACAAGTCTTCCTTTCTGATGCCTTCGATGCAAATATGGGTTGACCCACGATTTGTGCTGTCGGCGTTGACGGTTCCGATGCTCTTCTTTCTCGCTCGTTTTTGCATCATTATATGCTGCCAACAATGGAATAAGCATACTCGCATTGTTTACTTTTTTAAATTTAATGCCTCAGTGTGACCATGTATCTCCTAAGATATTATGCAAAATGGCATATTTTTACCACACATTGGGGGACGACCATGGTCACACTGCCCACGCTTCCAAAATATATCTCAAATTCCGGCCAGGAATTTTTTGCTGTACTGGATACAGGCCTTAAGGAGAAAAAAGAAGACTACCCAGTGGCGGCGAGCTAAATGAGGTCGGTCGAAATAATGCATTATTTCGAGCCGAAATGTAATCCATTACCTATGATCTTTTTTCTATTGCATTTGTAATGGACAAAAAAAAAACGACTGCTCTCACGAGCGCAATGAGCTATTGTCAACTTCGTTTTTGTACGCCCCTTCCCCTCTTACCCACAAACGATTTTCTTCTTTCGTTTTTTGAATGTTTCGTCTTGGGTATGGTCCGCGTGCGTTTCTTTGTCTATGCCTAATCCTTTTGTATGTATAGTGCGGCACGCGTCATTTGTATTAATTTCTCGACTTGTGTGGACGCATTGGTATTTGGTATGTATAAATCATCTTTTTTAGATTTTAATAACAACAAATTAATAATGTTTAATTTACAGATGCTATTAAAACAGAAGGTTGCACCAACCAAACATACGCAGCAACTATAAAAAATGGCTTCCGTGTTGAAAAAGGTCGGCTTGCTAAGCAAGAATTTGATAATAATTCTTATTTTTTGGCTTATTATCAATATTGAAGTCAAAAATATTGTTTTTTTCAAGTCTTATTTTTAATATAGAAATGTTAAAATTAAAATTTGAAAAAAAAAATACTACTTAGCGTATATTTTGTTTATTATTTATTATATTACATTTGCAGGAAAGTAAGCCATTTTATATAGTGGGAAATTGTGTGGCAGGTATATTGTCTAGTAATGTAAGGACATTACCATCCCATAAGCGAATTTTAAATCGTATGCTACGTTTTCTACAGGTGGCAGAATTTCTGCATTACAATATTTAAAAATGCTACGCTTGGGTAATGGAGACCCGAATGAAACTTCGGCTCTTCATTACTTTCTGCATTACGAAATTCAATAAACTCATGCAGCGTGCCTACAAAGCGGCCATTGGTTAAGAAAGTAATCTAGCTTGTATTCGGTTTTTGAATGCATACAGGCGAGAAGTATTGCATTCGTAATCGATCTAATAATAATCTGCATTTGCGCCACTGGGTAAGAGCGAAAGAAAAAGAGAGTGAGCGCGAGTTTGTCACAGCTTAATGCAAAAAGTAAGGAGGAAAGGAAAGAACTCTACAGCGTGCCTAAAAACTTGCAATCGCACTGCAAACCGAAAAAAAAAAACATCACAGCGTCTGCTCCTATTTTTTTTACAAAATAACCCGCATGAGTTTAAAAAAACAAAAAAACTGTGTAGACTATGATACAAGTAAAGAAGATTTACTTCACCTAGTTCTTTACATGTTGATAATTTGCTGACCATCTCAGGTTTTAGAAAAAATATCTAAAACAATGGTTGCATATAAATTGATGTTGTCCTTATAAAGTACAATATACTTGGCATATAAAAGGTTCCACACACTCAGAACGCTGTGCTTCTAGATGTTGTTCCACTGCAGTGCCTACAAAATTTTAATACACTTAAACCTTGAGTCTGGGACTATAAAAAAAACATAAAGAGGGATTATTCTATTCCGGTTTAAGTGTTTTTTTTTTTTTTTTGTGTTTTTTCGTATACTGGACTTTTGCCAGTTAAAAATGTTGAGCGTAGACTCGTCTGCAAAAAAGTAAAGTGTTTGTTTTTTTGTACGCAGAGGCTTAAATCGTTTCTGGGCAGTCCAAGCTTAACTTCCTCTTAAATAGTGAACATTTAACACACTGCTGCTTAAATTTGCTTCATCAATTTGGTGAGTTTCCTTTTACAGAAATACATCTATCGAATTCACTTAAATACAACAGGTGTCGAAACAAAAAACAGATAAGTAGGGTCCAGTAATGAAATCAGAGGATACATGTAAAATATGTGTGTGTCTAAACGCATATTCAAAAAGTGCGTGTAATGCTGAGTTACTGCATACTTGACTAAACTTCAATGTGCAATAATTGAATCTCTCACAGATTTTTTTGTTTTTGACTTGATTAAAAAAATTTTTTAACATTTAATATGTGGAGAGTAATCGATAATTTGAAACAACCTTGATCTGCATAGTGATTGGGTGAGCTTAAGTTCCAAACAAAGAGTCTATGGCCCTAATGGTTACTGAGATCGACTCGCTTATGCAGATAGATAGGTCAATAAACTAGATCAATAAAATATGTGTCCCATTTCAATTTAATCCAGTTATAAGAATGTTATTCACAAGAGATCCGTATAAGTCTTTACCAGAATTTGAAATAAGTTGCCCTTTCTGTAATCTTAAACAAATTTAAACAAGATTTGAATTTTTAAAATATCCTGAAGTCGGTTTTGTTTTACACCGTTATCCGTCTGCTCAAATTTTGAGCCTCAAATACAACATTTGTTTGTCAATTAAAATTGACGCCCAATTGTTTTCAATTAACCTTAATCAGTGAGTTTATTCCCAGATTGTTGTGAGTTGATAATTTAAAAAAAAATTTCATCATCAACAGGATTATTTCATTATTGTATTATCTTGTGTGTTAAAGAAGTTTTAGATAAACTTTATTTGGACTTATGTGATTAGAAATGGTTTTTTATTAATTAAACTTTTTTTATACACATTTCAGTTGATATTGTTATTTCATATACATTAATTTAAGTTTCATTTGTGAATGTGATATTTGCCTTTATTTGTATACCTAGGTTAAATTTATGCTATATACTTTTAAGTATGTACGTCCAAAAGTAAAACTGTCTAATTAATGCTTACTGGTAAAACGCTTTTTATATATATTTTTGAAATAAAGCGCGTTGCAGTGTTTTGTGTTTAGTATGTTTTATGTTTATTTATATATTGTTTTGTTATAGTTTTACTTAAAAACAAAATTTGATTACATACCATTCAATAATATATATATAATATGGTTTACATAATGCAGATATTGCAAGTTTTTGTGGTGATCGATTATGACGGTTTTTTTTTTTTTTTTTTATTGTTGCTTTTTTACTTGCTAATGAAAAGTTGGGCTTGAGTTTAGTTGTGATTTTTTGGCTCTGACGTTTGGCTAATACATGTATTTATTCTTGTTTTTATGTGAGTGTGAAAGTGCGTGTATGTATATGTAACCTTACATATATATATATATATATATATATATATATATATATATATATATATGCATTTAAAATAAGATATTTTAACCAAATCAGTTTTAATAGCAAACACGCAAGGTTCTCTCTTACTCTTACTTAAATTTATTCTTTTGCTGTTTGTTTATTTCGTCAT
This sequence comes from Scaptomyza pallida, assembly GCA_018152965.1. Taxonomy (NCBI): domain Eukaryota; kingdom Metazoa; phylum Arthropoda; class Insecta; order Diptera; family Drosophilidae; genus Scaptomyza; species Scaptomyza pallida. The sequence goes on along the minus strand of JAECXP010000019.1, from coordinate 2,798,021 downwards.
TTTTTCAAGTTTTTTGATTGTTTTACTTATTATCTCAGTATCACATATGTTTCCTCGAATAAGCTATGTGGCATGTGCTGCTTTGAGACGGTACAAAACGTACGGAAACATATCAATTAAGCAACAATTTTACAGGCTTTTATTTTATAAAACTTAATAGCAAAAAAAAACTATACACACAATAAAAGGAACATATTGAAAACAGGAAAGAATGTATGAACTTAAGTCATTATTAGTACATTATTTTAATTAAAGCATAATGCGCTGTTTATCAATCTCCAAGTAAATTGTGTGCGTGTGTATGTGTGTGTGGGCGTCGGCGTGGTATGCATGAGTTGGATTAAAATAATTATCCATAACATACACTACATACATACATTCAGTTAATATATATACATATGTATAAGTGCAGCAAAATGTATTCAAAATATTGATCGCCACGTCTTACCAAAATCATAATGAAACAAGTAAGAAGGCTCTAGTCGTGGAATCCCGACTAGGACATACCTTAACCCATTACGTAACGCGTAAAGTCATTTGTGTGTATTCACCCAATGACCAAACTTCAATGTTCGATATCTCCGGTGTTTCTTGATCGATTTTAATTTCAAATGTTCATTATTTTATCCGTAATTTAACTTCATTTTCACAAATTTTAAATCCAAGATTTTTTTGTAATCCATCATATGTGTATATCTAAAACCAGAATGTTATTAATAATTTAAAGCAAACTTGATCTCACGGTGTAGGAGAGCTTAAGTTTCAAATTTGAAGTTTCTAGCTCTAAAAGTCTCTGAGATCGGCGCGTTCAGTCAGACGGACAGACAGACAGACATGGCTTTATCGACTCGGCTATTGATGCTGATCAGAAATGTTTATACTTTATGGGGCCGGAGATGCTTCCTTCTGTCTGTTACATACATTTGCACACAACTATTATAACCTTTTTTTTACCCATTTCATGGGTTAAAGGTATACAAAAAACACACATATTTTCATTGTTTAGATGTCATCTATAAGACGACCTTCAATAACCGAAGAGTGATGATAGTTTGGACGCGGTCTAAAGTCCTCGTTTTGTTCATTCAATTGTGTGGGCGATAGATCCACGCCAGGACAAGAAGGCGTCACCACAATCTGTTCGTACTCGTGCATACGTTTTCTATTAGATTTTATACATTATTTAGTCAAAGGTGAACCTAAATGGATAATGTGTTTAATTATATATTCCACTTACCCAAAGCATCGAAAGATTACGCTTTTGAGCCAACCAAAAAAGTTAAACTCAGCAGTCAGTCCGGGCTTAACAGCGGGGTTAGCTGTGCCAACATAGAACCAGACGACAAAGACCACCAAAAAACAAGTTAAGGCATAATACCAGTTCACCAACAGCATGACCAGCAGCTTGGTAAACGCCTACACAATTAGAAGTAAACAAAATTAACAAAAGAAAAAAACAAAGATTTTAAAACTAATTTTACTTACGCCCAGCAACGAGGCCCATCGGTTGCAGAAACCAGAATACCAGTTTTTCGTCTTCGAATGTATAGGCGGACGAATTGGGGCAATTGGTTCGTTCTCATCCTCCAGTTCACTGCCGGCCTGGCCCGTTGAAGACGGATCCACAACTTGACCGTTGCTATCTGGCGAAGCTTCGGGATCGCCTAGGTGTGACGCCGTGCTAGGCGCTGGCGCATTAATATCTACAATATTCACTATAGGCACTGGTGGCACTGATTGTGCTTGATGCATGGGCGAGTTCTGTGGACTCTGCAGATTCTTGTGGCGCACTCGATCCGGAAAGAGTAAGTCTAGATCATTGCCACCATCGGATACGCTGCCGTAGCGTCGAGTTTCATAGCTAGGACTCGAAGCCTGTATACGAAAGCGTTCCTCTCGCTGTTCCTGTATATCAAAGGTTTGAGCTAATGCGAAATATGCATAGTCTATACAAGCGTAGGTGATCAAAAACGGCATAGTCACAATGGGCGCCAGAAAGTTAATGTCGCCAACGATAATGAAGCTAACTGTGACAACAGCCACAACAACCATTGCGTACAGCGGCACCTTGTTTGGACCGCGCTGCATGCAACAAAAGCATACAGAGAGATAAAATCAATACATAAAATAGTTGATAAGTTGATTTTGTATACTTACACCCTTGCCAAGCACATCGATGCCGGGTATGACATTCTCCTTTGCAATGCTTTGGAGAACCCGCGGAGTACCGTACATAGCACCCAGGCAGGAGGACATGCTAGATACATAGATGCCAGCGAGCAGCAGAAAGTGTACGGCTGAAACCCTAACTGAGATCATAAAATTTATGTATAACTTGGGACGCGTGCATGTCGCACCCAAAAACAGCACAAAGACCAAGTACAGAAATGTGCTGAAAAAGAAAAGAAGAGAATATTAAATTGAAAGCGAATATTAAACTGACATCCGACGTACGAGGTGCCAAACGCGGCTAACGTTCCATTAGGAATATCCGTGGAGGGTGCGCGCAAATCGCCACTCATATTGATGCCGGAAAGGACACCAGTGACTGTGGGAAAAAATACTCCAAAGACTCGAAACCACGAATAACCATTTTGATATTCCGGCCAAAGATTTTTAACAAAATTGTCACTCATCCAGCCATCGAAACCATTTTCTGCAATTAAGGAAATAACCTTATAATTCAAGCATTTAAAAAAAAGATCAACGTACTTACCAGGGTCCTCGCCAACAAAACTGCCGACCATAAAATCCAATGCTGAGATAAGCAAAATCATGAGCAATATAAACTGCAATTTGATCACCCACTTCACGCCAGCCACATTAATGCAGCCGAGAAGCAGGACGGCACCCGTAGCAAATCCACGTATTGCCCACTTGTTGCCCTCGAGTCCCACTAAACCAGCCATCGATTCGCCGAAGCCCATTACATTAAGCGCACAGCCCACGGCTTGGCCAAAACAGTAGAGCAGACCAAGCGAGCCACCAAATCGGGAGCCCAGCGTGTGTGCAATCAAAAAGTAAACACCACCGCTTTCCACTCGACACCGCTCGCAGATTCCAATGGCAGAGAGCACACTAACCAAGGCAATTACTACTGTGCAGAATATGATTAGCACTGCATTTATAATGCCTGCCTGCGCCACAATCCAACCAGAGCGGAGAAATACAATAACACCGAATACATTTATCAGACAGGATGTGAAGACGCCATCCCAAGTACCAAACAACACAGGTTGCGAGATGAAAAAGTTCGAGCGCCACCTGTTGAGCAACGATAACAACAGCATTTATCAAATGACATGACAAGTTTATGCCTGTTCGTTTACGTACCAAGGTTTGTCGCCCTGTTCACCGGCAAAAATCTCATTGGCGCCGGACGCATGATGACCACCGGCAGCGTACGTGTACTCATTGCCTAGGTCTACGAAGCCGCCAGTGTTGTTGTTGCTGCGTTGACGAAAACTGGCAACGGTTATCTCACCATCATCGTCACCGCCAAGACCAAACCGTTGCCAATCAACGGTGCGTCTATTGCCGTTGCTTTCTACGTTATTACTCATACTTTTACCTTTTTTGTTGTCAGCCCTTCGTCTTTCAGCACCCCCGCGCCTACAGCTTTTGACAATACTATTTTTTTGATGTTTTGTTACTTTGATAGGTTCGAGCCTTTTTTTATTCGCAAGAAAATTTGACTTTTGACTGCTGTAAGCCAATCGTAGCTACAAAATGATTTGTTATCCAATGGACCGAGTTTTTGTTGCTGTTTGTGTTTGTATTTATGTTTATGGTTTCGAGAATGCATCCACGCAGGCAAGTTGGTCGAGTTACGTTTACCGCCGATTTGGCTTACTTACAGCTCGAAGACGCAACAGCGTCATATATCATTGTAAGCTGGCAGTGTCACTAACCAATGCAAATGTATTTTCAATCCGTATAAAACTTAAACAAAAACACTTCTTTAACATATACAGATATATAAAACTTGCGCAGCTCGTCATCGATAGCTTATTGTTGCTTTTGTTGTTGCTGTGTAAAAACGATAACAATTCACAGCGTGACTGCGCGCACATATTTGAAAAAAGTGCAACCCTTCAAACATGCGTAAAAATCTTAAAAAGTAAAACTTTCTTAAAAACCACAAAAGTCACCAACAATCGTTTTGCTTTTTTAACAGATAATATATATTTTATGAGCGCTGGCCTTAATTTTATTCAAGCTGGTGCTAGCGAAGACTTAGGGATATCAGTATATTGGAAAAGGAAGTTTGACTAACCTTGATTCTTTTGAAACTTGCTGCACTGCAATTGCCAAACGGTTTAGTCTTTGGATGACTGGCAAGCAAAGACTCCAAATAGTATCTGAGTTGGCGCTAATAACTGAATATTTCAAATATTCACTTGAAATTTGTACCGTATAGAAGGAAACATGTCCATAAAGGCCATACATACATACATTATAAGCGTTCTTTGTATAGCCATGTCCGTCCGTCCTTCTTAAACTTTGACCAACGTCTTCTGATTGTTTCAGTTAGATTATTTGTCAAATTCTGCCAAATCGAACCAAAATATCATATGGCTGCCACACAATAAAGAAGATTTTAAAGAAAAATTAAAAGAAAAGGTATTTTTCCAACGGCCCCACAACGAAATTGATATGTTCACCTGCCATATACATATATATATTTTTATAAATTATATAAAAACAGTTGTCGGAAAATTAATGCATGCATTTATAGTTCCTATTGGCATACATGTACCTACATATATATATATATGTACATATTATATTCATTTAAATAAAAAAAACCTGCAAACTTTATTTTGTTGCTTGCATACGAATATTTAGTCGTTGTAACTTAATGTAGTTTTAAAAATCAAACACTTTTCTGAAATGCAAATTTATTTTGCCGGGAATAGGCTTGAAGCATTTTTTGCCTATGTTATTTCAGGAATGCCAAACAAAGCATTCATTACTCGTTTGTTTGTAGATTTAAAGTCGTTTATTATGTTTTTCGTTGTATTTTTTTTTTTTTTGTTGTCTGAAATTTAATGCATGCATTTATAGTTCCTATTGGCATACATGTACCTCCATATATATATATATATATATATGTACATATTATATTCATTTAAATAAAAAAAACCTGCAAACTTTATTTTGTTGCTTGCATACGAATATTTAGTCGTTGTAACTTAATGTAGTTTTAAAAATCAAACACTTTTCTGAAATGCAAATTTATTTTGCCGGGAATAGGCTTAAAGCATTTTTTGCCTATGTTATTTCAGGAATGCCAAACAAAGCATTCATTACTCGTTTGTTTGTAGATTTAAAGTCGTTTATTATGTTTTTCGTTGTATTTTTTTTTTTTTTTTTTTGTAATCAAAAATACCAAATTTAATCTATTTTTAATAATAATAATACCAAATTTAATCTATTTTTAATCAAAAGCATTTGCTTTTAACCTGTTGCCAGTAACGCTTATTCTTCCTATCAAATTCAATGCGTGGCCAAAGCAAATGGTAGTGTTTTTTTTCAAGATTTTCCATGCCTTTATCATAAAAGCTGCATTGTCACTTATTTGGGGTGTTCACCAGCTCGTTTCATCGTTTCATGTTTCAAACTTGAAACGTCGTGCAACAACAACTCACAGTCAAAATTTCTTGAAACGCTTGAAACACCTCAGCCTATGTATACAAAAAGTGTTACAAGTTTCAAGAAAGTAGAGATGGGAAGAGCACGAAATTATCGGTATTTGCTTTCGATGCTTAGTATTTTTCAGTATAATTTGGTATAATTTTCTGCAAAAAAGTGTGAAAACATATGATTGATGGCCGCCGCAAACAAAAGTAAATTTCAAATGTTAAAAGTATGTATTGAGAAACTTATTTAAACAACGAGCTCTTCTCACTTTTAATATCCTCTATATATATCCTAATACTTTCAATTGGCATTTTTTATAAATCTAGGCAGTATAAGCGCAGTAAACAGTAACAGTGACAAAAAATTTAAGTAAAGTAAAGTAAACAACAGCTGACTTTTTAAGTATGAAACGTCATGAAACCATTAATTCTGTTCACGAGCTAAGCGTTTCAAGCATGAAACATGAAACGATAAAATGGAACTGGTGAACACCACAATTAATTTTATTTTTTTCTTATTTCAGATCCATATTCAATTAAACATCAATGTTAAACAAATAATTCGATATATTGCAAAACTTAAAATATCGATAGGTCCAAGATGTTTTTGCAGCCCTAGCAACAACATCCCTATGCACGTGTTGATATTTTGTTGATTTATTTAAACCTAATAAACATGGTTAAAAAGCCGGACAAGTCGGTGAAGCCGAACTCAAAACGCAAAAAGCAAGATCAGCAAACGAATTCAGCACAAGCCGAAAATGCAGATCCGGAAGCAACAGGTATTTGGAAGGATTCACGATTTCAACATCTTCTGGCTGATCCACGCTTTCGAGGCGTTCCAAAGGTGCAGCGCAAAGTGAAGATCGACAAGCGCTTTCAGGGTATGTTTGACGATGATAAGTTTAAGGTTAAATACACCGTAGACAAGTACGGCAGGCCAGTTAACAAAACAAACGCCGAAGATCTGCGAAAATTCTACGAGTTGGACGACAACGAAAGCTCTGACGAAGATGAGAATCTGCAGGCGGAGACCAAAGAAAATTCAACCATTGAGGATGAGGAGCGACGTGCCGAAGAGGTAGCTATCGCACGTGACGAGCTGACCAATGAAGCGTTGCCGGCAGAAAGCGATAGTGATGATGATGACACCGAAGTGCCCGAAAATTTGCGTAAACGTTTGACAAATCCAAATATCGACTATGCTCGTGGCGAGGGTCGTCTTTTGACCGACTCCTCGTCGGATGAAGAGAGTACAGATGAAGACGTCGAAGGGGGACCTGAGCTTCAGATCGATCATGTCTGGGGCGAGTTGGATATCGATGCAGAATGCACAGAGGAATCCACTCGCCGTCTGGCCGTGTGCAACATGGACTGGGATCGCATTCGTGCCCAGGACTTGATGGTGTTGCTTAGCTCATTTTTGCCACCCGGCGGCAGTGTTCTTAGTGTCAAGATTTATCCATCTGATTATGGCAGGGCCCGTATGGCTGAGGAGGATGTGCACGGTCCCTTAGAGCTGGTGAATGCCCAATTAACTACCGAAAGTGATGTTGAATCGGACGAGGAGCTAGTACGTGAGCAGGACAGTGATGCTGAAGAGGGCGATGACTATCACATGGAGAAACTTCGTCAATATCAACTAAATCGCTTGCGCTATTATTACGCTGTTGCTGAATGCGACAGTGCTGATACCGCCGATAAAGTGTATCGCGAGTGCGATGGCATTGAATACGAGAGCTCGGCAACACGTGTAGACCTTCGATTTATACCGGAAGACACTAGCTTCGATGAGGACATGCCCACGGACGAATGCTACGAGCTTCCGGATGCAAGCAACTATAAGCCGCGGCAGTTCACAACGACAGCGCTGCAGCAGGCAAAGGTGGACTTAACCTGGGACGAAACAGCACTAGATAGGCGTGAACTTGGCGATAAGCTGTCCAGCGGCAAAGTTGAACAGTTAAATGACAAGGAGCTGCGCAAGATTGTTGCTTACAGCAGTGAGGAGGAAGACGACAGCGATGAGGATGAAGATAAAAACGAAAAGAAAAGGGAGAAGCAGCAGCCAACAGAAGCAGAGGCAGCAGAATTTAAACGCACCAAACAGAAGGAGCGCATTGAAAAGTATAAAAATTTGCTTGCCGAGATCAATTCCCAGGAGAAGCAGTCCAAAGAAAAACATTATGAAATGGAAATGTCCTGGAACATTACTGAAACCACTGAAAAGCCAGATGATGTTATAAATGAGCCCATTGTATGCAGCAAATCTCATTTAACGCCAATTGAGAAGGTGCTGCAAAAGCGTAGTGAGAAAAATAAGCTGCGCAAGGAGCAGCGTCGTCGCAAACAACTGCAGTTACGTGGTATCGATCCCGATGATGCAGTAGCAGATAGCGATGATGACTCCATACCTGATGGCATTGACATGAACGACTCATACTTTGCTGATGAGTTTGCCAATGGTAATTACGAACAGCCAAAGGTAGGTGAGTCAAAGATATCGAAAAAGCATAAAAACAACAAACCCACTAAGGCGACGTCCGAAGATGCGGAAGCCAAGGCGCAACTGGCCCTCATGCTTGACGATGATGACGATATAGGGCAACCCAAGCAGCACTTCAGTCTGGCCAAAATCCTTAAAGATGAGCAGACAAGCGGCAGCAGTAAACGCAAGCGACGCAAACAGCTGAAGAAGTCCAAAGCGAATGATGGCAAACAACAGCAGGATGATAATTTCCAGGTGGATCTTAATGATACACGCTTCAATGCCGTCTACAAATCGCACGAGTATAATATTGATCCAACCAACTCCAATTACAAGGCCACCAAAGGTATGCAACAAATTATAGGTGAAAAGTTAAAGCGTCGCTATCACCAGCAACAGCAAAAGCAGCAGCATCCGAATGATGTAGAACTGGAGCCGGGAAAGAAACGGTCCAAGCAGCAGCTGGAGCAAAGTGCGCTAGTGAAAAGTCTTAAGAATAAGATAAAGCAACGCAAAGTTTAGTTAGTTCAATTCCTATGATTTACTTCGCTTGTAGAGCATCATAAATATATGTTTATCTAGCCATCTACTAATACAGCAAACAAAATGAACAGGATACATGCACATGTTATGTCTTTTACTGGGAAAACAAAACGAATATTAATGATAATAGTTGAAATACTGCTTGTAAACTGCGTGTGTAATAAAGGGATCCACACAAATCAAATCTGGCAGAGATATTCGTTGATCTGTTTCGTATACGATCATCAGCTCACATAGTTTAGCCCAAATGGGATCGTAACGTTGCCGCACCAACTGGCAGTCGAGTTTGGGCCGTGCCATGGCTTTCACAACGCTGCAAACGTGCTCGAATGGATCCGTTGGCTTAAGCAGTGAAAGAAAGGGATTGCGACCAATGCACAGCTCGTAAAGTACCAGGCCCAATGACCAGATATCCGATTTAAAATCACATTTGGCGCCACACATAATCTCGGGTGCCATGTACAATGGTGTGCCAAGCACCTGCCATGGTTGCTCTTTGGCGGGTGCATGTACATTGGATATGCCAAAGTCGGCATACTTGATGCGATCATTCGCATCTAGCAGCATATTCTCTGGCTTGATGTCGCGGTGGATTACGTGACGGATGTGGAGATACTCCAGGCCCATAATCATGTCGCTAAAATAGCGCAATATACACGCCTTATCGACTAGTGCACCACTAACACCACCTACGCGCGATCTAGCCCGTTCAATAACATCGCGTATGGTGCCATTTGGTGCAAATTCCATGACAATGTTGACAGTGCCCAAATGCATAAAGGAGCGTATGAACTGCACAATATGTGGATGTCGCAGCTGCGAAATGATATATATCTGACAAATGCAGTTCGATAAGCTCATGTGATAAGATAGGTGTATGTATATATTGCTGTACCTCCTCCTTGATTAACGACAACTCACTCTTTGGATTACGAACAATAATACGTTTAACACAAACTTTACTTTGTTTTTGGCCCTCGCGCTGTAGACAAAGAAATACGCGCCCAAAGGAGCCCTGGCCCAATATGCGCAGCGTGCGTAAATTTGGATCACCAAAATTCATGGCACAGTTTTCATTTTTACCTTTGGAACACGGCAGCATCAAGTATACAGTTATTATTCCATACATACATCGCGCGCAATTTTGATGGCACAGCACTGTCGTTATCGTCAAACTGGGCAGCTATTTTTCATTTATCGAACATTCCCAAGCCCGATAAAATCGTGAGCGCTAAATATGCCCTAATTTTGAAAATGATTACCAAGCAATGCAATAAAGTACACACATTTATAATTAAACTTTATTTGGAAAGTCCCATTATTACAACTTTTCTTTTTTTCTTTTATATTGACATTTATTACAAAACAGTAAATTTTATACAAATTTGAATCTTTTAGTGTTCATACACATATTTGCTAAAATACATTTATTTAAAAACACACACACACACACACAACTCAATAACAATCTATGCATGAGAATATACACTCATTGTTTTGCTAACTTTTTTCTTAATATGTTCATGATTGTTGTTGTTTTTATTTTTGAATTGGTTTAATTATCTTTAATGTTTCTTTTAAATACTGCAATAGCACTAAATAAAAATTTACTAAACTTAAAAACGAATTGTGGAATTACACGATGCAAAAGTTTTGTGTTGAAAATAGAAAAGAAAATATATAAGAAACAAATATACGAAATATATGTTATAATGTAGTTAACTCTAGTAAAGTTGTTTCTCGGTGTTGTAACGTTTTGTTCCACTTTCAATAACAATATGCGCTATTTATTGGTATTTTATTTGTGTACTTTTTTCTTTTCTTTTTAATAGCAGTTTGGTATTGTATATACAATCATTATAATCATAAAGATAGATATTGAGACAAACCTAAACAAAATGTAAATATAAAATATATATATTTTGTGTATTTACTATTTAGTGTATACGTTAAGATGTTTAACTGTATTAACGTTAAAATTTATTTTCTTTTTCTGTTCTTGTTTTTTGTTAGCTTTGTTTTTGTTTTTTGGTACAGCTCGTTATACGATCTATGGCAGTTATTTTACGCCACCTTCTTCTTCTTAAATTTATTCTTAAGCAGACCAGGCATCAGGGAGGCGCAAGCACAAAGCGTTAATATGCCCATGGAAGTCCAGGAGAAAGCCTCACTCGAACTGCTCATCTTCTGTAGCGTCTTGCCCGCCTGTATTGCAATCACCGACGGAGGAGCAACACCACAGAATGTGCCCAGCGCAAAAACGTGCAGCGGCACACCAATGACTGGTGAAGCAAGATTGATGAACCAATTGGGCAGAATCGGTGTCATGCGCAAAAATAACATATAGTTAAAGAGGCTGTCGCGATACTCCTCGACGTGCCGGGACCATTCGCTTGTCTTTTTTGGCCAAAAGTGTCGTATGAGACGCCGCCCGACCAGATTCGACAGCGTATAGCAGAGTGTCGCGCCCAGAGCCGAACAGAAACAGATCAGGAACAGCGCAATCGGAAACTTGTAAAGGAATCCAAGCAAGATTGACAGGAATAACGATCCAGGAATGGCGAATGTTTGTAGGCTATTTGATAAGAGACTCACAGTTAAGGTCAACCAAATGATACATTTTGTAATCAGAAAAATTAAAGAGTTGTAAAAAAAAACACAAATAATTATTGCCAAGGGGCCAAAAACAGATCATATAAATTGGCAATTGGCTAGGTAGCTAATCGTAAACTATTTATACATACTATATTAACACGCGTTGACAATAAATACTCATCTACCCCTAACCCTCCTCTGTCTCACAAAACCTATACTCCACCCACCCAAATACTCGTAAGACGTGCCAAGTAAATGTACGATAACAGAGAATAACAAATAAAACGTTTTGTGTTGATATTGCACATACATATATGTACATATGTATATATGTATGTACATATATACAGTACGACCTCGCTCAATGCAACCCTCGTTACACGCAACTCCTCGATAATTGCAACACCTGAAATTTTAACATTGTAGACTCTGTTAACGCAACTTCCAAAAAAAATTACCTCATTTTACGCAACTTTCTAAGGAAATCGTATGTTTTTCACCACTTTTCTTCTGTTCTTCTTTTGTAAATAAATTCACCAATCAATGATTGCAACTGTTTTCGATCATCTTTGTGAAGTTTCAGCCGAAAACTCAATTTCAAATATAATACTGGATATATGAAAACGTAAGCGGCGACTTTTCAGCTGCAGGCGAAGTGGATGAAATCGAGAGTGCAGACGAAAGCACCATTAATATAGTAGTTGAGGCTTCACCGAAAATTAAATTGCAAACTGTTATCAGGTGCTTTAACACTTGCACTAAATGGCCTGAACAGACGGAACTTCCACTCCGCGAAACAGCTATTCAGAAAAGTATAAATTGTAACAAAGTACAGACCAAAATTTCTCAGTTTTGCCAAAATTAAATAAATTAAAATGAAATCTTTGCTGTAAATACTGACTTATTCGATTTACTTTAATTTTAATGTGTAGCAAAGGTATCTCTTTTTTGGAAATAGGTCTCGTGGCCAACAGAAAATTTGGTAAATCTGCACAAGTGGGGCTGCAGCCTAAAAGTTCTCCAAATTTTTTTTAAATGTTTTTTATCACTAATATATGGTAGCCCATGAGATATTATGGTGGGGGACGCCATAAAACCCCATAAAAAAAATAAAAAATTCGCCATAAAGAAAAATATTACTTTATTACATTACAGTAGATATCACAGTAGAGGTGATGAGTAAGTAGTGCCATGGCACTCGACACACACACATACACACACAAAACGACTTAAGATCGCTGACGGCGAGTTTAAAATGCCATAAAAACTTTCAAACGCCGCAAAAGCAGTGGCTCACGCCACTGCTAAGGCACTGTTTGCTATGTTCCGGAGCAGATTACACAAACTCGCCGATTTCAAAACGACATAATCTCGCGCGATATGCGAAACATAGCAAACAGTGCCTTAGCAGTGGCGTGAGCCACTGCTTCTACGGCGTTTGAAAATTTGGTAAATCTGTCGAACCAGGGCGTCCCCCACCATAATATCCCATGGGCTACCATATATTAGTGATAAGAAACATTTAAAAAAAAATTTGGAGCACTTTTGGGCTGCAGCCCCACTTGTGCAGATTTAGCGAAAATTTTTTCCGTGGTTTTCGCAACCACCTCAGTTTTCGCAATAGGTCAAATTTTAATAGGTTGCGTTGAGCGAGGTCGTACTGTACATACATGCATATTTATATTTAACAACAAAATGCTTCTACAGTAGAGAATTTTAAATTACAAAAAGTCTTGAGAAATTTCATTGTGTGGGACAATTTATTGTTGCAATTCTTTTGAAATAATAAGGTAAAAAGTCTTAATTTTTATGAGATATCGCAGTAGTTCTAGATATATTTTATTTCAACATGTTTAAGAACATATTTGTTTCACACGTTTGTTTTTATTGGGATATTTAGCCCCATTTCCCTAAAACATGACGTTTGTTCACAAGTTCTAAGACCGCCACGAAAACGGCTTTGATATCTCATAAAAAAAAACAAAAGTCATGCTCACCGGTGTAATTAGTGAGTGCTGAAATGAATTAGCGATTGCTGTTTCAAATTTGTTTTGCGTTTGCTTCTTAGCTCTACATATTTCAGTTCTCGTGTCGCATTTATGCACAGAAACAAAAATAACGGCTAGTCGAGGGGTTTTACATATCGTAAAACAAGAACAAGAAAGAAGGCTCTAGTCGAGAAATCCCGACTAGGACATACCCTTAACACCATCGTATCGTGTACAGTCATTTGTGTCTATTCTTCCAGTGACCAACATGACTAAAATGACAAAATTTCAAACTGCGTTATCTTCGGTGTTTCTTAACCGATTTTAATCAAATTTTTGAAATGTTCATTATTTTATTAATAGTTTGAAACCTCGTTTTTTAAATTTTGAAATTCAAGAATTTTTTGTTATCGATTGCATGCGTATATCGGAAACCAGAAATGTTATCGAAAATTTAAAACAAACTTGATCTGCCTATGGTATAGGAGTGCTTAAGTTTCAAGTTTGAAGTCTCTAACTCTTATAGTCTCTGAGATCGGCGCGTTCATACAGACAGACAGACGGACATGGCTAGATCGACTCCGCTGTTGATGCTGATCAAGAATATATATACTTTATAGGGTCGGAGATGCTTCCTTCTGTCTGTTACATACATTTGCACAAAACCATTTTACCCTTATTTACCCATTTTATGGGTTAAGGGTATAAAAAATGTATTAGTATCAACAATAAAAACATACAGATGCAAACGAAATAATAGCATCACATAGTTTATTTTTCTTCTTGGCCAAAAAGCAAAACATCTACGAGACAAACATGTACGAATATTTTTCAATGTTTTTTTTTATGAAACTCTGAATGTGCTTCTAAAAAATATGTAATATCAATTTGTCGCAATATTCGAATTGATAATTATTATTTTTTTATGGTTGTTTTTTAAGAAAAGAGCTATTATACCTAAAAACTGTTGATCCATCTTTTAAGGGAATGTGTATAAAAAGTAAGCGAACCAGTAGGGAAGCATCCAAATCAATGCTCATCTTAGGAAATATGTTACTACGAACTTTCATGCTAACATATTTTGTCACTTTGGGCCAAAAACATACATATGTATTTTGTGCTCAAAGAATAAGTAGCTTGGTTATTGTTTTTGCAACTGTGTATATAACTAGATTGCATTTACATATATATATATATATATATATATATATATAGACATACATGCATATGTATGTACAAATAGACAATTCAAAAGCACGAAACGATTACACAAATGCTCAATAAATAAATAAAAACACAAACCATATTACACACATCATTCGATCGCTTTGCAAAAATAAAATGGCGGTACCAGCTGCTGCTCTGACTAATTGTAAACAACAAAATACAAATTACAAAAAAAAAAAAAAAAAGTTAGAAGCCTCTCGTCGGGAATCCCGGCTAGGTGTTACCCTGAACCCCATACTATACCCCATACTATGCCTATATTTTTCACAAATTATTTTGGAGGAATGCTGGTGTCATTCCCCAAAGATCTACATAATATACAACAAAGTATATATCTACTTCTCAACTGGTATCAGAGTATTCCGCGGTTGGTTACGTTCGACTGCGACGTTTTTACGTATTTTTGCTTTTGAACGTGCGTTGAATGGCCGGCAACGTAGAACTGCTAGAGAGAAAAAGAGAGCTTAATGTATGCGTCAGCACCTGCGGATCTCTCGCTTCTACAGCAGCATTATAAGCAACAGCATTGCCCACTGAAGAGTGCAAAGTGCACATCTTCATCAGCTGATCGTGCATGTCTCTCATTCCAACGACATGAGTAGCTGTTTTTGTGTATACCCTAAACCCATAAGATGTGGAAAACGGTATAATAGTTTTATGAACACTTCGGTTTCAGTTATTATAAGAATATATATAGGGTCGATAAGGTGCTAGGCAGATTAATCTTGTTTCAAATTATCGACAAGCTTTTTCCGTTTCCGAAATGCACAAGTTTTTTAAAACGAAAGAATCTTGAAACTTTTATTGACATCGGTTAGGAAACCTTGGAGGTATATGTGTGTATGTATATTAGGTCAAGCATGATCGTATGCTTTTCCATACACGAAGGTAAAAATCACTGAACGCGTTATGCATAAGGCTTAGGGTATTTCCTAGTCGATACTTCTTGACTTTAACATGCTTGTTATATATATATTACATTTATATACATATGTTCTTCGTGTTATTTTGCTTCCTACTTGCAGCCGACACGTCAATTCCAAATCATAATATGCGTGGCCGTGCATAATATTAAAGAAATTGACGATGGGGCCCGTGTAAGTGTGTGTATATGTGTCAATGATAGTGGCCGTTGTTGACCATGAATTTGATTGTGGCACACACATACGACACTTTTTTTGGTCTAAACTGTTCATTGGAAAAACACAAAAACAGGTCAAGGTCGAGAATACGCTGTGATGAACGTTAAGCGTAAAGTGTGATGCGCAATCGCTGTAATCTAATCAATCGGCTATAGATGTATATTACTTAAAAATTGTGTCAAATCATCTCACTTTCGTGCTAAGTAAACAACCTACATAAGTCGCAGATTATCGTTTATCTAATTCAATAGATCAGTTGGGTTTGTTTGCAGTGCGTCTTAACTCAACGACAATGACATTTCAACGAATGAATGGAAATGTGATTTGTTTTTGTTTTGTGAAAAGGATACAATACGTAGGCAACCACAACGCCGAACATCACTTCAAAGTAGTACATGTCCTTATAGCGATCAAGGACTTTTGCAAGCATCTTAGCATCTTGGATGTCACGTGGTATTTTTAAATGTTGCTTCTCAGTGCTGCAATAAAATAAAATGCACAAACGTAGACAATTAAAGGCGTAACATACATGGACATATGTATGTACATATGTGTAAGCGTGTATAACAAATGCACGAGGGAGATCCGACCCTGTGTGTGTGTGTGTGTGTGAGAGAGTGTGTGCTTTGGTATGTCGGTGCAAAGTGGCGTGACTTAACTTAAGAGCGCAAGCTCCACCACAGTTCTCAAATACACAACGACATGTAGCATACACGGTAATGCCAATCCATTGTGTGTTCGTTTAGTAAAATCAAAACTCACGCATTCAATTCGGGAAATATTGCATAAACATAGAACATGGTTAGCAAACTGGCAGCGAATATTGCAACAACGATGATTAGAGATTTTTTGGTGGCTTTTCGCTCGTCCGCTGACATTGCCTCTTTCTGTGGCGTTGTTCCTGCTACTGCTGCTGCTGCTGCTGGCTGCTGTTCTTGCTGTTGCGGTTGTGGCTCCTGTTCATGCTGCTGTAGTGCTGTTAGCAGTGTTTGTTCTTGCTGTTTCGGTGGTTTATGCTTGCCATTCTGAGTATTCCTTGCACGCAGGCTCAGCATCTTATCAGAAATTTCTGATGGGTTAGACAAACGGGGTCATTAGAAGAGAAGGTCGATAGGAATGGGGTTAAGATGACATACCATTTGTACGGCTGTTATCGCTGATAAGCTTTACGCTGCTTCTGCTTCCGTTCTCTATTTTGCAAGACATTCTCTCGCTAATTCTAGCCTGTTGTTGTGCTGTTTCCGTGTTTGGCTTGATTTTGTAAGCTTTGCACGCTGATACACTTTCAATGTACCAATTATTGTTGTTAGTTTTTTGTTGTTTGTGAGTGTGCGTGTTTGCGCGCGAGCAATAGTCGCTGCAAATATCTATCTACCCGAACGTACACAATTTAATCGATAATACACTGAAAAAAACACTGCTGCGACGACAACTTGTTATGAAAAAACTTCAACACTTACAATTTATATGTTTTGTGAGTTTAATTGGTAACGCGTTTGGGTATTGGTATAATGGAAGGGAACTTATTAACAACTCATGTTTTTCGATTTGTATATATTTATCTAGCGACGCTCCTACTTCCACTTATGTGTTTCGCGTAACACTGCTTTCTGTGTGACCAGAGACGACCAAAAGCTAAAGCACCAAATTACTTGTCACTAAAAATACCAAACTCAATACCAACAAAAAATGTTGTTCAAATCTTGGGAAACAGCTATGTAAACTTATTTAAATATCGTTGTGCTCTTAACAATAATTAAGTTTTTAACAGCGATCAGCGGTATATATAATTTTTATTAAGTTTTATACATCAATACATTTGACCCCCATTTAAACATTTTTTATGTGGAAACAAGAAATTTTGTTGTAATCGGTAAACCTCGCTCCCATTTGTTTTAAAGTGGGAGCGCATATAGCTTAAGATATTTGTTTAAATCTACAGAGTCGAATTATGTTTATTATTATTTGTTTTGATTACAATCTAGATACCCAAAATATTTTAGTTGATTAAACTTTTCTTAAGATCGGGCTGCCAAATATCGCCTAGTTATGAATCCATTATTTGAGTTTCTTACAAATTTTTTTATCATATTTACGAATAACAATAAATTTTAAGCTAAAATTTATTAATTCGAACTTTCGAGTGAATTTATATGAAGGTGGACCGGGTTATTAAGGGTGTGAAGACGAATGTGGCTATGGATGCTTATGTTGTAGATCGGCTTGTTTGTTTGTGTATGTTAATAATTTTTGTTTAAATGTTTTAAATGGGCGTCTTCACTACTAATATAAGCTCTCGGTGTTCGATGAACGCGGCTTCTTCAGCTTCTCCAGATTCTTAATAACAATATCGTGCAGCGAGGAATAACGGTTACGCACCTCACAAACAACCAGCCACAAGCTCAAATATTCCTTTTCGTCTAGCTCAACAACTGCGCGCCTATAGTCATCAATGTGTGGATATTTGGCCACCTTTGAGACAACCTTGGCACGTGTGAGAAAGTAGCGCGAAATCTGGTCAAAAAAGGCGGCCGCCTCTGACTCAACAGTCTGAATTTCGGCCAGCGTATCCTCCTGAATTGAGACACCAAAGTTGTTGCCATCTTCGATTTTGGGAATCATAAATGAAATCCACATCTTCAATAGGTTTGCTAAAAAAAAAAACGGAATGACAGTTAGTTGCAAAACATGTAAATTCAATATAATACTGATTACTTACAGTCCTCGACGAGCTTCCTTATAATTGGCTTCACCACCTTTATCATTTCACAGAGTGGCTTGTTGCATGGCACCGTACCAGTAGGTATACCCAATACGGCTGTGCCAGAGATGTTTTCTTCTTTGCGTGCACGCTTGGGTACTGGGCAATCGTTGGTGGGATCGCCGTCGCCATCGTGATTGTTAACTAATATGGGTGCCATAACCGGAATGTTAAGATCCTGATGCACCTCGCTAAAGTTGCGCTCATTGAACATGGGCGTGGCAAGGAGCTCATTAAGTTCCACGATTTTCTCTGGGAACCCTTTTGTAATAAGGGTTTCCGCCTTGGTGATCAGCGAGACCTTATAGTCCGCAACCTTGCTAATCGTGTCTTTAGTCATTATAACCGCCTTCTTTCTATACCCAACGAACTACACAAAAAAATTGTAACTGTAACCAAATTCACCGGTCGCGTCGCGCAAATTGCAACAGTAGCGCGTGCTTCACGTTCTGCCACTAGCGGTGGATCTGAGAGCAAGGAATTACTCGTTTGACAACTTGCACTAATAAGTTAAAGAGAATGAACAACGCACAACATGTGTGTTAGTAAATACAATGTTAAGAAAAGGATATTGGCATTTAACTTACCAGAAAAAACTCTGGTGTGCTTTTAATGCGGCAGTCGGCCAGTCCACGCTTATATTTTATGACTATGGCTGTGGTGAAATTCACAGTGCTGTAAAACGCATGTCGTTCACAACAGTCCTGCAACTATCGATAGTTTTCTTAAAACTCGCAAGTTATTTTTCGATATTTTTGTTAATTATTTAAGGTTACACCAAGTAATGTTTTTTATTCTATATTGTTTTATTTGTTTAAAACTAATGGCATACTAAGATTTAAATGATTTCTCACCGACTACTCTCTGTGTAACAAAGTTTGTCAGATTTTCGGCTTTAGCTCTTCAAAATTGGCGCATAAATATTTTTAAATTATATTGTTATTTGTGCAAACGCAGTTATTTCGCATAGTATCGCAAAATTTGCCATTTAACTATCGGGGTATCGATATGAGGTCGACTACCATTGTAAGTAGCTCAGAGCTGGGCAAGAGCACAAATATGGGTAATAAGCAAATAAAACAGCATTTGGAGACGGCACAAAAAACAGGAGTCTTAAAAATATCTTTGCAACGCCTGCAGGAATTTCCACCTCAACTAAAGACATATCCGAATGTGTTAAAAACGCTCGATTTGTCGCAAAATCGCTTTGAGCATATACCTGACGAACTTGGCCGCCTTACCCTGTTGAAGCACCTTAATTTAAGCGGTAACAAACTTTTGGACATCAATGAGGTGGTCGGTGAGCTTATTAAACTAGAGGTGCTGCTCCTTATGGACAACTTACTTACGAAATTGCCTAAGGCGCTTAGCAACTGTAAGCATCTGAAAACGGTCAACCTAAGCAACAATCAGCTAAAAGACTTTCCATCGATGTTCTGTGGTCTGAAGCAACTGGACGTGTTGGATTTGTCACGCAATCAAATAACCGAAGTGCCCGCTGAGGTGGCCAATCTGTATGTAACGGAACTGAACCTCAATCAGAATCAAATATCAACGCTAGCCGAGGATATTGCGGATTGTCCCAAACTGAAAACACTGCGGCTTGAAGAGAACTGTTTGCAGGCGAATGCTTTGACGCCACGCATACTCAAGGACTCCAAGATATGCAATTTGGCCGTAGATGGCAATCTGTTTAACTCAAAACAGTTTACCGATCTTGACGGCTACGATGTGTACATGGAGCGCTACACGGCCGTTAAAAAGAAGATGTTCTAAGCCTTCGTGTTACCATACAAACAACTTATAGTATATTATTTCATTAACTTATTAGCTTTATTCTATAATTTCTGTGTAATTCCTCGATTAAAGTAAACATAAAGTACACTTGTAGCAACAACAACTACACTTCTGCTACAAAATTGTTATACAAATTATTAATAAACATTTACTCGTGTAAGAAACAAGTAAGAAGGCTTTAGTCGAGAAATTCCGACTAGGAAATTCACTTACACTATAAAACACTAATATATACAATATACGCGCACAGTCCTTTGTTTGTATTCTTGCAGTGCCCAAAATGACCAAACTACAAAATGCGACATCTCCGCTGTTTCTTCACCGATTTATTATCCAAAGTTTCAAACCACATTTTCACAGTTTTGAAATCGATAATTGCTTATGGTATAGAAGAGCTTAAGTTCAACTTTGGAATGCTTATCTCACAATTAAGAATATCCATTTTTACAGTTTGCCTTTTAGCAGGGGCTTAAGATGCGTGTGATAGCTAGGATTGACGGTGTCTTGGTTAAGTGGATTGCGACGTGCCTGCTCCAAAAGACGCTCATAGACGCAACCATCATAGCAGCCAAGGGTAGAGCCCAAAACACGATCATCGAAATCAAAGCCATCTACCAGAACAACAGCATTGGGACGCAGCATACCCAGCAGCAGTTCGTAGCGCTGTTCCACTGCCTGCAATTCTTGATTATCAATGTTGTTCCACTTAAGCACGGCGCCGAGCTGTCGCAAAAATGTGTCCAGCACAAAAAGCTCCACCAGTTGTTGCAGCACCTCAGCCAGCTTGGCATTCACGATACACTTCAGCTCTACTAACTGTCGAATGCAATTCCTAACCAGATAGGCATGTCCATGCAACGTCGCCGCAGCCGTCAAACGACGTCCAGCCAAATTGGTTGCCTGCTGTTCGCTGTGCCCACCGCCTATACGCTGCTCCAACTGCCATGCCCGCGCCTCACGCACCTGCTCCATGGCGCTTATTTCTAGCGTGCGCGCAACATTTTCCAACATATCGTTTCCCCAAATCAGTGGAGCTCTATTTTGAAAATATTTGACGCTTGCGGGCAGCTCCTTTTCCAAATTGATGAACTGGTTGAGTAAAAAGCGAGCTGTCTGCAGCAGGAGCACCGTCTGCTCACCCTCGTATGTGAATGCAGCACATGCCAAGCCATGGATACTATCAAAGTTGGCGGATGCCATATAACCATGTCCACCACAAGATTTGCGCAGCACGTCAATGCCATCGACTGCGTCCTGAGTGCACACTGATTTTAGGCAACAGCTAAGCGCATGCAGCTCCGCCAGCTGACGCCGTCCTTCACCAGAAGTATTGCACTCCTGCTCTTCCTTGGTTATTTGTTGCATGACACGCTGATAGAACGACCACAAAACGTCTGCGGCAAGGCGATAGCAAACGCCGCGGGCAATCTGTGGTAGGATCTTTGCCTGCTGCGTAAGGTGATCCAAAATTTGCGGTTCCGGTACATTCGGCTCAATTGGACTCTGACGCCGTACCGCAGAATAGCTGAAATGGACTTACGGATAATGGATTTATTAAGTAAAACAGTTTTAGTTTGCATACCGTGTGGCTATGGTTGCTGCTTGGAGCAGCCCGAACATTACATCCCGCACAATCATGACACGCACAAAGACCATGGTGCCGTAGACGAGAAGTGGCTGTGCGGCCTTCACGAAACGTCCATCGGCAAGCACCTGGGCATTCTTCATGAGCATCTGATTGCGTGGAATGCGGACATTGTGAAAGCCAAGGAAACCATTATTGACACCATTAGCACCCAATTTGGCACCAATGTCACCCACATCGATGCCCGGCAGAGGCTGATGCGTCTGCTCATCTCTGATCCGCACTAGAAACGGATGCAGGCCATGATGCTGTCCGCGTATATAAAGCTGTGCCAGCACCACAACCATATTGGCTGTATGCCCCAATCCGCCGGGCCACCACTTATAACCGCTGAGTGTGGGTGTGTTAAGGACAAACTCCTGCCGCTCCACATCGTAGTCAGCACGCGTCTCCAAGCCACGTATATGGCTGCCATGGCCAAGTTCCGTTTGTGCATAGGTGCCAACGATACCGTCCATGCGCCAGGCGGGTCCCAGCCACCGTCGTTGCTGCTCCTCATTACCCTGATTAAGAAGTGTGCTCAGAAACATTGAGAAATGCAGGCGTAGCGGGAAGCTCTGCTGGAACAGCGCTGTGCCCAATGGACCAGACATCAACTGGCGATAGTCGTACAGCGATTTAATGTCCATATTATCATTATTCTTATCCTCCATCTTGGAACGTATGCGTTGCCACTTACGCAGTTTGGTAAGAAATTTTGTGCCTTTGGCTAAAGCATGTTCGTAGCGTTCCTTGTACGACATGCAACTGGGATGTATTGCATCATCAAATTCGGGATCATCAAAGACGTAACGATCGAGCGCACGTCGCTCTTCCAAAGCCGCACGCCCACCCGCCCACCACACTGCCATATCTTCGCTGGCAATTGTTGAACCGTCGCGTTCCCGCCGCAGGTCCATGCACTCTTTCCGTGTTTCCATTTTACAACAAATAAATACAATGTAGATGCGTTTTAACTCTCAATCGAACATGCGAACGCCATCAAGTTTGAAACGAAACTGACCCCTCCCATAATTTAGGACCTGTTATTATGATCATCTGCACTTTTTAGCTGGTTATTTACGTGCACAAATTTATATATTCATTGTGTACATGTACATATATATGTTTGCGTGCATGTGTTGAAGCATTGATAAGATACGCATTAAAATTTGCGCCCGAGTTGTGTTTAGCAGCTAACTTATCTTTGTTTTTGTGGAATCTGTCATTTTTATTGCAATGTGAACCTTTTACAATGATAATTAATGATATCGAAAATAATATAATCTTCTGATATCATTCCAATAGAAACGCAAACTAAAAGTAAATACAAAGAGAGTTATTTTGTCCAAACTTTGAAAACTAACCACAACTTGTATTTGTATGTTTTACAGCACTGTTTTTTTGGTATTTTATTTATATTTTGGTCTTAGCATGCATTTTATGGCGGCCAAACGAAGTAGGAAATTCAAATTATTTGTAGGCAGTTTGTAATCAACTTGCACAGGTCACTTAAAGCCCTACTCCAATTTCCAAAAAATTTAAAAAGTCTATTAACAACATTGCAGTTCAATTATATATATTTTTCCATTTATTACTTCGTATATACATACAATATATAGAAAAAGCGACACAGAAATTTGTTTTATTTTTTGTTTTTCACGTATGCAAAAATTTAAGTGTAAGCTGGATGAATTGTTAGCCGATTCAGAATCGGGTAACTAAACATCAGCTCATTGTGTGTTAACTGGGCAACGGTTTATATGTGTTACGGTAAACGTTCAGCCCAATTAAACAGCCTAGAAAAATAAAAAACAATTGCACGAGTACATAATATCAAACACACACATTGTATGCAAACATGAATACATTAGTTTGTGGTATTTAGTATAACTATTAAAATTTGATTTCATTCCTTAAGCCAATCCCGAAAAGGTATAAAAGAGCCAATAAGAAACACCTGGATCAGTTGGACATAGAACCGAACGACGAAAACAGATCCTTAACGATTTACTTTATCCATATAGATATATTTTTATATGTATATATAAAAAGCTCTTTATAGGCCTTTCTGGGAATGACATAGTATATTTATTGTAACTATTGTTGCTATAAAGCAAAAATATACATTCTATTTGTAGTTCATCATTTTTGTTTTAGCAGTTGTGAACATTATATGTCTATATATATATATATATATACATATATTATAAATGATTCCTGCTTTTGTTCTCGTTGTGCTCAATTAACAAATATAGTTTTTTTTTTTTCTGGAAAAACAAACACATTCACACACACTCTCACTACACTTAACGATACATACGAAAACCAACAAACATTCACACACACATACAACAAAGCATACGGATTTTGAATAATATCCGAGATCTTGCTTATTGGCTTATGTTTAATACCAATACCAATTGTCATCATTATATGTATATTTAAAGTGCTAATTCATTTGTGTAACTTGGTGCCTGCCCGGCTTATCAACAGTTGTTTCAAATCGTATCATTTAAAATTTGAATATTTTTTATTTTTTGTTGCTATTTTTGCTCACTTTTAATTTCTTTTTGTTTTCTCTCTCTTCCTATCGTACACACACACCCTTACATATATATAAGAAAAAACAACAACAGCGCTGTGCATACATAAAAGTCAACTTCAATTAATTGCTAAATTTAATATAAACATATGTATATTTTAAGGATATATAGATTGTACTTCAGACTTTGCACCAACATGTTCACACTATACATACATATATATACATACATACAGGTCATAAATCGACATACAAATATTTAGGAGTAGTTAAAATCAAGCCTAACAGAAAATTGTGCCCATATAGAGATTTGCTAATTAATTTGACATAAGCAAATACATATGTATATACACATACATATGTATATACATATATAGATTGCTAGAGGGGTGCCCCCTCAGTACCGTTTATTTTTCATTTTAATAATTTTCATTGATAATAAAACTCAATATAAACATAATTAAAGTAATAAATAAAGATTCTAGATAATCGTTTGACAATCATTTCACATTTGTAATTACTACATACACATACATATACATATACACATACATATACATATATATACATATATATTATCATACTACTTATCAAATTTTATGGCTTAACTTAATATTTTCGTATACAGTAACCCGCAACGCAACCTATTAAAATTGACCTATTGGAAAAGAGGTGGTTGGAAAACCAAGGAGATGCCAGAGACTTACAAAAGATACCTTGCTACACATTAAAATTAAAGTAAATCGAAAAGTCAGACTACAGCAAAGATCATTGTAATTATTTAATTTTAAAACTGAGAAATTTTGGTCAGTACTTGTTACAATTTATACTTTCGAATAGCGGTTTCGCGAAGTGGAAGTTCCGTCTGTTCAGGCCATTTAATGCAAGTGTTAAAGCAACTGATAACAGTTTGCAATTTAAATTTCGCAAAGCCTCAACAATATTAATAGTGCTTCGTCTGCACTCGATTTCATCCACTTCGCCTGCAGCGAAAAGTCGCCGCTACGTTTCATATATCCAGTATTTTATTTAAAATTGAGTTTTCGGCGAAACTTACAAAATGGTCGAAAACTGTTGCAATCATTGATTGGTAAATTTAATTTACAAAGAAGAACAGAAAAAGTGGTGAAAAACATACAAAACATACGATTTCGTTAGAAGGTGCGAAAATGAGGTAATTTTTTTTGGAAGTTGCGTTAACAGAGTCTAGAATGTTAAAATTTCAGGTGTTGCAATTATCGAGGAGTTGCGTGTAACGAGGGTTGCATTGAGCGAGGTCGTACTGTACTTAACATGGTTTTTTTTTATTATTTATTGTGCTTTATTTCCCTTAATTATTGTACATTCATTTAAAGCTAATAATATATATATGTATATATATATATATATATATATATATAGTTTATATATACAGGGGCTACTCAACTTTACAATGAGTTGACTTTTGTTTTAAGCTTAAAACTTTGCTTTCCAAGGAAAAAAAATGGAAAAACCTACATTTGACTACAAAACTAGCCATAGGTTTTTCTTCAACTGTATATCTCTAGCTATTATTTTAACACAAGAAAAAAAAACAAGAAAAAATCAAATAACACAAGAAAAATAAGAATAATAGATTATAAGAATAACGATAATGCTAATCACTCACAACAGACGTTAGAATAAAATTTAAATATTACACAAAGTTTATATAAATATATATATATATATATATGCATATGCAATCTTTACAGTTAATTAGTTTTAACAAATGCAGGCTCTATATATATATATATATATATATATATATATATATATATGTATTAGTTTAGTATATTGTATATATATGTATATAGACTTTGAATTCAATTTAACATTTAAAATTTAAATATAGATTTTTGTTTTTACATACAATACATACATCCATGCAATACATTAATTTATAAAACTCTTTCTCTTGTTAGTTATCGGCTCTTTATCTTTTCTTTTTTGGCGTATCATATACATTCAGAGAAACTACTAAAAAAATAATAACTATATTACTTATTATTAAATGTTATGTTATATATATTATGTTATATGTATTAACACACACATACATATATAACTCTGTTGATTCTTGCTTTTCGCTTGCTTTTCTTATAAAACTGTGTTTTGTTTTTATTTTTTGTGGCACAGCCACGTTTTGAACTTTAGGCCTTATTTATTTTTATTTTTTGTTTTTGTCAACTATTTCATACTCGGGGTCTGCCTCTGACCCCAGCAACAACAAACAACAATAAAAACAATGACGACAGCGACAACAACTGGAACATCCACAAACAATTAACAATTTTTTTCTTTTGTTTTGTTTTGCTTTTAACACTACAACAACAATAACTAGAGTGCGTTGAGCAGGTGGACGCTTTGATCTATTTGGTTTCATCCTGATCCATGGGCTCCTCGGAATCGTCACGCGAAAGCGTTCTTAAATACAGAAAAGTAGGTTAGCTTCATACCTATGTAGAAGGCGTGTTAAATCATTGATTTACCTGTGCATTGAGAGGCCAGCCATTGCATTAACCGTTTCCGACTCATCGTGCTCGATCTTGAGCGCTTCTAGCGCCGACAAACAAACGGTATGCTCAAGCAGACGAACGCAGGGCCAATGCGTTTGCTACAAAAACAAATAAATAAATAGTACATAAAAGACACAAAAAACAAGTTAGAAGGCTCTAGTCGAGAAATCCCGACTTGGACATACCCTTAACCCCATATGTAACGCGTACAGTCATTTGTGACCAATATGATCAAACTTTAAACTGCGATATCTCAGGTGTTTCTTAACCGATTTTGATCAAATTTTTTGAATATTCATATTTCAAAAACTCATTTTCACAATTTTAACATTCAAGATTTTTTTGTTATCCATCACATGTGTATCTGGAGAGCCAGAAATGTAATCGATAATTTAAAACAAACTTGATCTGCTTACAGTATAGGAGAGTTTAAGTTTCAAGTTTGAAGTCCCTAGCTCTTATAGTCGCTGAGATCGGCGCGTTCATACAGACGGACAGACGGACGGACGGACAGACGGACAGACAGACATGGCTAGATCGACTCGGCTGTTGATGCTGATCAAGAATATATATACTTTATAGGGTCGGAGATGCTTCCTTCTGTCTGTTACATACATTTGCACAAAACCCTTATTTACCCATTTTATGGGTTAAGGGTACAAAAAGCAATAATATTAATTGTCTGAGCTAACGCAGTACATGCTCAAACAACGTGGCAGTCCATGAAAAAAGGTAGGAAATGCAAGGTACCAGGTGTCAAGGCAACACTAGAGCACCTACTTTGCAGCTGCCCCGCACTGGCAGCAAAACGATTACAGCATCGCTAGAAGAGGCCAGCAAGCAGTAACCAAACAAGCTTCTAGCATTTGCCCGAACAAAGCATACAAACTCCGCAGGACCACGCACCTAGATAGTCCCAACCATGGTGAAATAACATAAGGTGGTCTCGTCGGCAACAGACATCCACTTATTGTATGCTTGCAATAAGTGCGAGTGAAAGGAACATAGTTAATAGTGTCGTATTGAGTGTGAGTGAGACGGCAATGTGTTTGTTGATTAACCCTTCGCATACGTGCACTGAAATAAGTGGATACTTCGTAAAACTTCGGCTCCGACGAGACCACCTTATGTTATTTCACCATGGTCCCAACCATGTCCTACCACCGTCTTCACTAAGGACCCTCAGTGGTCTATGTGTGACACTTCCCCCGGGGAGGGTCAGTTGGTCCAACCTAACCTAACCTAATTGTCAACGCCAACAAAAATTCGACATGCAAGAGTATTAGTAAAGCCAATCCATTCTCAATCCACTGCTCAATGTCAAATGACCTCAAAAAAGAAAGTTCAAAGATTTTACATTCTTGAAGCTAATGAACTAATCGAAATACATTTGTTGTGTGATCGTTTTAACTCCTTGACTAAACTGATTAAATGAATTGCCAAATGGGTCTCGCAATGCTGCATAAATCCCTTATTATTTCTTGACGACAACACACCTGTATGGCAATAGTCTTTTGCAGCGTATTAATGGCATTCTGACATGGCGGTCGCTCCAGTTCATTTTGGGCAATCGGCGCCGCCGGATCTCCGAGCAGGGCGCGCACACACTCTTGCGCCGAATCACAAATGGCCGTTAGATCATAGCCTCCTTCGAGGGCCAACACCACCTTGCCATTGGCTAACTGAAGCAGTTCGCGTGTCATTAAACCAAAGCATGCGGGTGAAACATGATAGCCACCAAGCGGTGCCGGATGGCCGGCGGCCGCATCAAAGCCCGACGACACTAGCACAATATCCGGATTAAAGCACTTGGCAATGGGCATCACAACGGTACGGAATGCAGCAATATATTCGGCGTCACCCAGCGGTGGGTTTAATGCGCCCGACCACGAAATGTTCACATTGTAGCCGATGCCAGCACCAGCGCCACACTGCCCAAAAAAAAAAGAAAGAAAGAATGAAGGCGTTAAGTGAAAATGTTGAAAATGTTGGCTATGAACTATGGCTATAACTTACCTCAGTTGGCCCACCCGTGCCGGGAAAAAAGTTACCATCATCGTGTCGATGTATGGAAAGGTATAGAATGTCAGGACTTTGGTAGAATGCTTGCTGTGTGCCATTGCCATGATGTACATCCTGGAAAAAAAAAAGAAAAGAAAGGTCAAAGCATTCAAATGCAATGCATGTGCAAATGAGAATGAGAATGAGAATGCGAGCATTTGTGTCCACTTACCCAATCAACAATAAGGATGCGTTTCATTTCGGGCACGCGCTGACGCAACAGCTTGGCAGCAATGGCTATGGAGTTGAAGAAACAAAAGCCCATAGCTAAATTGGCCTCGGCATGATGGCCGGGTGGACGGACAACAGCGAAACCGTTGCGCAAATCACCTTTGGCCGTTTTAAAGGCCAAATCGATGACACAGCCGGCTGCCATGCGTGCAGCGGTCGCCGTATGATGCTCATTCCAGGTGGTATCCAAATCAACGCCCAAGCCGCCGCATGCCAAACGCACAAAGCTGGCGGAGAGTGTACTCTCGAGTTTGGGTCGAGTCAGTTGGCCCTGATTAGAGCCAAAGAGCATTGAGTGTGCCTCCGTATGCACCATTTGCAGTTCCTCCTGGGTGGCCTTGCGGGCACGCAATCGATCACAGCGCTTTACCAGATCCGTTTCATTGAGACGCGCCCAAACGCTTTGCAGCCTTCCACTGTGCTCCGGATGCGAGGCATTATCACCACAAATGCATGCATGCTTTAGCATTAACGGATCGTATGCCAATCCAGTCGTGATCTTGTGATTTGTTTGCAAAACTGAGCTGCTCTCCAACAGCGACTGTTGCTGCTGCTGCTGGCGTAATTGGGCGGCATAGAGATTGCCGAGCATTTGACGCTTGTGAGGCAACGTAAGATTCACAGGCGGTATGTGATCGGCCGATGAGGATGTGACAATCGGTGATGGATGTTGACCTGTATCGGGTATTTGACTTAGACCATGGCCCGGCACCAATGGACTGCTCAATGTGCGCGACAGCGGACGCATTAACCCCTTGGATAACTCCTCCTCCTGCTGCAGAAAGAGCAGTTCGCGCTGCTGCTGCAGATACTCCTGATCCCGTTGCTTGCTCGACTTGCCTATCGTTGTTGCTGTTGTTGATGTTGCCCTATAGGATGCAGCCGCCAGTGCCTCAGGCAGATTTTGTGATGTGCTCGTTGCAATGGTATTGGTCAGTACCGTTTTAGGCGGTTTCTTCTTATCGGTTAGATCCATTACCTCGGCAGCAGCATCATCATCATCCTCCTCCCGCAACTGTAACTGCAACTGCGGCTCCCTTATTGCAGCCACAACAGCAGCGGCTGCATCACTGCGCGTCAGCACCTTCTGTCGCAGCTTCTGCGTAAGCACCTGATGCTCATACGCTTGTCGTTCCGCCTGATCAATAAAGAAACCACAAAAATAAAGAATTAAAAAAAAAAAAATGATTTTGAGATTTGATTATTAGGTTCAGTTCTAAGCAGGCTGGCAGAGTAAGAAGTGTAAACAAAATCCTTTTCATTTCGCTGTGTGTGTAGTGTATCCCCTATAATATCAATAGTCGAGCTTTAATAAAGCTACCTTCTACATAACGAAACGTTCTATATAACAAATTAATCAAGTCCAAATTTTCTCTATTACAAATATATATTTTGAGAATTTAGCTTAAGTGCGGATTCCCTATAACGAATTATGACAATTTTAACCGTTTAACAAAAATTTATTTTAATATCAATTATTTTGAATGTGCTCTTCGAATTCGTTACGTAGAAGTTTTCCTATAACGAATATATCATTATTACGAGTTTGTTGTTCAGCCGTTGCTCGAATCCTAAAGCGCGTTTTCGATCTCTCTATTAAAAATTTGTATACCTTTAACCTGCCTGTTTGTCCGTCTGCATAATGCGCGGATCTAAGTTTTTGTCAAATAATCGATAGCTTATCTGGTTTTCGATAGTTACACGTGACCGATAACAACAAAATCTTAAATTTAAAAATTATGAAAACGAAATTGCAAGGCGTTAACACGCACATCCGTTCACGTTACGTAATATGGATATGGATAGTTTAAAACAAACTTGTTATACCATTAACCCATAAAATGGGTAAATATGGGTATAATGGTTTTGTGCAAATGTATGTAACAGACAGAAGGAAGAATCTCCAAGAATCTCCAACCATATATATATAAATAAAATTAAATTAATTAATTTAAATTTTCCCTGTTGGTAGCTTTTTTCCCAGTTGGTAAAAAACGGGCCAACTGGGAGATTTACAAAGACCATTTAACATATAGATGGGAAATAAGCGCTGGTATTTGTTAACAGAAAAGTTACTCCCCGAATATGAGCACCTTGCAGGGGAAACGATGACTCGCTATTTTATGTTCAGCTGTGAGCACGGTCGACCAGAACTGCGTTTGAGTGAGAATCAAACTGAAACACATGCGGCCGGCGTTGAGTGTGTTTTTGATTTTGCGTTTTCTTGGACACTCTGTGCTGTTAGTTTTTTTTCTAGTGCATAAGGAGGTAATTTTTTACGATTTGCTTTGATAGAAAAGTGTGGGACATGCAAGAGACGACAATGCGATGTTGTTGTTAATCACGTCTCTTGTTGTTGTTAATGAATTTGAGTTTGCTTGAGTTTGGCAATTTTAGACTTTTGATGCAATCGGCTGGTTGCAGCAAAAATTAAAGGGTATAACTTTTTGACGTTGTACTTATTTAATAAAAAGTGCAATATTTTTAGATAAGATTTTTCTTAAATATATTTACTTATTATTTTAAAATAAAATATAGCGTTTATATTTATTGAAATAAATGTATTTGACTTTGTTAACTAACATAAAATCTTACTTATAAATAAATAAACATAAAAAAATAAAATATTTTATGATTCAATTTGTTATAATTCAATATTGGGACAGAGGGTATTTTTGCTTCGTGCAGTTTTAAGTCGCTTATAAATGTATGTGTATACATATAAACGTGAAGTCCACAGCTCAAAATACCCACAACAAACCAAAAACAAAGTAAAGCAAATCAAATGTACACATTTTGTTTTTCACTCAATTCAGAAGTCGCAGAAGTAAACAAAATGACACAGTCAAAACAAAAAAGAGCTCAATTTTCTCAGGCGAAGCGGCTGTTACGCTGTTCTGTTAAGGGTGCCGATAATGCCGCGATTAACTTTACAGCAAATGTTAACGAGCGCTGCTTATTTCCCATCTATATGTTAAATGGTCTTTGGGAGATTTAAAGGTTAACATTACAGAGCACTAAACAGAGCTTTAACAGAAACAAATTGTTAATCGTTATGGTACACAGATTACGTTAATAATGCTAAAAATGAAACTCATTCTTTGAATTTAGCGGTTTGTTTTCGTATTTTGTGTTGCTTATTTTCTGATCTTGACTTGACAAATTGTAGTTTTCGGAAATGTATATATGTATTTCAAAGATTTTCTTGTTCCCTTGGAATGCGTTAGATGAAAGCTTGACTGTTTGATGAATGGTTCGTTCACAACTAATTCTTATTGATGCAATGCAACAGCTACTATATATATTAAGGATATCAAATTCATACTAACAAGGTGTATGTTTATGTACTAACCTCACTGTTCTCATAGTGCGTTTGTGCAACATTCAGTTGACCGGCGCCGGTGAGCATTGGATGACCCAGGGGTAACGGTGCCGATTGCGTGCGTCCCAGCGGCCGATGACCCTGTTTGTGTAGATGCACCTGGGCTACCTGAGCGTCTGTAATGGGCACATGTCCGGCACCTCCAATACTATTGTGGGCGTGGGTGTGGGTGTGGCTGTGGCTGTGGGCGTGACCATGCGAATGCGAATGTGAATTATGCTGATGAGCACCATAGAGCGCATGGGCGTGACTATTTGTGGGCGGCAATGTGCCGCCTGCAGCAGCAGCAGCAGCGGCGGCGGCTGCAACCGCAACAGCGGCGGCATGAAGATTTACGGCTGAGCCGCCAGCAGCGACAACAGCAGCGTTGCTTAGCTGCATGTAGGATGAAGACGAAGGCAGAATAGTTGAGGCGGCATGGGCTTGTGGCGGCGCCGTATCCCCCACCAGTGATGCCTGTGACGAAGATGTGGATGTTGCTGATGCGGAACGCACAACCGGCGATGGTTGTGGAGCAATTCCAGTTGCTGGCATCATAGCCAACTGTGGCGCTGCTCCAGCTGCTGCTGCGGATGTTGGCTGTCGTCCAAACGCTGACATCGCCAACGGATTGTAGTAGGTGGGCGGTGTGCCAGCGACTCCGACTCCGACACCAACGGGTAACGAAGGCGCACCAGCAGCACTCGCTGCCGCAGTGGCAACAACATGTTGACGCAGTGCAGCAAACATAGCATAATTGGCCTGACCCGCCTGGGCATTGGTTAAATGCGGACGTCCCAGCGATATGTTTGGCAGGGATGGCGAACTGAATAGCGGCAAATCATTTATGCTGCTTCTCTGACCCGCCTGATATTGGCTACCCTCCTCGTTCTCCTCCTGTATGGGCGCACTTGTCGGTGAGCCACGGCTGCCCGCAACGCCCACAGATAGCGTTGTTGATGATGGCGGCGAATTGGGTCCAGAATCTGGTGTGCTATTGCAATCTTGAAAAGTCGCGTACAAAAGAAAAAACATAACATTAACAAAACTTGTTTCTTAAAAATGTTGTTTTTTTTATGTATAGTATTATGATTATGTGGTCAATGGGAAATGCGAGCAGCAGTTAAATACTCTTTTTGGAGTCATCATCCATTTGGGCAGCAACAGCAGCAGCAGCAGCATTTTAACATTTTTGTTACGATTAATTGAAACAGTTTACTTACATCTTTAGGGCATTCAGAAGCTACAATCATTTCATATGCCATATGATATAACAGTTGACAGGAGAGCTTGTCCAACGTTTCAGCTGGATTGGTCAAAAGCTATAGGACTAGTTTGCATAGAAACAGACGCACATGTCTATATTAATTTAGCACACGATCTCGGGACATGTTGCCTTCTATGCAGCTTCTGAATACCCTAATATAACATATACATATATGTATGTAAGTGGTACATTTAAAGGTTTTCGTCGTTGGGTCAGTTTGGCTTTGTGGTTAGATAATACAAAACAACAACAACAACAATAGTAACAACAATAATAACAATCATACCAATAATAGCAAACGGCAATAAAATGAATAAGATCGCAACAATTTCATAAAGTGTTTGTGGATAGGGGTTTGTGTATAACAATTGAATGTATGTGAAAAGAAAGAAGAAAATAAATGGGGGAAAAGAAAAGATAATAGATAATTTAAAATTAAAAGGAAAGCCTTCAATAAGAATCGTTTCAATGCTTTAGTTTCTTAAGTTTATTTTTTTTTTCTGTTAAGTCAACTTTTTTGGTCGTTCAGTATTGTTTTAGGTTGCCTAACACATTTCTTGTAAAAGCTTAACGAGGAGATACTCTGAACCCTTCACATAGCACAGACTATCCTGACTGTTTTATTGACTAAAACTAAGACACCTTTCAAGAAAAATTTATCGTTTTTTTCACAGCTCGAACGTCAAGTTTTTGTTGTCAAATATCAATACAAACAAAATAAGAATACGAAAATTTCAAGATTACTAGTCGACAAAACACCCTAAATCTTAATTGTTTAATGACTTTCTCAAACGATTTCAAACAATTTATCAACATTTCTTAATCTTAATCTTAAATCATAAATAAGAAAGATTCTACATTTGATTTAAATTTATGCTCAAACTGAAAGCCATCTTGAGATGATGTAAACGAAATACACATAGTATACAAATCAACAACAATTAAACTTAAATTATGTTGCTGAATGAGAAAGAGATAAAGAGAAAGAGGGATTGAGAGAGGGAAAGAAAAGATGTCACCAACTGACCCAAGCGATGACCTTTCCTGTTGATTCCATCTCGCTGTCATATTTATGTAAATGAGAGTCAATTTCCAAATCCAAAAGAAAAGAAAAGAAAAGAAAAAATATGCGCGTTTCGAGCGGTTCAATGCGGTTGAAACCGAACATCCATCCATCGTAAGAGACTCCATCGGAATTGAATAATGCAATATGCGTGTGTTTGTGTGTGTGTGTGTGTGTGTGTGTGTGTGTGTGTGTGTGTGTGTGTGTGTGTGTGTGTGTGTGTGTGTGTATGTGTGCGCGCGCGCTTGTGCGTGTAGTGTTGTGTGTTGAGTGTGTTTGGCATATACGTACTTGTTAGAACCGAGTTCTTTTGATGACGACGCTGGGCAGCGTGAAGAAGACGTTCGTGCCGCCGTGCCCCAACTGGACCACTGATGCGAGCCTTGCGCTCAATGACGCTCTGCTTGAGTCGAATTTTCAGCAGGTTTGGTTCCGATGCTGTTCACAATATTGGGATTGGGTACGCCGCAGGTTGTTCAGAATTAACATACACACGCATAGATATATTTATGAAGTGAGTATATATGCATGTGTGTGTGTGTGTGATTTTCTTTAGATGTGTTTGTGTGTGTTGTTTTGGTGTAGAAAAGTTATTGCCCAAAGAGTTTTTACAATTCTGTTCTAAGCCATTGCGTTAGTCATTTAACTTTGGTAACATGCTTTATATAAGCTAATACTTACAATAAAGTTTTTTGTATTATTTGGTTTCTTCATGAATAGAATAGAACTACTTCTAATTAAATATTTATTCCTAAACAAAATGTTGAAGCTCTCAGCTGTTAAGATTATGCGATTTATCAACTTACTGCCTATATATTTCTTCTTCCACAGAAAGTTGTTCATATGAATAAATTAAAAAAAAAAAAACATATATATGTATAACTGGAAATCTATATACAAAATATAATTACTAGTCCTCGTTGATCTGATATTAATATATAACGCAACATAAGATTTGTCTCTTGATTATCAAATCTTTTAAGCCTTTAACTGTTACACATAACGATTAGATATTTTTCTTTGCCTAAACGATGTGAGAATGCTTGAGAGTTCGACTATTAAACAAGTTCCTTTTTTAAACTTTGCTTTTCTAGTTTTCTCTAGTTGGCTATATCAACTTGTATTTGTTTTTAGTAGTCAAACATGCAGTTGGCAACACTTTTCAAAACGCCTAGCAAATGTAGCAAACAGTTAGTTAGCCAAGGAAACTGCTTAACGTGTTTGTTTGTTGAATGTTGAATTTGTTTAAATATTAGACATTGAACTCACCAGTTTTCCTGAGTGGGAAATCAGATTCATATTTAAGCAGTGAGGCCGGCGGCTGTGGTATTTTATAGGGATGCGCACTCGTCACTGTGCCTGCGGGCAATGATTCCCCAGATGAGCTTTTCACCACACCGCTACGAGAGAGCAGAGAGATATGTATGTATAGTACATATG
This sequence comes from Scaptomyza pallida, assembly GCA_018152965.1. Taxonomy (NCBI): domain Eukaryota; kingdom Metazoa; phylum Arthropoda; class Insecta; order Diptera; family Drosophilidae; genus Scaptomyza; species Scaptomyza pallida. The sequence goes on along the minus strand of JAECXP010000019.1, from coordinate 2,761,709 downwards.
AATGTTAATAACAGTGTTAAAAGCGTTGAAGCTTCAATGATGTCCTTACCGATTGCGATAGGGTGACGTTGTTGTTGTGCCATTTGGTGCCACCGCCTGCGACTTGCGGCTCATAAGGAAGCTCTGCAGGAGTAAGAGAGAGAGAGAGAGAGAGAGTTGGTCAATAAATATAAAAAGCACAAATGCAACGGCAAATTTGTTTTAAAAGTTACACTGAGTATCTGTTTGACTTCGGGACTCGCATTGGCGCTGCAATTCTCTTTACGTTTCATCACTTCCCGTTCGCGACGCTCTCGCTGTTGCTGTTGTTGTTGATGTTGTTGTTGTTGTTGCTGCTGCTGCTGCTGCTGATGGTGTTGTTGGTGGTGATGGTGGTGCTGTTGCTGTTGGTGATGATGTTGTTGCTGCTGTTGTTGTTGCTGGCGATGTTGCTCCTCGACAACTGCTGCCGCTGTGATCATGCTCTGTTCCCGCAATTCCTGGAAAGCGCCATGTGAATGCACCGCAAACTGAATAAATTACAATAAGTTCGAGAGTTGTTTTTGTTGTTGTTTTTTTTTTTTTTTGGGTGCAAAATAAAAATGTTTAAGTTTTAACTCCTATTATTGCAAATGTTTTTCTCAGTTGTTTTCTTTCTCTCTCTCTCTCTCTCTACTCCTGCAGAGCTTCCTGACTTGTGTTTGGTCAGAGTTATACCCCGATTCCACTGCAAGCAAAATGCATGTATGCAATTGGAACTCGGATATGCCGCATATATTGAGTTTGAATCGAGTTTACAGAATGGGAATCATGTTTAAATTTTCCCCGTAGCCTTCTTTCCCAGTTCATCCGTTTTCTACCAACTGGGAAAAAGGCTACCAACGGGGAAAATGTAAATGTTAACATTACAGAGCCTTAACAGAAGCGATATTAAAAAATTGTTAATCGATATTGGTGCCATTTTGAGTATTACAGCTCACAAGCATGTGTAATAGTGTATTTCCTTTATCCAGTTAAGGTGCGTATCCAGTACAGCAAAAAATTCCTGGCCTGAATTTGTGATATATTTTGGAAGCGTGGGCAGTGTGACCATGGTCGTCCCCCAATGTGTGGTAAAAATATGCCATTTTGCATAATATCTTAGGAGATACATGGTCACACTGAGGCATTAAATTTAAAAAAGTAAACAATGCGAGTATGCTTATTCCATTGTTGGCAGCATATAATGTTGCAAAAACGAGCGAGAAAGAAGAGCATCGGAACCGTCAACGCCGACAGCACAAATCGTGGGTCAACCCATATTTGCAGCGAAGGCATCAGAAAGGAAGACTTGTGAACGACGCAAGCATTTAAATTAAAATACACATATTTTATAAAAAATATTAAAAAATTGTATTCACTTATAGTTTAATAATCTGGTGCAGAACCCAATGGAATCCATCCAAAATTTCCGTCGTGGTTGCAATTTTCCACCCGTTTTTTAGATTTCTTTTCCATTTTTATTTTTCATGAAGTGTTTGTTGTTGCTCTCGGCACAAAAATATATATGATTTGGTATTTCCTGAGCCGAGCGCCAGTGTGTACCTATTTATTTAATCGCTACTATCGATAAGAAGTTTAGTATTTTTGCTACGTTACTGGATACCCAAAACACACGGAGCCAAAAAAAAAAACAATTCCTGCTACGACGATTTTGTATGGGAAATTTTTTTTTTGCTGTACTGGATACCCACCTTTATGGTAAAATTTTTCGGACATTTGCCAATCCTATTTCCATTCTGCAGTTACTGAAAGTTCAGTAAATAAATCAGCTGTTTTGATCTGAGTTTGATGATTAAAAGTAAGAATAATAAGCTAAAACTTAACTTTTGAAATTTTAAAAGCCTTTTTGTCGAATTTTATTGGCAAACATGCATAGCCTGCAATCTTTTTTGCTTGTAATTCAGAAATAATATACAAATTTAAATATTGCGCGTACCTTTGCACATTTCAATCACCTGTTTTATACCCCGATTCCACTAGAGCCGAATGCACGGATGTAATTGGAACTCGGTAATGCAGCATTAATTTGAATTAGATTCCTATGTACTGAATCTGAATCATATTTAATTTCGCTCAGCTGGAATCGACATTCCCCATTGCATTAATTATATACGGACTTCGGCTGTTACGAAGATGATCATCTTGCGTTAACAGAGGAGCATTATAGTGCTGAAACCAACAAAAATACCAAATTTCTTATCGATATTTGGTTATGAACAGTGCCAAGTTGAGTAAAACAGCTTGTCAAGAAGTGCAATGCACACATACACATTTTTGTTTGCGCTCGCGCTCATTTTATTTCCAATTAAATACATACAAACAAAACAAAACTAGCAGTCAGCTGTCACTTAACAGACTTCTGTTAAAATTTCAGTTGGATTGATAGTGGAATGACCTGCATTACCGACTTCGCTGTTATGAGAAATGCAGCCTAGTAGAATCGGGGTATTAGCTATGTTAACGTAATGTTATCTATTAACAGCGATATTTCAGCGATGTTCATCGAAAAAGTACGAAAGCCAATTACCAGTTATTCCCAGTTACCATTGACTGAAGGTTTACTGCAGTAAATTCCTTATGGGAAAATACACGCGAAATTACACGAAAATACACAAGTGAACCTCAGTTACTCAAAATGGTAATAACTGGAAATAACTGGATAAAGGAAATACACTATAAAAATAAAAATCCATGCAAACGTACCAGACCCTGTTGAAGAAATATGCTGAAACCAGTTGGTTGTGTAGTGGAATCGCCTACATTCCCGACTTGCTGTTAATGACAAATTCTGATTAATGGAATCGGGGTATAACATTTGTATCGCTTATATCCGTCAGCTGTCAATTAACAGACTCTGACTGTAACAAAATGCCCATATGCAATTGGATATATAGTGGAATCACCTACATTCCAGAGCTTATGGTATTGCCTTATGGGAAGGGACATTTCAGTTAATTTCGAATGAAAAAACCTAGGCTAAGCTTTCAAAATGTAACTAGTTTTCTCGTCAAATATGGATCAGTAAAATAAATACTTTGTTTTTGAGCTATTGTGTACAGAATTCAAAAAACAGTTGCTTGATTACTACTCCCAACTCTTTCTCTCTTTTTTCTCTTTCTCTCTGTCTTATTCTTGTTATTTTCCCTTGTAGCTACTCTACTCACATGATATTTGTGCTCCAATTGCATTTTATGCTCCAGTTCCATTTGCTTCGTCTGCTCCTGATAGGAATGAAACAAACGTTGCTTCTGCAGCTCCTGGCTTTTTTTCAGCTGTAAGCATAGTTGAAGAGAGAGCAAGGCGTTTAAAAAAGAGAAAAAGACAAAAAGTGCGGTTGATCGTGTTAATGTTACGTTAAATGTCTCATAGCTACATCTGTGTGACTAATTGTTGTTGTTACAAACACCAAACAAAAAAAATGTGACGCATAGCTAAATTTAATGCCAATCTGCTACGGCGGAGATCTGTTTAATATATTTCGTTGATTATTTTGCTTGATTGATCATTCAAAAGATAACACAGAAACTTAGCTAAAGAGAATAAAAACTTAAAAGTGTTATGCTTTCTATGTCATATTTAAGATTAAATAAGGTTTTTTAGTTACCTTACACGCATATAACAAACAACAATATGCTTAAAACAACAATCTGATTGGATAATAAGTACTATCAAACAATGCTAGACTAAAATACACTGTTATGTTTTGTTTTGGTTGGATGATTGTATTGTGATACACTGTGACACACACATAAATATACACACATACGCAGGTAGATCACAGTTTAAATATTCATAAATGAATTCGCTAAGAAAATCACGCGTCACAAATTAACAAGAGAGAGATAGATCATTAATTGATTACTAGTTGCTGCTGCAGCGTATTTTTGCTGTCTCTCTCTCTTCGTTTGGCTCTCTCTCTCTCGTTGCTGGTATGAAGCGTTTTCATCTTTACGTACATGCTGTTGATATGTTTCCATGACCTTAGCAAGTCGCTTACTCCAATTGTACGTTGTATACGGGCACACACACACACATAAGCATATAGAAACACACACGGGCACGCACTGGGCACGAGAGTGAGAGACAGTGCAAAACTTTGTATTGTTGTTTTGCAGATTTTGTTGTTGTTTTTGTTGTTGTTGCTATAAAACACTTTTCATAAGCTCTTTGTGGTAAAAGCTTTTAAACAAAATACATATGTAAAACCAAATTTTTTTATAAACACACTAATTAATAATCATAAGAAATTTGCGCCTCTGTTGGCTTTATTTATTTATTATTTTTTGGTTGTTTTTATTTTTATTTCCATTTTGACTTTATTTTCTGTCTATTTTTATTTTCTGTTGTGGGGTTATTTTGTTTAAAAAATTAAATTATTTTATCGTCGTTTGTTTTGTAGTTTTGCTAAATTTTGATTTTTTTTCTACAACGAAGCGATGAATGGCGCGTTAAGAACTATTATCTCGAAATAGTAGTGTATGGATGGATATGTAAGTATTTCAATTCCAAAATGTTGTTGTTTGTGTTGTTGTTGTTCTAATTTGAATTGCGATTGACTGCGCGGTCGGTAGCTCGTCTGCGGAGCTGCTTCGACTGTTGCGTCCGTCTGTTTTTGTGTCGTTCAGCTTTGGCATTTGTCGAACGCGCTTTCATTTCTGTTTCACTCATGCGACTGGCAAACTGGCGCAAAAATCAAATATAAACACAAATTTAGATACAGTTATTTGCTAGCGCTAAAGGCGCACGAAGCAAACGACCAAGCGAACGTGTGTGCTATGTGTTCGCTCTTTGCACGCCGCTCACTCTCGTTCTTAAGCTCACGCTCTCTTTTTGATTGCTCTCTCTTTCTCGCTCTGTCGCTCTCTTTGTTGCTCTGTCGTGGTCAGTTGCGGTGGTGGGCCACCACTGGTGGCAGACAAACGGGCGTTTTTATGCGCTCATTACGGCAGCAGCAGCACCAGCAGCATTATCAGCAGCAGAGACATACATAAATACAAATGCTTGTATGTACGTATGTACATATGTAAATGTGTACAATTTCATTTCAGAATTCCTAGAAATTGCAGTTACACCTGATTATCCCTCACACCCATGCTTTTGCGCCAGTGCAATCGCGGGCAAGACCTGTCTGTGGTTAATCCTCTTGTGCTCCCTTTCCCCATCTTCTTTTTGTGTCCCTGCTGCCTGTGTCCAACGCCCACGATAATTGCCTTGCACAACTTTTTTGTTTAACATTTCGCTGGCTACACAACATGCGCATGCTATAATTATAAAAAGCCTGTGCTATAATTATAACGGGGGCCAAAGACAACACACAGACACGCCCATATAAATAGAATACAAAACTTGCTTTCTAATAATACACACACACACACACAAATTGATACAGCCTTTTGCGCTTATAAGAAGTTATACTTGGAAAGCATTATAAAAAAAAAACAAACATTCTTATGTACAATATACATACAAACATATTTACATGGTTATATATGGAACTAAGATAGAAATGTGCAACGACTTGGTTAATAATCCTAACACAAGTACTTAATAGAAATCAATCATTGGCGTACATATGTATGTATGTCTAATCGAGTTTATTAAATGTATTCTCTGAAATTGGAGCATTAAAGTATTCTTATGAATGTACATAGGTATTGATTTTATATATGTTTTATTATGTACATTAGGGCGTCTATGTAAAAGATATACATATACATATGTTGGTATAAAAGCTTGATCACAATTTTACAGTTAAACACAATTGTACTCCTCGTCTTTACTCCTTCTCGAACCATCCCAAACCGCCCTCACCATAATTGCAACCAACTTATAGACTCATTATATCTACATCATTAACAAATTTTGTTTTGTGCCACAAAATTTTTCTTATAAAAATATAATCATAACAACAGCCACAACAACACACAGAAGCCACAGCTATTAGTTATTCTTGTATTTTATTTACAGTTATAGCTCTAGCTTTCTTAGCTCTTTCTCTCTCACGCTCTCTCTCGGTTTATATATACATTTAAATCTACGTATACATGTTGTTTTTTATATTCCGATAAAAATAAAACCCACAGAGTTTATAAAGCACACACAAAAATAAAAATAAATTCAAAGGAAAAAATTTAAAAATAACAAAAACGGCCAAAAGCGCTTAGGCGAAAACTGAAATGCACGAAAGAGGTGGAGAGTAGGTGAATTTGTTTTGGGCGTGTGGGGGGGGAGGGTAGGGTATATAAGAATAAGAGTAAGCAGCAGCAGCAGCACCAGATGATGATGCCGAAGAACAAGAGGAAGCACACTTAAAGCCAAAAATACGAAAATTCTTAGGAAAACAAAACACACACACACAAACACACACAGAGGCGTTCGCAATGCACAAAAATAAAATCTGGCCATAAATTGAATGCAACACAAGGCAAAACGGCTTGTATGCGGGATGGCGAGGTGTGGGGTGGAAGGGGGTTGTATTGTGGCAGGTGGGGGCTGCACATGTTGTTTGCTTGGCCCATGAGGTTGGTCGGACCGCCTCTCCGAAGAAACACCAACAAAGTTGTTGCATACCAACAAAACCCACCCCACCCACCCTCCACCATCATTACTATTTTTCTTTGAGCATCTACAGTAAACACTCGCAGTGAGCAACATAGACTTGTTGCATGTGTTTAAGCGTGTTTTTTGTAGCCAGGCAATACTACCGTGTTCCTCAGTGCACTCTCCTTGCTCTCTTGCTCTCTCACAACCTCTCTCTTGTGTATTGTGGCTCTCATTGGCATTTTATTTTTAGCACAATTAAAACGAAAAAGGAGGAAAAAAATAAACACAGAATGCGCAAAATACTCATACATATTTTCGTAGAGAAAACAATAAATATAGAATCATTAAGTTGTACACGCGTTTATATTTAGAACCAGGAAAAACGGTCAGCGGTTATTGCATCGAATGATGTATACCCTAAGCACACTACGAAATAATACATGTATTGGAAAATAAATACATATCTTTAAAAATCCAAATAAGAAAGAAGCCTTAAAATTATATGTATAAAAACATAAAATAAAACAAGTTCAAGGTAAGAAATCAAGTCTATAAGATACCCTAAATCCTTTAACTAAATCATAAAGCATAAATATTAGACTCATAAATCAAATCAAAATACTTTTAAAATGATTTAATATTCGTTTGAGTCGGTTGAGATTGTTACAAGTAAGAAGAAAACTCTTTATTAAATGCATTGTTACAGGTTTCCATTATGATATAGAATGTTTAAAAAGTCAAAGCCCTGCATATAAAACATAAACCAATTCATTAATTCCACATCTAGATATAGAGGACGATTAAGTATACATACAAGTCAAGTCAATAAGAAAACTACTATTCATGTGTTTAAACTTAAGGGAAAAATTGATATGCTCGTAGCGTTTTAAAGTATAGACTACGTGCATACTAATAACATATAGAGAAGGAAGAAGAACATCGAGCTTTGCTGGCATGTGAAACAGCAAATACATACGCGAGTATGTGCATGTGTATATACATACGTATCTCGTATTTTAAACCTAGCATATGTTTGTATGTTAAAAAATAACGCAATGAATAAAAAAGAGAAACGTTGCAGTTTGACACAACCGATTGCGGAATACTCTTATACCAGCATGATAAGCGGTGTTGTTTTTTTTTTTTTCTAGCATAAAAAACTAATATCCAGTAATTGGAGCTCAGCAATGCAGCAATTAAGAGACCGAACAACTGGGGATGCTAAAAGCTAACATTACAGAGCATTGAACAGAGCTTCAAAATAATCAATAGTCACAAATTGTTAATCGATACTTGGTTTAAGCAGTGCCAATTTGAGTATAACAGTTGACAAGCAATCAGAAAAAAAAGTACATAGAAAAAGTATGCTGAATGCATTTAGATCTATAGTGGAATCACCTACATTTCCGACTTGCTGTTAATGACTAATTCAGCCCAGTGGAATCGGGGTTAAGGAAAGGGGGTAACGACATAAGATCGACGACATAAGTTCGCCAGTACAATTTTTCGGCGGTCTTATGTCGTTTTTTTCTCGGCGAACTTATGTCGTTTCAAAACGACATAAGATCGCGCGAACTTATGTCGTTTCAAAGCGACATAAGTTCGCCGTCGGCGATCTTATGTCGTTTTTTTCTCGGCGAACTTATGTCGTTTTGAAACGACATAAGTTCGCGCGATATTATGACGTGTTGAAAACGGCGAGATAGTGTGATCTGCTCCGGAACATAGCAAACAGTGCCTTAGCAGTGGCGTGAGCCACTGCTTTTACGGCGTTTTCTTCTCAGCGAACTTATGTCGTTTTTTTCTCGGCGAACTTATGTCGTCGATCTTATGTCGCTATGCCTAAGGAAAGATAAACCAATGGTAGATTTTTTAACGTAGCAGGTGGGACTCGAGCTCAAAACCAATGGAAAATATGGACATTCTAGTTTCTATTTGCAGGGTGGCTGAGGGGGGAAGAGGTGGAGGTGCCACCGACACTTTCAATGTAGGAATATGTCACTTTCCTTTTACTGTAGAATATATAGCCGTGAAACATAGTTTGAGGGCGGACTATTAAAACTTGGGTAAATATTTACTATCGCGGCACCAGCGATTTTCAGGCTGATTTTTTTGTTACGAGTTTTTTATCACCAGTGAATGATAGAAAAAGGTTTTTCATGTAGGCGCATGACGTTTTTTTGGTTAAAAAAAAAAAAAAAAAAAAAAAATTTTTTTTTTTTGATTTTTTATTTTTTTACTTTTTCACACGTCCTGCGACGTGTTATTGTTATTATTATTATTTTCATAAAAATCCATCATTGCTTTGAAAACAATGTGCGTGCGATCACTGTGAGATGGATGTGCACGACGGAAAAGGAAATGTGAAAGTGACGCAAAATGACTATAAATAAAACATACTCCAAAAATCGAATTAGTGTGATCTGCTCCGGAACATAGCCAACAGTGCCTTAGCAGTGGCGTGAGCCACTGCTTTTACACATTAGTAAGTTTAAAATGCCGTAAATGCCAGTTTTTAATTCGATTCGATTTAATTCGAAACTGGCATTTACGGCATTTTAAACTTACTAATGCCGTAAAAGCAGTGGCTCACGCCACTGCTAAGGCACTGTTGGCTATGTTCCGGAGCAGATCACAATGCGATGCGCCTGCATAATATGACTAGCTATGATGTTGCCAAGTCATAAGGGAGCATGAAAAAAAAAATCAGCCCGAAAATCGCTGGTGCCGCGATAGTAAATATTTACCAAAACTTGTAATGCAAATCTTTGGGGATTGTCCCTACACATTTTTTTACCGAATTTGGTTAATCTAGAGTTTTATTGATTTGCAAGTCAAGATGTATCAACTTGTTATTGATTATCCACAAGAAAGCTTTTTAAAACAAAATGACATCAAAAAAGACATTAATCCATAAAACTCCGACTAGACGATGAACTTAACGCGTAAAGATATGTTTTCTATATGGTAGTGTATATACATACATATGTATGTACATACATATTCGTCTAATTGTATGCAAAATTGTCCCACCATTTTAAGAGCTATCGTGCTGAAACTTTATACAAAGTCTTCTGGTTGATTCTGTTAGAAAATTTGTTAAATTAGGCCAAATCAGACGACTTTATCATAAAGCTATTATACAAATGCGAAAGTTTAGGTTTCAAATCTGGAGTCCTAAGCCCTCCATTGTTATTGGGAATGACAGGTTTGAACAGACGAAAAGGTCTTTGGCTGTTTGAAACCATTTGTTAGAAAAAGGCAGTGATTTTTGTAAGTGTAATATTTTTAAGTTTTTGTAACAACTAGAAAACTCGGGATCAGTTATTAAAAAAACGGACAACTCGTATCGTGCTTTGAACAAACTTCACATTTGCATTTTACATTTTAATCAACCTTCCCAAAAAATCCCTCTTCCTAAATAACCTGATCAACTTTGAAGCCTCCCACATATTTAATGTATGAAAATGATTCTTCTAAGTTGTAATCATGTTTAAGACCTTCAACTTCATGGGGTCGGTCAACTTGCACGATAGACCACTAAGAAATAATAGGAAAAGCAATTTTTAAAAACCAAATAAGCTGAGAAGAACTGTTTTTGTGTGTTTTTTGTGTAGTATGGTTATATAGATGTATAATGTATGTATGTTGTATGTGATTACCTCCAGGATCTGCTGATCAATATCAACTTGATGCGGCTTAAAGTCCAGCGATAAAGAGCTCGGCGTTATGTGCAACAAACGCTCATCATTTTCACCTTCGGGCGGCAGATCTGCAAAGAGGCACACGATGTGAAAATGTAATCATTGTGAATATAATAATGTTGATGAGACAAACAAATACAGTGGACCCTGGGTAAACGAACTCACCGGATAGCAAACATTTTGCATAACAAACACTTTTTATTTCCCTTAATGAACCAAGTTTCGTATAACGACTAACGAGATAGGGGAAATCCCGAATACACATTAAAGTGCTTCCCAGTGTGACCGTTTTATAATTTTTTGGCATTATTTGCTGAAACCAATTATGTTCATTAACCGAGGGTCCACTGTATTTATATGCAGTTGTGTCTGTGTACTATGTGAAAAAAACAAAAACATTTAGCTCGATAAAATTGATACAAAATCCGATGTATATGTTTGTATATATATGTATTTCTATTGACCGAATTGATAATTTGTTTTACTATTTTTTTTTCTTTTGTTGCTGAGTGTAATAATAATACATAATACAAATTTCTCTCAGATTGTTAATTTTTACCTTCTTTATAGAAATAGATAAATCCGATGCACTGTAAAGCAAAACCAAACACAACAACAACAACGTAAGCTTTTGTACCCTACATTTATATGTGCGGGTGTAAACAATACATATACACATACTTTACGTGTGTGTGTGTGTATACACACTAGACCTATTAGTTGATTATATAGATAAGGCTGCGCTTATCAAACGCTTTACAAAAATACATCTAAAACGTATTTTAACATGTGCTCTGCGCTCTTTCTCTGTCTATCACACTTTCTCGCTTTCTCAGTCCCTCTGTCTCTCACTTTTTGTTACCTCCACCTCCATCAGCGCACTGGTTCCAAAGACGCCGAAGTCGAATACCGAAGCAAGCCGAACCGAGTTACAAACATATATATATATACATATGTTTGTAGTACATACAAACGTTCATATATATTTATTTATGTATGGTGGGAGTGTAATAGGTTTTCTTTATGTTCTGTGGCTATTTTTAGTAACCTTGTAGAAGTTTATTTACAACGATTACATGGACCCGGCCCGAGAGCTTTTAAGATAACCGCGCTCCTACTACTGCCCCTACTTCTCTGCCTGGGCATAACAGCGCGCACGTGACAAAGCCGACGTTGACGTCGGCTTCGGCGTCGGCGTCTCCGTCACCAACAAAGGCCACACAGCAGCAGCAACCAGTTCCGTTTGTCGCTGCCTTTGTTTCATCTCTTGGTAAACAGCCCGCCCCATCCTCCTCTTCCTGCTACACGTTTTAAAACGGTGAAAGAAATTGCAAAATACAGTATAAAAATTATGCGCTAATCGAATCCAACCAAAGTGCAGTTAAAACACATATGTAAAATGTTCATTGATAAACTGGCAATCTGCTTCTCTCTTTTTCTCTTTACACCATTTACGTTTTTACGCTCTGTCTTTCTGGCCGTTTCATTTGAGGTCGCTCTTCTCCTCTTTTTTGATCAGCAATGAGACATATACATACGCCGTTTATGACTAAGCAAAATATCCAATTGGATTATTGATGCATAAAAGCAAAAAAAAACACTGTGCATGTTTGCTTATGCTTGTATGTATGTGTGTTTATACAATGTTTGTGTAAAACTGTTTAATCTTATTGAAATGCTGGCTCTCTGACAACGCAAGGCAAAATACAATACAACATACATAAGTATGTAAGACAGCAAATAAGGAAAAGTCTAGTTTTAGGGCTGCTGAGAGGTGATGATCTATGTATATATAGAAACAATAGCAACAGCGATAACACAATAGCAAAATTTGTATGGCACTGCTCTTCAACATCAAGTTAAATGCATGTGCATGAATCGGTGCATAAGCGCGTGTCTGTGCACATATGTATTTATATCCTGCATTTCGCCTAAGTCAGATCTACTAGGAGCTTTCAAAAAGATGACTTTAACACCAGCATTTAGTAACGCATTGACAGTTATGCTTATTGGGTGGAGACATAATACAATCAACAGTTGCTTTTGCTTAAAATAATGATACTGTCTGATTCACTCATGCAAGTGCAGTTCTGAATTGGAAGCATTCGCTCAAAGTCGATTTTGTAGGGTATGTATATATAAATACATTTCTTAAGTGTGTGTATGTGTTTGTATCTATGCAAAATGCTGACCGAATAGGCCGTGACCTGTTGTTCTAAATATAGCCGCTATTATAAATCGTGCATAGCTAAGGGAGTTTAAATTTAGCAGCAGCAGCAATAGCAGCATCGCCAGAAACAGCAAAAGCAATAAAAACAACAACAACAACAACAACCTAAACAGAGCTGACAGCGCGCACATCGCACACAAAAAAAAGCTATGAAAATGTCCCAGTGGCGCAGAGCAGAATGCATTACCGCTATAGTAAAAGTAATGCATTACACTTGAAAATTGTGTGTACAAAGTTGTAAGCGGGTGACGTTGACGACTTCGTTTGTTCTATGACTTCAAAACATCTCGGACCGCTATTTCGGAAAATTTTTGATAATCTGGTCAATGTGTAAGTGGGTTTCGTCTATTGCATACGGAATCGTGCATCTATTGTGTTCTACTTCTTCTTTTTTCGTCGCGTCATCGACTGTGTTAAAAAGTGCTATTTCACCGTGACTTAACGCCAGCAAAAAAAGGTCTAGTACAGAATTTAAATAGTCCAGAATTTATAAAGAAAAAATTGGCTAAATTTTCAGATGCCATAAAAGCAGATGATGTTAATGATCTCATGTTCATAAAACAAATACCAGACGTTCAAAACACACACAGGCCGTTTGGCTACGAAAAACTATGATAGTAAAAAAAATATAATATATATAAATAGTGATTTAAGTAATAAAACAAACTATACTGATAATTATTCAAAGAATAAAATTTAAGTTTTTATTAAAATGACAATAAAATATTGAAATTTACGCGCATTACAAGCCAATACACTTTTTCAAAACATTTGTTGAGTTGTGGGCAGACCGCATACAAACTGCATTACAATTTCATTAAAAGTATTTGCAGTTGTAATCGGCATCCCAACGCCATTCAGCAACTGATTAATTTTTTTAACAACAGGTGGTAAGGGTTGTGGGCACACCGTCCAAAAACTGGCCAAAACCTTCAGTGAGTCATCCAGCTTGTAATCGATGCGTTATCGAGCGCTGGCCACAAAGTGCTTGATGTGTAATCGATTCTGTAATGGGCATTTGCGCCACTGGGAGAGCCAGCGCGCTCAAGCAACAGCTGCAATTGATTGTGTGGTGCTTGCTGTGTGTGTGTGTTTGTGTGAGAGCAATATGGACTTGGAGCAATATGCTGGCTGAGACTGCAGGTGCATGCAAACATTTTTTTTTTACCAGCATATTGTAAATATGCTAGAAAGTGAGAGGGAGCGCGTATTGCCGCTGCTGCTGTTGCTGCTGCGACGATGATTGCAGTCAGCTGTTTTGTATAAGAAGTTTGAGAAAAAAACGTTGTGTTTGTCGTCATCGCCAAGGTCAACATTATTTTGTTGACATAGAAGCCAATAACGGAACGGTGGGGACACACCAACAGATACGGCACGTGTTTTTAGCTAAGACGTATTGGGGATATACATATTATGAAACTGAAATACATTCAAATGAATGTGTAATACGTACATACATTTTGGAGATGGGGGTGGTTTCGAAAAGCATGTGGGAGGCTAATGTCAAGTAAAAAGTAAACAATACATATTACCAACCAACTTCTTGTGCTTACTTTGTTTTGAGTAATAGCACAGGCGACACTTATTCGTGTACTTGTGTTTGTTTGTATGTACGTACGTACGTACAGTGGCGAGCAAAAATGAGTTTATGTTTTCGAAATTGATTTTCGTCGCTAATACAAAATTAATCACACAAGCAAATGTATTCGTAGGATAGGTAATTTAAATTCCGTTTATATTAGAATTGTTTAATGAATTAGAATTGTTTAATGCATCTATTTGCATCAAAACATTTTTTGTTCAAGCCCAGGCAAAAAAGAGTTGAAAACTTTCAATGGGTACTTAATGGGTTAAGAAGAGTATTGTTTCATAAAAACGGAATTTAAATTACCTATCCTACGAATACATTTGCTTGTGTGATTAATTTTGTATTAGCGACGAAAATCAATTTCGAAAACATAAACTCATTTTTGCTCGCCACTGTATGTACATATGTACATAGAAACATATGTACGTATGTACGTTTGCATATGTATGTAAGTATTGTGTGGAAAAAAATTTCCAGCGCTCGTCTAAAAATAGGCACACTTTGCGGCAAGCAGCAATTTTGGGGGCCCCTGGGCGGGCCACATATATTATATGTGGGCGTGGCGTGGCTCGGCTCGTTCAGTTTTGGCTTATTTCGAAGTTTTATATACATAAATACATATACATACACACATTTGTGAGTGGTTGTTTGTTTGTTTGTGAGTTCTCCCGCTCTTTGCCATGTGCGTTTGCGTGTTTGTGTGTGTTTCACCTTGACAAATGCAAAGCCAAAAAGCAATAACAACAAATGCGATGTAGTGATTACACACACACACACACACAAACCAAGAAAAAAGTTTGTTAAAAGAGAATTAGCTTTGAAGAGTGAGTGTTGAAGACGGGAGACGACGACGTTTATATGTATGTACATATATATAAATGTATTTGAGCTGTGATGTTGGGCTTTGTGTCTTACAAATGGGTATAAAGTAGAATCCGGTTATATCGACTTTCAAGGGACCGACCATTTTACGTTCTTATACCCGGAAGACGCACTAACCGAAAGGAGCAAAAAAATTATTTTTTTTTAATTTTATGGTTGCTATTTTCGTAATAGGTTTTAAAATCAAACAAATTAATTTTTTAATCAAAACAAAAATTTTAATAAATTTAATTCAATAACATGGGTTTTTCATAATAAGTCATATACATATAATGTATACCATAATTAATTTCTATATGTGGGTTTTATTTTTAATTTAAATATTCAGTGATTTTTGATTATTTAGCAGTAGTTTTGACAAATAAAAACAGTCGCGCACAGCATGTGTGCGTTAAACTCTCGTCAGTAAAATTTGAATGAACAATTCCATTCAGAACTTTTGCAGCCTAGAATGCCTTCAAAACGCTAGGTGCTGACACAGCTTTATTTTGATCTCTCTAGAGCTCTTGCCCAAACCGATTTCAATATCATTTGAGAATGAGCTGCTGGGACGAACTAAATTTTCTTCGGCAAGCCCAGAATGCTTAAAACAATTCGCAATTGTCAATGGCGAAAGTTGTTGCCATGATTAATTTCTCATTAAAATGGCATCAAGGATGGAAATTTTCGGATAATTTTTATCTTTGTTTTCATCCATATTGCTGATTATTTTAATTACGAGATTTTTCCGAAATGTTGGCATTATTTCGCCGTATTTTTTTTTTTCGGCACGTCGCAATATCCGGTTGAATTGTGAAAAATCTCGTCGGTATAAGCGGTTTGTCGCTAAAAGCGGAAACGTTCTAAGCGGAGACCCTTTCATATATGTTTGTATGGGGACCAACCAAGGCATCGAGTTTTTGTCGCAATAACCGGACGGACGCTATAAGCAGAGTCGTTATAGCCGGATTCTACTGTATTTATATATGTATTGGTATAGTCCTATAGTTATATACTATAGCACTATGGAGATTCCATAGTCATTAAGAAATTTATGTTTTCTTATAGTATGCATTAAAGACTTTACATTAAAAAGGTTTGTCGGTCCGGTATGTACTGAACGGATAGAATCCTACATTAAATGTTAGAACGATGATGATTTGAGTGGCGGTTTATGATAGAGAATCTCCCATATCGTGATCAAGTTCATATATGTATGTCTAATTAAAACGTGATTGAAGCAAATGTCTTGGAATAGGTGTTGTCAACAACACCAGAACAGTATTTAACATTACTTTAACAGTCTGTATTTGCATTAGCTCATTCAACATTTTGCATAACATACGACACATCTGTTATCTCACTGCTGCTGCTGTCGCCACAGATCTCACAGAACTTGAACTTCAGTTACGCAGTTACGAAGAAACACTTTTGTGTTCACTCGCACAAATGCACAACAGAGTTAGTAAGTACTGTAAAAGGGGCCATTTGCTCATTGAACCTGCAGTTGCACGTGTTGGTAAAAAAGCCACACAACACAACAAGGGAAAGTGGATGAAAAGGAAAACAAGGGATACAAAATAAATATAAGAAGCACGTTAAATGGGCCGAAAGGTTGGCGTTGGCGCTGACGCTGGCGCCGGCAACGTTGTCGCCGCAGTCGTTACATTTGAAAGGCAAGTACACTTTTTGTTAAGCTAAAAATAGAACAAAATCAATAAACGAATGTTGTTCGTGTTACTGTTATTGTTGCTGGTCTTACAAACAAACAGACACACAGGCAGCGCCGGAAAAGAGAGCTTCCAAAAAAAAACACAACAAAAGAGAGGGAGAGCGAGAGAATGAGCAAGAAGATAGGAGAGCAGTTTGTGGGCAGGCAAACTGTTTTTGCACGTGCTTGGCATTGACAGTGGCGGCCACAAAAGAGCTAAATGCTAAAGCTTAAGCTAGTCACCACTAGAGATGAGCGCGTGTCGAATTCGCTTTAACATGAAACTTTCCTTAGAGTTTGTATTTTCTTATTATTATTTATTTTTTTTATTACTTTCGAAGAACAATGATGTTACAATATATGCACATATGTATATGAATCAGAAGGACAAAAAGTATTTGGAGAATTTTTTAATGTTTATTAACGTTTTTATGAATTCTTTTAAAAAAATGTTTACTCAAAATAGGTATATTACTTTTCAATCGAATAAATTATTTTCTTAGCACATACGAGTACATTTCGGGCTTATTGAAGCTCCTCTTTAGTCACCACTAATGAGGAACTTCCATAAAGCAAACACACACACACACGTACATACACACAAACATATATGTGAATATTACTTTTTCTCGTTCCTCTCTTTACAAACCCCCTCTATGAATGTCTCTCTTTCTCTCTCTCTACCTCGCTCTGTTTCCATTATATAGTCAGCAAATGCAGCGGCAACCACTTGCTGGTGCTTTTTTTTTTGGTATCTGGGTCTGGGTCTGCTGCTGCTGTTGCTAGTGGTTGTGTTGTGTTGTCACCCGACCATGGACAATGTTTTTGTCGTTTAGCCCCGTCGCTGCTTGCTGCTAAGACAGTCAAAGCAGCACTGTGCTATGTTGCCTTTGTGTTGATATTAACAGTTATTTTTGGAAGGCATTCAAACATACACACATACATTTGCACTCCTTTCTCTCTGCCTATAAGCTTTTGTTTGTCCATGCGTATGAATGTACATATGTATGTATATATATATATATATGTATGTACATTGCGATAGTAATTACGCATAGCAGAGGCCCACTGCACCACGAAGCGAACGTCAAGCGAGAGTTTCGTAAAACTATCGCATTCGAGCCCGAAAACAATACTTAAACGAACATTGTAGAAAAACTAAGAACTGAAGCTGTTATTTTTGTGGTTTTTGCTATCGTTGTCTGAACCGAGCCGCAAAAGATATCACATAAGGCTCGTAAAAATTATCGTAATAGGCTCGTAAACGGATCGTTTGCGAGCGTTCGAAAACGAAACTTTGTCTGCCACAAACTGAGCGACTAGTGATTCGTTTGAGTATCGTTGGCGCATGTTTTTCCGACAGTTTTGCACGTTAATGTTTCGCGTATGTGCAGATAGCGATATCGTTTACGAACTTTTGGTTCAGTGGGGGCAAACAACCCAACGCTGTCACTGGATTAACTTACCATGTATTGGTATTCTATCGTCGGGACTAGACATGTTGCATGAATCTGAAAGACACAAGTAGAAAACAACATATTAACTTTATTGTTATTGATTACTAACTAATGGGCTTAAATCAAATTGGTTTGCAACTGCAACTTAATTTATAGAGTCAACAAAATCTTCGACCATTAGATAAGTTGTGGCTTCTGACAAAAACTGACACCCAAGGGCAAACATTTATCAGCACTATTTTGCCGGTTTTTCTGTACATATGTATGTATGTCTGTGTATGTAAGTTAACGTCTAATCATGAACATATGCTGCAACTTAAAAGTTAACTTTACGGTAACAATTAAAAACAAGAAGAGCAACAAACGGCCCATAGATTAAGAAATTAATGATTTTGTAAGTAGTTTTCTGACAAATGCAAAATTTCGATAGAGTAAAATGCTTTCGAGTTAAAATGTAGAAAAATGCTTCCAGTTTTCTTCCAAATTTATTAAAAACAACATACATGTACGTAAGACAGATTATCGCATCCACCACAACAATGGACAACAACAGCAACTACTACTACGAGCACAATGAAAAAGAATCGGAATAGCAGACGTCACGTCTGATAAGAACACCAAAACCAGATCAGCGAGCGCGAGCGAGACCATAAGAGAGAGCGAACTGGCATTAATAATGATAATGTCTGTGTATGTGTATGAGTGTTAATCGTTTGCCTTTTGCTCTGCTTCTGCTCTTCTTCTTCCTCTTCTTTTTTGCACTTCGCTCAGATTTCGGAAAATTTTCTGAATTGATAATCATTAATTTAGTGATTGTTGATGTATTGCTAATGGTGTTTTGGTTGTTTTCCGTTATTTGTTATTAATTTTTGTGTGTGTTGATATCTTTTGCTTTATTTCAAATTAACTTCCCCCATCACAAAACACTACTTCGGAATGCAAATTGAAAATAATTGGAAAATTGCAAGCAAAATAATAACAATTAACTATGGACAGAGCATTGCCAGCTACTATTAAATCAAACAATTAGATTGCTTTTTGGGTAGAAGCAAAGGGAGTGTATAGTGAAAACAAGCTTTTTGATTTTATTATGAATCACATATTCTTCCTTATTTTATGTAACATTTATTTTCTGTTCATTCAAAAAAACCATGTTCTTAAGGTCTTTTAATTTAATGTGTAGTTTTTCCTTTTTTTATTACAAATCAAAGGGGCAATTGAAAAAGGGGTTGAATACATTAGAGCTCAATAAGTACAACGATGCGTGGGTGGCAATTTGCAGCAGGTGGAGACACTTGTAATCGGCCTCTAAGAAGGTGGGAGCCAGCGAATTAGGTCACAGGTGCATCTAATGAGTTCTCGTTGCCTGTTCGAATCAGTTTTGAACGAGTTACGAGTAGCGCAAATTATAGTTTGTCCGATCCGTTGGCCCTTTTATACATACATATATATATATATAGTATGACCTATACAGCTGGTACATAACAAATAGACACAATAAATATACTACAATGGGGACGACGACGACAACGTG
Organism: Scaptomyza pallida; assembly: GCA_018152965.1. Taxonomy (NCBI): domain Eukaryota; kingdom Metazoa; phylum Arthropoda; class Insecta; order Diptera; family Drosophilidae; genus Scaptomyza; species Scaptomyza pallida. Next base: position 2,742,060 of record JAECXP010000019.1, on the reverse strand, counting down.
ACCAAAAAAAAAACCCAAATCAAAGACACCAATTGATATAACCTACACACACACACACGCAAGGAGCAAGACCAGATAGTTATTTAAGAAGTTAAAAAACAAGATCGTATTTATTTATATCATACCTGTTAAGTAGTGATTACTAATTGTAGTCATTAGTAGTTAAATTATTTTAGTTGAAAAGTTGAACTAGTCATTACATTACGATTTTTTTTTGGTTTTACACAACTATATAATGATTACGATTAGAAAAAATCAAAAATATTCTAAAACTATCACAAATTATCAAAATAATCAAAAATAATCAGAAATAATCAAATTGATTATTTTCGATTATTTTTATTATTTTGATTGTTTTTAATTTTTTTGACTATTTGCGACTATTTTTGACCAATTGTGACTATGTTTCACTAAAAAAAAAATGTACAAATTATTCCAACATAGTTTAATACTTAAACAACAACACCTAAAAGTCTGAAACTATCACACATTATCAAAATAATCAAAAATAATCTAAAATAATCAAAATAATAAAAATAATTTAAAATAATCAAAAATAATCAAAAATAATCAATTTGATTATTTCTGATTATTTTTGATTATTTTGATAATTTGTGATAGTTTTAGACTATTTTTGATTTTTTGTAATCGTAATCATTATATAATCATAAATTTCTACCAGCGAACTATATAGTCACTACGACTACTTTTCAAAAGTAATTTAATTGATTAGTAATTGTAATCGCAATTTAACAGGTATGATTTATATACACATAAATTCACATGTCCTCTAATACACTCAGGGTCGTTTTATTACTGTCCCTAATGTAGGCTTAAGCAAGCCAACAGTATATTGGAATTGAAAATAAGAAAGGCATGGCTATACCGACTCTGCTGTTGATGCTTATTAAGAATAAATGTATGTACCTCGGTTAATAAACACAATTGGTTCCAACATCTTGTTCGTTATGCGAAACTTTTCAATTGCTAAATGGCATGCAAAATAATACCAAAAAATGCTTAAACGGTCACATTCAACAGCACTTTATGTATATTCGGGGTTTTCCCCGTTTCGTTGGTAAACACAGGCAGAAATGTTACATGCAATTGAAGTTTTTACCATTTTCGTTGGTCGTTATGCGAAATGCTCGTTATCCAGAGCGTTTGTTATCCGAAAAACTTTGTACGAGAAAACGCCTTCAATTTGTATGAAGCTTGACGACCCTTGTTGAATATTCATTTGTGAATTTATTGGCTTCTTTTAAACTTTTGCCCATGGTGCAAAAAAGTATATATTTAACAAATGGCAGCTTAAATAATACAACAGGCACATTTAATTACACATCTTTATAAATATTAAATGTAACGATAGGTAGAAGACAGCTGCAATTCAGTTCACGTACAATAATTTTAATTGAACACTAACCTATGTAGTTATAAGTATGGTTCTGGTGGTAACACTTACATGTGTATAGTACACCTGCACTGTATCAATCGGCGAAGAAAAGTAAAAAATATATCTAGTGTGTGAAGGTTGAAAAAAAATATACGGCAATTTTAAGCACCCCGGCTTTACTGTTATTGCTTACAAAAACGAAATACAGTCAAACTTCCAAAACTCGAACTTGCCTTACTCGAATTTTCTTTAACTCTTTAAAATAAAGACTTGTAGATGTTATATTTAAAATTGTATAGCATATTAATACATTAAAAAAAAACTTCAGATCTTATTGCTTGGGATATAAGGTTTATTACGGGAACGGGTGGGATTATGGATAAGTTGAAACAAACAGATGGACAAATTTAAAGTCTCTCGCTTTTATGGTCTATATCTATACATTTATAATAAACACACCATTTTTAAAAGGAACTGTATTTTATGGTAAAAATAATACATTGATTTACTAAAGAGCTTACAAAAAAAGTGACAATTTCTATTAAGAGGCTAAAATTAATTGATGTGGTCTTAAGGAACGAAAATTTTTGGCGTTAAATAGCTTAAGTGATACCACCCTTGGGCCCGAGCTTCTTATTTGTTTTATTCACTCCAATTATTCGCATCGGTTTAATCCAAAACCCTACCATTTTTTGTATTGTCACAAACTCTGGTCACATTTTTCAATTAAATTCTTTGATTTTTGCCAAAAATTACTTAAAAACAAGAAAGAAGGCTCTAGTCGAGAAATCCCGACTAGGACATACCCTTAACCCCATACGTATCGTGTACAGTCATTTGTGTGCATTTACCCAGTGACCAATATGGCCAAAATGACAAAATTTCAAACTGGGATATCTTCGGTGTTTTTTAACCGATTTTAATCAGATTTTTTGAAATGTTCATTATTTTATCAATGGTTTGAAACCTCGTTTTTACTATTTTGAAATTCAATAATTTTTTGTTATCGATCACATGTGTATATCGGAAACCAGAAGTGTTATCGAAAATTGGAAGCAAACTTGACCTGCTTATGGTATAGGAGAGTTTAAGTTTCAAGTTTGAGGTCTCTAGCTCTTATAGTCTCGGAGATCGGCGCGTTAATACAGACAGACAGACGGTCATGGCTAGATCGACTCGGCTGTTGATGCTGATCAAGAATATATGTATATACTTAACCCATAAAATGGGTAAATAAGGGTATAATGGTTTTGTGCAAATGTATGTAACAGACAGAAGGAAGCATCTCCGACCCCATAAAGTATATATATTCTTGATCAGCATCAACTGCCGAGTCGATCTAGCCATGTCTGTCTGTCCGTCTGTCCGTCCGTCTGTCTGTCTGTATGAACGCGCTGATCTCAGCGACTATAAGAGATAGAAACTTCAAACTTGAAACTTAAACTCTCCTATACCATAGGCAGATCAAGTTTGTTTAAAATTTTCGATAACACTTCTGGTTTCCGATATACACATGTGATCGATGACAAAAAATTCTTGAATTTCAAAATTTTAAAAACCAAGTTTCAAACTATTAAAAAAATAATGAACATTTCAAAAGATTTGATTAAAATCGGTTGAGAAACACCGAAGATATCGCTGTTTGAAATTTTGTCATTTTAGTCATGTTGGTCACTGGAAGAATAGACGCAAATGACTGTACACGATACGATGGGGTTAAGGGTATGTCCTAGTCGGGATTTCTCGACTAGAACTTTCTTTCTTGTTTCTCTATGATTTTCGAGGACGGACCGCTGATGAGCTTAGATTGATGGTTTGAGCTTTTTGGCACTGTGCATATTCGTTTTAGATGTACCAGGAAAAGTTTTTGTTGTTGCATTGCAACTCGATCACTTTTCATTATTTTTATAGCAGAAATATATTCAGAAACAGGCGGTTTTTAGCGCATTTGATGCCTGCTGAACAACGTTTTTTCCCCATTTTCAATGTTTTTTGGGTATGAAAAGCGCAACAAGCCTAAGCAATGCGTCAAAGGAAAAACAGTGCATAAAGTATATTATAGCAATAAAACTCAACCGATTTTTGACTTAACGCTCTATTCGTTGTTCATGTAAATAAATACAAAGGCAGCGACGTCAACGCAGCTCACCAATGTAAAGCCAATTGCTTTACTAACATAGCTATTGCTGTTAATTTGCAGCAACAGCTTACATACAGATATCAATTGAACAAAAAGCTGCCAACGTTGGCGGCTGTCAAAGCTCAAAAACGATGTGCTGCTGCTGTGTGTTGAACTAAAACTTAAATACAATTGTTTCGTATGTGTTGCTGCTGATGAGCCGCCTCCATTGCCTATGTTGATAACTAAATGACAAAGTGAACATAACCAGTTCAATGCGCTTTGCGGGGACGGGAACTTTTTTATGATCAGCAACATCCGCACAACTTTATTACAGACAACAAATAGCATGAGGTGAAAAATCTCGAAGTACACACCACACACAACAACAACAGCGGCAGACAGCAACACCTCATTTAGCGCGCACACACTTGTTACATAAATAACGGCGAAATGAGTATGGGTTGCAAAAAGTAAAATAAATAACAAAAAAAAAAAACGACGAAGAAGAAAAGAAAACAAAAAGGCAAAAAAGAAGTCGTCGTCATGCTGAACCTGAGAAACGACGGCTGCTCAGCGCACACACACACACACACAGGCACGCATGCCTGTGATCTAATATGAATTTTTGTTATATTGGACAAAAAACATATACATGCAATATATATACATACATACCTACTCAAAGTGGCGCGAACTGCTCTGTTTATATTCTTGGTATTTTTTGTTGCTGTTTCTGCTGGAGTTGTTGCTGCTGACAACGCGCGCGACTTACACGCACACAATCGCACACTTTTCCAACAGAAAAAAATAATAACACAATTTTTCACAATGCAAAAAATAAAATTTAAAATTTTAAATACTCTAGCAAAAAAAAAAGCACTAGAACTAAAGACAACGAATGCTTTCGCTGTTTTACTCACTAGACGAACATCACACATGTACAATATGTGTGCTCTTGTATGTGTAACACCAAACGACAAAAACCAAGAATTCACAACTTTTAGTGTCCGTGTGTAAGAGCGTGTTGTTTTTTTTTTTTTGTATTTTATTTTATTAAGCTTTTTGTCACTTCACATATTCACAAACAGATTCGCATTTTTTTTGATAAGTACTAGTATTTGTACTACCGCAACTAATAATATAATTTACATATGCATGTACGGATATCTGCTGCTTATTTTCTTTAAAATTTTTGTTGTTGTTGTTTTGCCCACGATTCGGTCAGCTTTTGCTTGTTTGCTTGTTTGCTTGTATTTTTCGCACTTGCTCCTTGACAGTTGTTATTGCTGATGCTGTTGTTGTAGTTGACTCGGCTGACACTTTACTGCACGCGTAATTCGTTGGTAAAATAACATAAAAAAAAATAAAAAAAAAATATAGACAGCAAAAAGTTATCTAACACTGGTGCAATAACAGCTGTTCACACCAGTTTGGAGTTTTTTTTTGGCTCGAACAACTCCTCTAGTTAAAATTGAAATTGTTTGTAAATTTATTTGTCGAGCTCTTTTTGCTTGACGGGGCAAAAGCTCGAAGAAACAACCGTCTCCGACAAAGAAGAGCGTAAAAATGAACAATAATAACGTGAGAGTAACTGCAATCGCTACCTATCGATGCAAAATCGACGACAAATCGGCAATCGATGAGCGTCAGTCAGTCAGAAATCGGTTCTGTCGACGGCCATGCGCACGCCCGCTAACACTAGAAACATCAACACATTAAAAACGCGCGCGAAGATTTTAAAATTTGAATTGACATTTATTCGTAAAAAGACAAAAAAAAGCGATGAGCGGAGGCGTTTATATAAAATGAATGTTATGTTTGCTGCAAGCCGTCTCAGTAGAAACCATAGTGTCCATGATGATATGGATAAAAGCCGCCATGATGGCCACCATAATAGGGTGCAGCATGATGCACATACTCGTATCCACCATAGTAGGGACTGGCCAATCCGTAAGCGCCGTAATGCCCATGTCCACCGTATCCACCATAACTGCCATATCCACCATGTCCATAACCAAACCCATAAATTCCACGTTTTTCGGTCTTCTTAACATCGGCAATACCGGATTCCACTTCGACGGCATCGGCGCCGGAATTGGCGGGAACAGGCTCAGCAATGGCTGCCAGGCAACTGATTAGGCTCATTGCCAAAATAACGGCAACACACTGAAAAAAGGTTTTTTTTTTTTTAGCGGAAATTAGTCGTTTGGTTACTCGTTGTAATTATTCTTTATTTCTTTTTTTTTACTTATTTATTCGATGTTGCGGTTGTTGTCGCTTACCAGATATTTCATGTTGATGGCTTTGCTTCTTGAGTTTATTAATATAATTTTTTAATGATGCAACTGCTGCTGCGTCAAAAGCTGATTTGTTGGTTGTAAGCAAGCAGCTCGGCGCTTTTATAGTTTGTGATACAGTTAGAAATTATGCAAAAAAAAAGCATATAATAAAAAAAAATGGCAGAAACAATAACAACAAGTAAAAACGTTGCAGTCGGACGCAACCGACTGCGATATACTTTGATACCAGTTTACATAGCTGTTTTAAGGATTCCTAGTGCAAATAGTAATATATGAGGGCTTTGGGTATAAAAATCAGGCAGAAGGGGTAGGCATGACATTTATCTGTGGCGGATGGCACTTTCTATCCTCCTACCAAGTTTGAAGACTCTAGCGCAAAAACCGACAAAGATATAGAGGTGGGCGGTATAAGTGGGCGTGGCATAAACAATTTTATGCACACCTGTTTCGGATGTTACAACCAATGTTCATTCCAAATTTGGTGACTCTAGCCCAAAAACTAAGAAAGATATAGAGGTGGGCGGTATAAGTGGGCGTGGCATCCAAAACATTGATGCAGATCTGTTACGGATGTCACTACCAATGTTCATACCAAATTTGGTGACTAGCTTAAAAACTGACGAAGATACATGCCTTCCGGTTTTTTTTAGGGCGGTGGGGCGTGGCATCCAATGTTTTGATGCATTACTTTGTCAGATGTCAACATCTACCTTCATGTCAATTTTGGTGGCAATAGCTTGAAAACTGTAGAAGATACAGGCATTTTTGTTTATAATTTGAGGGGGGCTGGGGGCGGAACAGGTGGGGGTGGCAACCAAACTTTTGATGCAGTTTTTTGAGGAATGTCACCAGCTATCTTGCCATCAAATTTGGTGACTCTATCTACTAAAATGTGGGATATATATGTGTTTTATCGATTTGCACTTCGAGGTGTATCGACTTGTTATCGATTTCCCAGGCCCCCTGAGGTCGTAGAGCCCTAGATTTAACACTTTGTCTGACGAAGACATATACCAAGATATTTGCAAAGTTGCAAGGCTCTAGCTTTAAGGGTGTCGAAAAAAGTTGCGTTCATACGGACAGACGGACAGACACCATGACGGACATTGCACAAACCCAATATACTATGATACCTTTGGTATCAAAGTATAAAAACCAACAGCGATTGTTTGCTGAAGTTTGCCGTTTGAATGTATGACGACTTGGAGATGACAGTTTATGAATATGCCAGCTTTTTGTCATGGAAAACATTATAAGTTGTTAATACAATAGATTACACTTTAAACGATTATATTTACGTTACAATAGTTGTAGTTGCGTATATGCACTATAAAAAGCTAGATTTAGTTCGATACGTCGTTGGCATTGGACGAATTTCCCATTTGCTCACGGTGGTTACCAAATTCGTGTCACGAAACACGCACTCTGCCATCACTAACTTTGCGCCAAAAGGTTAGACATAGAGCCACTGAGCCGCAGAGTTGTGGGCGTTGCAACTAACGTTTTGATTCAAGTCTTTGTCTGCCTGTCTCGCGTAAAGAACATTTTTGTCGATGGCTTGCGCAAAAGCGGCAAATATTACGACAATGATTAGGATTGTTGTCCAGGCGGAAGCTGTCGCCAGTCTGTGCGTGCAATAATCGCAATACGATCCACACTCGATCCACATTCAGACTGCAGTTGTTGGGCTCACTATCAAGTGTCGCTTTCACTTGATATGCGATACTCTTGCTGTTGCAGCAATATCAATTCATGCAACACGTGCAACATGTGAAACACACACACACGCAACATGTTGACAAACAACAGTTTAAATTACAATTGGGCGGAGACCCGACTCAACGCCGAGCTAAGAGCTTAGTAGAGCTCCCGTCCTGGTCAAATGGCAAAAACCCCGTGGGAAAAACCTTAACTCAAAGCGGAAATTGTTTATTAAACAATTGAACACAATTGCCATAGCGTTTGATTTTGTTTTTCTTTGCTATTAATTAAGTCAGCTGCTTACAAACAATTACATTATGTGTACCGACTGTTGAATACTCTTATATTTACATATCGCAGCCGTTGGTTAAAGCCAAAACAGCAACAGATCAGCGACTCAACACTAAAGAAATGATTGTACGCCAGTGCAATCAATATGGTCAAAGAAAGTGGGCTTGGCACCAATATCTTCTGCCTGTTAGTACGTATGTGAAAATATTGATTTCAATATTTAGTTACAGATTCTAACAGTTTCTCCAGCCCCCAGCACGGAACTTTTGTTAAAAATTCGAAACTCCCACAGTCATGGCTTATTGTCATGTATAAAAATGTTTTGTCTTAAATTTGGGAAAATTTTAAAAATAAATACACCAAAATTATAAGTATATAGATAATGCTTGTCTCAGGTGCAAAATCGTATCAATATCTATATATATAAAAATAAGTGGCAGTTTTCGTTGTTCATTAAAACCGCAAGAACGAGCACACCTATTGAAACCAAATTTGTAGGCATTGTTCGGACTATTTAGTAGATGGTTTGTGTGAAGTTCGACCCAAATCGGTATACCAGTTCTTCATTTATTTCATATTTTATAATGAGTTCAATAAATGGAAACAAACTTTGAAAATAGAAAACAGGGATTTTGCTGTCAAATTTAAAATTTTTTCAGTGTTGAAAGTAACAATATTTTTTACTGTTGTCATTTTATTTTGTACGTGCTGAGATAACTATTGTGCGTGTACTTAAAAAAAAACGTTAATTTTGAGCTCTTGAAGTTTTTTTCTTCTGAGACAAAGAAAAAATGTCAAGAGCCAAGTGAGCAAATATAGGGCGCCGAACGCGTGAAACAAATTATGTGGCTATACGAAGACAAAATCGGACTGAATATGAACGCACGCAAGCAAATGTATCGCAGCGTGAGCGAAATGAACGAAATTGATCGGTTAATACTGTACCTGCACAGAGTCTTGCACGGCGATCACGAGTAGGTACAAATTATCGTGAAGGGAGAGTTCCGTTTCGCCTTCGCGATCAAATGGAATATGCTGGCTTTCAATACGATCCTGACAGCGACTACAGCCTGCATGGTGACATTGGAGCAAAGAGTATTATCTGTACGCATTGCAATGCAGCGAAGTTTCGAGGAGAAACAGCTGGCATGTGATGCTCCAATGGCAAAGTGAAACTGCCAGCATTGGAGTCGCCACCCGATCCATTACATTCCTTGATCACTGGAGAATCGCCGACGTCTAAGCATTTCTTGAAGAATATTCAAGCATATAAATTATGCTTTCAATTTACTTCTTTTGCCGATGCTGACTATAAATTTTTGCAAATATAAGTTATAGTTTTAGAAAAATAAGTATAACACAAACTAAAAACCATTAAGAGTTTTAATCGATATAGGTGTAGCGAAGTGCACCGGGTAACAGCTATTTACTTATAGTCTAATTTACGATAACTGTCTTAAAACTAAAGCTAAAGCTGCTAAAAATAGGTCACAAGGTATCAAGCAAAGGTTCCTAAATACTGAAGATCACATAATTTATTGAAATTGCAAAAAAAAAAACCTTTCAGAAGGATCTAGTTGAGAGATCCCGACTGGGAAATACCCCAAGCCTGTTAGTTAGGGGTTAGAGGGCCTGGTTTTACGGCAAAAAAATAAAAACACTACATATTTGAACATTTTACTACCTTTTTGCTCTTTTTACCAAACGATTTGAAAACGCAAACAGCAAATGTTTATTATAAATATACACATCCTGTGCCTAGCATTGAAACTGCGAATTCTCTGGTGATTTTTTGGACGATTTTTAAACGTTCGCAGATGTTCAATATTTTATTAAAAGTTTCAAGTTCAATTTAAAAATTTATGAAATTAATATTTTGTTTGAAGTTACTTGAGTATTACGAAAATCAGAACGGTTATAAATTGAAACACACGTCTTTTTTGATATTGTGGGCACTAAATTGTAAAGAGCCGTTCTGAGAAAAAGAAGCTCTAAGTTTAAAAAGATGTAAACATTTTAATTAATTCAGTAAATTTAGTCCGAATGACCCTAATATGTAGGAAAATATATATACATATATCGGCTTGGCTGTTGATTCTGATCGATAATATATATGCTTAATGAGATAGGAGAAGATTCCTTTTGCCTGTTACATACCAACCCATGGGTTTAGGGTATAAAAAGAAGAAGAGGGGAAGTATAAAAACAAAATAAATATAAACTCTTATCGAGTAATCCAAACTGCACGACTTCTCATCAATTCATTGATTGAAGCATTACAATGCTTAGTCGAATCAGCCAAGAGGGCGGGTACACTAAAAAAAAAGACAACCTTGACCGCATCAGATGCAATTGATGTAGCTGGAACTGCAAATGAAAATAATCGAGACTTTAGCAACAGCAACAATTACAAAAGTGCAACATTGAGAAATCAAGCATTAACAATTGCAAAAAACGACAACTGGCAATTGGTAAACTTTTTTTTCTTGCATTCTTCTCACAAGACAAGAGCCGGGGGAGACAGAGAATGGGTGGGCCAGGCATCGCTATTGTTTACGACTGGTTATGTTTTTTTTTTATATTGTTTTTCATTGACAAGTATAAAATTGAAATCTTTATGCTGAGGTTAATGTTCGCGACGACTGCGCTGCGACTCTGGGTTTACAAGCAAGCGGAAGTTATCCAAAGACAGCTGGTCACGATGTCCATCGCAGCATTACCAGATGATGACAACATTCGACAATTGCCCCAATCGCTTGTAGACGGTTTGAGTGATTTATGTGCGCATTGTTTGTTTCGCAGCATTGTAATTTTGCAACTGCTCTAAGTTCGGGCAGCAGCAGCACATTTTGGTCAACATTACACAACAACAGAACTTAGCAGAACAAAGCAAACCCAAAATAATGGGCAACAAATATATGCAGCAATATAACAATTGTGTGTACAATATTTATTTCACTAAACAAACATATTTTAATAAAAAAAAGTTTCTAAAGGCATGTTATTAATTTTTAATATTTTAGCTCCTTGGCCTTGTCGTGTGCACCCTCGCTGAGTAGCTTCAGTTCTGCCTGTTGCTCCATTTGCTGCTTCTCTGGCCGGATCACCGTGTAGTAGTGATAATAGCGCATACCAATCATATATGTGCCATAGAGTGTAACGCCAATGCAGGCGTAAACAGCTCCGCGATGCACCTTGTCCAGCAGAGTATTTGCATTAAGCGGCTTTTTTTGCATGGTTGTTTTGATTTTTTATATTGTTACCTCACTTTAAATATAATCAAGAAATTCTTTTTTTTTAGTGATGTTACATGACAAATAACAAAACACACACATCGATTATTCTGTGTGTGTTTCGATTGCTTGAATTTATTGACGTGACTGCTAAATGAACGCGTGACACTTATCAGTTAAATGATTTTGGTTTTTATTTACTAGCATAACGGCTAGCATACCTTTTGTCTTTGTTGTACATACTTTTATTTATGAGTTCCAATGTTCCCTGTAATTAAATATAAAAATAATAATAATAGGCATACATGTTTTTTTTTTCACAAAAACATTTATTTTATACGAGTTTCCGTGAGTCAAAAGCCACTGAGCAAGAATTGTTATTTGTTTGCAGCAGGTTTCATGTCGATGTGCCATATCTAGTTAATTCATTGCTTATTGCCCTCATCGCTTTCGATAGACACGCCTATCGATTTTTTCATATACACTTGTTTACGAAAGGCAGCAGTGTTGTGCTGTTGCTTTTGCTTTTTATAATGATTTGCCGTTTGTGCCTGGGTGATCTGGATACCTCGGTGTCCATAAGCATATTTAGCGATGCCGCGCATGGCCTGCCAAAGGCGATTGCAAAGTATTTGCAACTTGAAGTAAGCAACAAGCAATGTTTCTTATATTTACAACAAGCTTGACAAAATTAATTTTAATTTGCAGCTTTCTGTTAATGATTGCATCTCCACAAAGCTGTGCTCGACATGCTGGAAATGTATTAGAGATTTCGAACAGTTCTGCTCTATGGTGGCGGAAAAGCAGCAATCTCTGCTGCCTAAAACGGAACCGGAGCAGCCAGAGCCAGCTGTTATTGTTTGGAACACAGAAGCGCCAATGGAGTCGAAGCTGACATTCGATGATAATGATACCAAGGATCATATACTTTGTGAGCCCGAAATCGATGTGCATGAAACAACACAAACCTTTGACAACTACGACAACAGCAGTAACTGCAACGACAATGATAAACCAGATCGTGATGCGTTTGAGGCACATTTCGAGCAAGCAGCGCTGACAGTTGTCACACCAAAAAAGAAGAGATGTAGCACGCGGCTAACGGCACCACAGGTAAAAGTAAAAGCGAAAGAAATAGTCAAAACCCCAGCACTGTCAACGTCGTCACGAGAAGCACGTTTGCGTTCCCGCGAACTACAACGTAACGCAACTCTGACAGCAGCAGACGCAGGAGCAGCAGACGCAATCGTTAACTCTAAGCCAGCAACCAAATCATCATCACTTAGAAGAACTGCGCCAATTCGTGGTCGACCCAAAGGCGGCAAAAGCAAGGCTAAGCTGCCAAAAAAATTAATACAAGCACCAGAGCTTGATGCCAAGCGAAGCAGCATTAAAGAAATGGATGACTATATAGCTGCTAATGTTAAGCTGGATTGCTGCCTTTGTGCGGAACCACTATCTAACTTTTTTGAACTGAAGCGGCACTTTCGCAGCAAACACAATTGCACCGGCTATATAGAATGCTGTAACAATACGTATAAGAAGCGCACATTGTATGTTGATCATTTGCATTACCACAAAGATCCGCAGTATTTTAGCTGTAAGCCTTGCCACAAGAGCTTTCTCAACCGCAACAGCCAGGATATGCATATGCTGCGCTTTCATTCCGACAAGCAGCTACTGGTGCATCAGTGTGCCATTTGTGAGGCGCGTTTTGCCAAAAAATTTTTGCTCACTATGCACATCAAGAATCATAAAGGACCCGAGCGTCCCGAAGTCTGCGACAGATGTCCCAAAACGTAAGCGATCAGCCAACCAATATCTTTCTCTCTGTCTTTTTCTATTTGTCTCTCACTCTGTCCTATTTTGAATTTAGGTTTCGCACCAAATTTGAGTTGGCTGCGCATGTGAAGCGAATGCATGACTCGGACTTTACGCCTGTTATCTGTGACATTTGTGGAGCTCACTTTCGCTCTAAGGCAAGTTTTCTCACACATAAAAAAGCTCTACATCCCGATGGACCCGTTGCCGAGGCACAGTGTCATCTGTGCAGCCGTTGGCTGAGAGATGAGCGCAGTTTGCGCAAGCACCTTGCGCGGCATGATGATCGCGAGGGTGGCAACACGTATCGCTGTTCGCTATGCAGTGCTGAAAAATCATCTCGTGTGGCGCTAAGCAGTCACATGCGGTATCATCACTCAGCCAAGCGGCACAGCTGCACGCTTTGTGGCAAGGAATTCAAACTGACGCGAGGTCTAACTGTAAGTAGCTGCGATGCACTTTGCATTCACATATAGTACATATAGTAACAGTATTCGATTTAAATTGATTTATATTGCAGGAACACATGGCTACCCATACTGGCATTGATTTGTATTCGTGTGAATATTGTGCACGCACCTTTAAATCGCATGCCAATATGCATAATCACAAGAAGAAAATGCATCCAAATGAATGGGTGCGTAAATATTCGCAGCCCAGTTATGCTGTAGTCCGCACTACTGCGGTTTCCATCTTCCGTTCAAATAAAGAGCCAGAAACAATAAAGAGCTTGGATGAGAGCTTGCAACCGCCTGCAGAGTTACTGGACGATACTGGCATTCCAGAGCGAATTGGCCAGGCTGATGAACTTGTTGATAATGCTTACGACTACTTAAGCAGTGAAACAATGCACTAATATTTTAAATAGAAATCCCCCGAATTTGTATGATTTTGTTTCATTTAAAATTCAACATCTTAATTTATACTGATAAACGTTTATTTAACTCAATGGTGTTCAAATAAATTTTCCTACTGATTTAAGAAAACATAAACAAAAACAGGTTTAAGGTCACTGGCCAAATAACATCGTTATTTATTTGATGCCGACTGAACTATTTTCATTTTTTCAATATGTTGCCTTGTGAACGAACGAATTTACGTAAATGAAGTGAATTTAAAACTAAAGCAAGTATGATGAGTCCCTTGGTGGGTAGTTAGTTTTCTTCCTCGGCCTCAGCCAATATTGTGCGTATCTTCATCAGCAGCTCCTTTTTCACGGCGTCAGGAACCAGAGTGCGGGCTTTTGGCGTTACTTCTGATATGAGCTGCTCCACCGTTACAGTATTGTTGGTACTTTTCTCTAGGAGAATGTTCCGGCATAACAGACGCACCTCATCCCGCCAGCCGCACTCGGTCAACCGGTTGCAAAGCAAGTCCTTTATTTTTGACCGGTCACCAGACATTATCGTGTACTGGTCTACGGTGTCGCAAACTGTCATTTCCTTTTTAATTATTTTTAACTGAGTCTGCGGGTATCCGCTTGGCTGAAATGTTTTTTGTCTTTTAAGAGGTGGGGAGCTATCGATAAATCTATCGTGTTGTTGTCACTTGAAATGTTATTTGGCTATCATCGGTCTCTGCTGATTTATATTAAAAAGTGGCAGCACTATAAATGTGATACGATATTCAAACGTTTTTCACCAGGCTGGTAGCTTTCGAATATGAAAATAAATAATAAAAAAATTAAAAATAAATAATAAATAATAAAAATTAAATTTTATGTTTTTTTTATTTTTAACTCTTTAAATTTGATGATTTACTTGATAAATAAAAATTTGGCTTTAAAATATTTGTGTTTTTTTCTTTCTCATACTTGGATTATTACTTTATGAGTGTATATTTTAAATAGTAATATTAATTAATATTAAAAACAATTTTTTGTATCTCTCATAGTATGCTTTATATTTGAACATGGTCAATACATTTCAATTAAAATAGCTAGATCCAAGAACGAGCTATCGATTCATCGGTAAATATGAGAACCGATGGTAACGATCGATACATCGATTTTTTGGGAGACTCTTTTCTACATAATAACTAGCAGCACCGCCATGATTATGCATCATATAGTTAGGAGAGTAAGGCAAGAGCAGACGTATTTTTTTTTTTAATTTTTTTTTTATATTTTGATACACGCTCAATTTATCGTTTTGGTATACACACACATGCACGCACACAGTCAACCTGAACACAACGTTAATAAGCTCTTACACTTAACGTACATATTTTATTGAATTTTATTTATTTTCAAACTTGCCGCAAAATGTTCAGGACAAATTATGTTAAATTTTCCACGAAAGCCAGTTATAAGAATTTGTTAAGTTCGTTAACGTCGGTTTCCCGCGGTACAGTCGCAAATCGAATGGTAAGCTAACGACACATACCCACACAACACCGCATGCATTACTTTCTGTGTGTGAGAGGGTTGCATGTTTAAAAACAAAATGGAGGTGACCTATTCTAAACTTATATATATTTAACTATCTTTTCAGTTTTTTCCAATAAAATTAAAGCACGCGTTGCAGTTCTCTGCAAGTAAGTGCTGCAATCAAGGCTGCTGATTCCTCAAAAAGAAAAGATATATAAAAAATACTATGACGAAAATGTGCATGTGTGTGTTGTTTTCGAGATTCCCGGCTAGAGAAGACTCGCTTTGTGACACGTTGAAAACCAATAAAAATGTTTGTATTTTTTTGGATTTTCTTACAGGTTCATTTGTGATGGCCATCGACAGGGAAAAAAGAGAGAACAACTGTACATTTATTAAGTTTTAGAAATCGGTTTTAGTGCGCGTACAAAATGCCTAAATACCAAACCGTTTTTCGAAGCAAATAAGACAATTTATTATGTGAGCGAGCGCATCTGAGTTTTGAACGATCAAAAAAAAAAAAAAAAAAAAAAAAAAAAAAAAAGAAAAAGTGTTAAGTCGAAAGTTTAATAGAACGATTGTTAAAAATACAGATGTGTTATAGTTTCGGGTATTTAAATGTTATCCGTTCAGTGACACGAAAAAGAGCGGGACAAATATATAGAGACTGATTATTCATTTCATATTAAAAGCAAAATGTAGGTGCAACGTTATACAAGCCGAAAAAAAAAAAATAAAATAAAAAATAGTTAAAATAAGTAGACAAGGGATATATTCGGCATGTCGAATATCACATACGCGAATAGCTTATAATTTTTAATAGTTAAATCTTTAAATGTATTAAAAGAAAAAGAATATTTATATTAAAGGCTTGTAAAATGTTGCAAAATTGTAGTTAGATTTAGGAAGAAAGGAATAAATGGCAACGTTTTACGAGCCTTTGGAGAGCCTCGTTGATATTTAGTTAGCTTAAAAATTGTAACGTTTTACGTGCCTTAACGAGTAAATTTAAAATACATTGCTTAAAACCAAAACTAAACTTAACTGAATATATTTACTTAAAGGGCTATGCGGGTGAGGGAAAACCTATATGCAAGTGGTCGCATTTCTGCTCTTTCATTTGATTCTCCAGAAAGAGATCGATATGTATCTCTCTCTTTCCCTTTCATGAAAACAGAGAGAGAGAAAGCGAGTATCAACATGTTGTTACATGAAATCGAGCGCGTCAACAACCATAATGCGATAAAAGGTGATTATAGGATCAGATTTATTTATGCATTTGCGCTTGGATCTCTTCTAAATGTTTGGCAAGCTTAAGGAAACGTTGACTACCTTCACTACAAAACTGTCAAATGTTCAAGTACCTTGAAGTTAGCTGCGCTTAATGTTCAAACAATTTGCGGTGGCTAGCGCCATTTTGTTGTTTATTGACAGCTTGAAGTTGGCTGCGAATGATTGAAGACAGTATTATGGTGCAAGTCTTTGCTTCGTAGTGGGTGTTCACAGTTGTCCGAGACAAGAACCTAAAATCGAATTTTAAGCGCAGAATCAGCAACGAAAACGCAAAAAGAGCTAACCGAATGGAAACAATTTTGACCGAATCGATATTATTACAGCACTATCGATATTTTATTTCACGAAGAGCTGCCAGATGTTGCTCTTGCGTGAAAATCGCGTCGCGTCGCAACATTAAAACAATTAACATAAAAAGTAAATAAAAGTGTATAAAAAAATCACTTATATTCGTATTAAAGAGTGGCAATCAGACCGAACTTAACAGAAGATTACCAAATCCTTAAAAAGAAGGCTTTGCAGCTGTTGTGTGCGCTGTGAATGTATATGTGTCCATGTATACGTATGTATGCGTTTTGCCTGAATTTTGTGCCATACGTGTGTATAAACTACATTTTCGTATGTGCTGTGTAAAAAAAAATGTGGTACAACTTTTGCAATTGCATATTTAAGTCAAGTGTTTGCTTATAATTGCTTTTTTAGCCCTTTTCTCTAGAAAAAACCTAAAACATTTTGGCTACAGTCCATTATGATCCAATTGGAACATAGCAATGCACATACATACAAATATACGTATGCACACATAAATGTGTATATGCCCACCCTGCAGTTCGATTTGGAGCGATCGCTTCCAATGCAGATCTGAGTTCAGATCTGAAAATGCAGGCATGAAAGCAGACCTGAATTTGCATCGAAGGCCGCAGCGAACGTCGCAGCGTTCGCAGTGGCCGTAGCTTGAGAGCGATTCGGAGAGCGCGTGAAGTGAGAGCGTATTACTCTCATTGCAACGAAAATAACAACACTTGTGTTAACATGTTCAAGCGTAAAGCAATCGAGAGAAAATCACAGTTATATATAGGATGCAAAATGCAAAAATAAAACACGCAACGGTTTTACATGTTCGGCGACTCTAAAGCAGTGTACTCGTGATATTTGTGATTTGTTGCTGTTCTTTTGCATTCGGCAATTTGTGTCTCTAATTTTTCAATACACTTAAAAATTTTGTATTTTGTTTATTCTTTTGTTGTGAACAGTGTGTGAAAGCAGGTAATAATCAAAATAAGTGGTAAGCGTACACTCCGTAGGTTAAGGTTGGTAAGTTTCTATTCCCAAAATGTTGGGGCATTTGTTAATTAATAGTGGAATTATCTATTTCAGAAGGTATACCCGTTTACGAGCAGTCGGGAAATCCAGAGCAGAAGTTAAGGACGGCCCTAAAGCGGTAAAAAAACCGCATATATAAAATGTCAACAAAGAGCGCAAATAAATAAAATTAATTATTAAAAATATGTAATCACTTTGTGTCAATAATTTTATTTTCCCAATTAAAGGCCTGCAAGCATGCGCCTTCGCTTCACTTTTCAGGGCTGCAGCATGCCTGCACATTGTAGGCATGAGCCTTCGCTTCTCTTTTCAGGTCTGAAGCATGCCTGCGTCGTTGCATGCATGCACCTTCGCTTCTCTTTTCAGGTCTGAAGCATGCCTGCGTCGTTGCATGCATGCTGCCCTAGGACAGCCCCGGGTTAAATTCATGCCTAAAACGCGTGTTATTGCATCGAACGAGCATGCATGGCCATGCTTTTTGCATGCGTGTTTCATGCATGTTTCAGGCCTGAAAAGAACTGCAGGGCATATATGTGCAATACAGACATGTATATATATAAATGCGCATACAGGCATAGACGTGTTTTGTTAGGCTCTCCGTCAGTGTGTGTTGTGTTGTGTCCATTGTGGCCTTTGCTTCTGTGCAGTGCTGTAGTCCCACTTGGACTTTTTTTCTTTGTATGGCGTCCTGATATTGCAACGCTTGCAACGCCATCAAGCATAGGCAAGGAGAATTGCAAGACTATAACTAAAATATAAAAAAAGTATGAAAAAACAAAGGCGATGCAAATGTGAAAAAACAACGAGACCAAAGAAAAAGGAATAAAGACGTAATATTTAACAACCGTGGAGTCCACTGCAATGGAAAAGCTGTTGAAATCATTGTATATATTGGCTGTATAACAATAAAACCAACTACTTATATACTATACCAACAACAGAGCTATCAAGTGCATAAACAATACGCCTGAACCAGTTCAGTCTAATTGGACTACAACTGTTAGTTAACAGCGCACTGTTGATGAGCGAAGACATTTTGCATTAACAGCTGTAATTGCATTATTGCACAGCTGTTTGGCCCATTGACATAACGACGCGTGTGCTTGTGTTTGTATGTACACATTAAATTACATAAATTTAACAAATTTCTTACATTGATCGTGTGTGTGCGTGTAATAATAATTATAAATAAAATCAACAACTGCAACAATTGTAAATTTTTGCTTAAGCGCAGGTGAAGTGCTTTACTTAGATCGACCAACAACAACGAAGGTCAAGTGACGTCTCTGTTGTCTATGTTAATTATGTTGTTGAGTGAGTATATAAGTGACTGTGCATATATATAAAAATGTATGTATATTTATGTATACATATATATGTGTCTTACAAGTAACTGCCCATGTATTGCAAGAAATAACGCATTATTATTATTTGCTTTATTTTTTTCTCCACTAGTTCAAAATACGCAGTAGCTGGCGAAATACAAGACCAATAAAACAAACATCAAGCTAAAAGTCGACAGTGCGCGTAACTGAATGCTGAATACAACAACAAAATCGCACTAAATATACAACAAAAGCAACAACGTAAACAGCAGTAGACAGTCACAGCAGGCGTTTGTTCAGTCGGTCAGACAGACGGTCGAGCGAGCGAGCGGATCCAGATCCAGATCCAAATCCTAAGCAAGCAAAGGCACTGGGACGAGAAGCATAACAGCATAAGCAGTTCAAGAAAAGCTTATCTCAGAGCCATGGACTCGGATAACGATAACGATTTCATGGACAATGTTGACTCAGGCAACGTATCGTCGGGCGATGATGGTGACGATGATTTTGCCATGGAAGTCGACATGCCCAGCACAACGGAACGAACACAGGAAACTGACGACTATCAATACAAGGTGCTTACTACAGATGAGATAGTGCAGCATCAGCGCGAGATAATTGATGAGGTTAATCGTGTGCTAAAGGTGAGTCACTCTAACAAAATCTACCTACATACTTAGTAACAAAATGGTAAATGTAGATACCTATGTACATAAAAACATGTACATTTATATATGTGAATAATTCTCTTGCGTTGTTTATCGTTTTGGCGTTTGACCGATAAGAAAGTGAAGCTCATTCAGAGAACAAAATGCAAGAGCGACATACGAAGAGACATAGAGAGAATGAGAGATAGAGAAACTGGCAGCTGAGTAATATGCTAAAGTGTGTTGTGGATTGGTGTGTTTGTGCTTAATCTTAGCCAAATCGAGGGTCAACACAGTTTGATGACATTAATTACCAAAATGCGAGCGAACTTCTATATGCAAATATTTATACGAACCCATTCAAAAACATTGTTTTACAATTATGTTACAATATAAAAGAAAACATCCATGACTCCACAAATATATTTTAAATCTTAAACTTCGTTGCGCCCAACCTGGCTGGCAGATTTTGTAATACGTTTATTTTTATATAGTTTTCAAGTTATCGACCTGAAAACTTATTCAAGGTATTTGTTGTTTGTTTTATTGTGTAAGATCAGCTGTTGTTATCGGCCAGAGTGTGCAAAAAGTGTTAAATTGCTACCATACAAATGCAAGTTATGTTATTAGATCTTAGCATCAACAGGTAGATATTTCATGTGTATGTACATATATTAAAAGTGGTTTTTATTTTGATAAATTTAAAGGGGGCTTTGTAGTCTTAAATCTTGGTTTAAATGTGATTTTACGGGAGTATTGCAAAAATGAAAAAAGTTAATAAATTGTTGATGAAAAAATCAAAAATGTGGTTTAAAGGCTTGCTAAGTTTTTTAATAAAATCCTTGAGATCTAAAATGTAAAATATTTTTTTTTACAAAAATGATACAAAAAACATGTTGAAACATAAAGACTGCCATAGCAAATAAAAATAAATTTTACGTAAAAACAATTTTGATGGTATTAGAAAAGTCCAGTTAAAATTTTTGGATTTCTTGTTAACCGCTATAAAAAAAAGAGGCTTTGACAAAATAAACGGCTTTAGTTCTTATTCGTCAGGTGATTTATTAGGAAAATTTAAGTTTTTTTAAACTCTCTTTGAAAATTTTTCTTGCAGGAAGAAATACGTAATTGGATTAAGACTAGAATATTCTTCTACAGAAAATAGTTATAAAAAAAACTGTTGTAGATTATTCTGATTCAGATTTTGGGGCACGTTAATTGCTATATTGCCACCAGTGATAATTCTAGCCCAAAAACTGAAGATATGGTGTTTTCTATTTAAAGAGGTGGACTGTATCAACGTGTGATGCAGATTTTAGACTAGGAAAGTTATAAATCCGATATTACAATAGGCGAGGACAATAAGAAGTTGGCTTAGCCTTTTTGATGTAGCTTTTGCGGGGATTTCGTTTACTAACTTGTCACCAAATTTGGTTTAAGAATATTTAATTTTAAATATATAAAATTTGCTTTTGAGATTAAGAAATCAAACAAAGATTACAAGCTTCAACAACTACAAATATGCATTATAATAAAAAATCGTGCTGTTTCTTTCTTGTTGTAGCTATACACGCCCAAAACACGAATACTGCTTAACCACTTTAAGTGGGATAAGGAGAAGCTGCTGGAAAAGTATTTTGATGGCAGCGATGATAATACAGAAGAGTTCTTCAAGAGCGCCCACGTCATAAATCCGTTTAATAAGCCAACCGAGGCTGTGCAACAAAAGGTACATCCAATAACCATATTCCTTTTCTTACTCTTATGACCAACTAAAATATATTCTTTTCCATACATACAATATTGTTTTCCAGACTACACGAAGCCAGTGTGAGGAGTGCGAGATTTGTTTCTCCGTGTTGCCGCCGGATGTAAGTGACTTTCAAAATATAAGTAAAATAAAAATGATACAGTAATTTGATTTTACCAAATGTGACAAGTGATCTAATTACAAGAGGCAGAAGGACTTAGTCAAATTTTCATTTCGATAGCTTAACAACTGTGGGACTAGTTTGCATAGAAACAAATAGACAGTCAAACAGACTGACATGTCAATATCGAATAAGCTCGCGATGCTGATCATAAATATATATACATGTGGACAATAAAATAGGTGCGAGGACGATACACAGTAAATTATCAATATAAAATTGTGATTTGTGTGTGTCTACGCTTAAGAAAATATTTTGTGAAATTCAACTGGAAATTAAAAAAGATTCGTGTAGCAAAACCGTTAGAAATCTTATATTTTCTATTGTTTTTGTTTGCAAAAGGTAACGCATGGAACGTATCTATTGCAATAAGGGCTTAACTAAACCCTCAATTAGAACTAGATGGGTCGACCACACCTCTGTAGTATTGAGGAGAGAAGACTTGTGCGTATGCTCAGTGACAAATTCATTGCAACATCAATTGGACGTTCTTAAAACTAAAATCCGTTAAATGGCGCGGGCCTTTTAAGAAAACATTGAAAAGCCGCAGATAATCGTAATGTGCTATTGGCAAAACCCTTTTAGGTCATCGATAGCGATTGCTAGTAAAATGAAGAATATGACACCGTGCTTGAAAGAAAAGCCAGAAAAGTCCCTTTGCTTTGTCAAATTTGAAGAAGATGAAAAACTTTGCCAGAGATCATAAGGACTGGCACGGAACATAAATTGAAAAAAATGTCGCAATATTCTTAAACACATAAGGCTTAAGAAAAAGTCTTAGCAGGATAATAATCGTATAGCTCATGAAGTCATGGTCCAAGACGTGGCCGTTTTCGCGTGGCCAAGTCAATCCCATTGAAAAAATAAGTGAATAAGCCTAATTACTCAAATAGAGCACAGCTTTGGGAAGCTGTTTAAAAAGCATGGAAGAATACTCCGGTAAAAGCGTTTCGGAAGTTAATATCGACTAAAAATTCCGAAGGAAATATGGTATTTACACAGGTTACGGCAATAGTAACACAAATAAGCATCTTAAAAACAATTTCAAACGAATATTACTGGCCAGACAATCAGAATAAGTTTATTTTTTAATCATGGGTGGTTTCTTTAGATAAAAATTTGAGTTTATATTATATATTATGTATATTTATATAGTCAGACATGTTTTTTTCAATGCGTTAAACATTCCATTGAAATAAAATAAAATAAAATAAATAAATCCATATTAATATATAAAATATTTACTATCTTAGGCCATGACCGGATTGGAGTGTGGTCATCGATTTTGCTTGAACTGCTGGCGCGAATATCTGACAACAAAAATTGTTACAGAGTGCCTTGGACAGACCATATCGTGCGCCGCGCACGGCTGTGATATATTGGTGGATGATGTGACCGTAACGAAATTGGTGCCCGATTTACGTGTTAAAGTCAAATACCAGCAACTGATCACCAATAGCTTTGTGGAGTGCAATCAACTATTGCGGTGGTGTCCGTCCGTCGATTGCACCTATGCGGTCAAAGTGCCGTATGCGGAATCACGTCGCGTCCACTGCAAATGCGGCCATGTATTTTGTTTTGCCTGCGGGGAAAACTGGCACGATCCGGTGCAGTGCCGATGGTTAAAAAAATGGATAAAAAAGTGTGATGACGACTCGGAGACGTCCAACTGGATTGCGGCCAATACCAAAGAGTGTCCCAGATGCAGCGTTACCATTGAGAAGGATGGGGGCTGTAATCACATGGTATGCAAAAATCAGAATTGCAAGCATGATTTCTGTTGGGTGTGCCTCGGATCTTGGGAGCCGCATGGTTCCTCCTGGTACAACTGCAATCGTTACGATGAAGACGAGGCAAAAGCCGCACGTGACGCACAGGAAAAACTTCGTTCTTCATTGGCCAGGTAATCTTACGTCAAAAAGTTGTTTTTATATAAAATGTAGCTTATTTTAATTTGCTTTAATACCCACACCCCCAACAGATATTTACATTATTACAATCGCTACATGAACCACATGCAATCAATGAAGTTTGAGAACAAATTGTATGCCTCTGTAAAGCAGAAAATGGAGGAAATGCAACAGCACAACATGTCATGGATAGAGGTAGGTTGCTTAAGCTGCCAAATATGTTTACTTATATAGATATAGAGGTAGGTTACTTAAGCTGCTAAATATGTTTACTCGTAATAATGATGCAATTCTTCTCGCACTACTTTCAAATGAAGGTGCAATTTCTGAAAAAAGCTGTCGACATACTCTGCCAATGTCGTCAGACTCTCATGTACACATACGTGTTTGCGTATTACTTGAAAAAGAACAATCAATCCATGATATTCGAGGATAATCAGAAGGATCTTGAGTCAGCAACGGAAAAGCTGTCCGAGTACTTGGAACGTGATATTACATCTGAGAATTTGGCTGATATTAAACAAAAAGTCCAGGATAAATATAGGTAAAATTACAGCCAACAATTATTTGTTTTAAGCTTTTAATTTTTATACTTAATCTGAATTGTAGATATTGTGAGAAGAGATGCACAGTCCTGCTCAATCATGTGCACGAAGGCTATGAAAAGGATTGGTGGGATTATACAGAATGACGTGAATCCTGGCTGGATAAGTGAGGTGATGAAGATGCAAAGAGTCGTGTGTAACTAGCAATTTGGCGTTAGCATTAGCAAGTAGCAGCTAGCCTAGCAATAAGCATTAACAAACGTCACAGAAGCAGCAGTAACAGCAGCATCACTGTGCAATAAGCAACACAATGTAAACAGAAAAAAAGCAATTATAATAACAAAAAATAAACCAATTGTAATATCAACAACACCAACAACAGATAGAAGGTGCGAGTATGTAGGGGAAGCAGCGTGCATAGAGCAATAGTTTTTTCAAAGAAGCACCTTAATGTTAGCAAGTTCAAGAAGAAGCCGAAAAGCAGCTATGCAAGTTTCTTGCGTTTCACGCAAATACATTATATTGAATAACGAATATATGATGTATAATATATTTATATGTATGTATGAGGTATACATTTGACCTATTCGTATTGAGAAGCAACTTGATAAATAAATAAGCCATCAACCCAACCACACACACATATTCATGTTCAATAAGGAGTTGCTGTTTATAAATGCAGAAAAAAACGATAGTAAAATAGAAAACATTGTAAATTTTCTCGCAACACTATCTTTGTGTAATCAACATTAATTTACACTCGGCAGTTCAAGAAAAATCCATTCAAAATCAATATATCAAAATAAATAATTGCAAAAAGTAAAAGTCCACACATAGGCAAAAATTGTTATCCTGTGAGTTTGAAATCTTCCCCCAGTTTTCAGTACCTTTGTTAATTTAACATTTGTGCTATGTGCAATAATCCTTTTCTTTATATGTTTGTAACACACAGAGGGCAGACTTTAAGAAATAGAGACAAGAAATTCGTATATAAGATCACTTTTAACCAAGCGCAATACAAATTTGTTTCAATTTATCGATAGAACTTCTAGATTCGATATACACATGGAATTGATTACAAGAAAAATTTGAATTTTAAAATTATGAAAAAAGACGAAACTATGGATAAAAACATGAACATTGAGAAAATTTGATCAAAATCTCTTACGAAACACAAGAAATGACTGTTGCGCGTTGCGCTAGAGCCTTCTTACTTGTTCTGTTTAATTTTTTTCTAAAAACAGCAAATTAATTCCAGCAAACAAAGTTGAGGTATAATATGTAAAGTGCAATTTAAATTATATTTTTGTGATTCGTCAAGAAGGGAAGGAGAAATACTCACAACTAGTGACAAATAGTCCAAAATAATCATAATAATTTTGATTATTATACCCTTAACCCATAAAATGGGTAAATAAGGGTATAATGGTTTTGTGCAAATGTATGTAACAGACAGAAGGAAGCATCTCCGACCCCATAAAGTATATATATTCTTGATCAGCATCAACAGCCGAGTCGATCTAGCCATGTCCATCTGTCCGTCTGTCTGTCCGTCTGTCTGTATAAACGCCGATCTCAGAGACTATAAGAGCTAGAGAGTTCAAACTTGAAACTTAAACTCTCGTATACTATGCGCAGTACAAGTTTGCTTCAAATTATCGATAACATTTCTGCTTCTCGATATACACATGTGATCGATAACAAAAAAATCTTGAATTTCAAAATTGCGAAAATGAGGTTTGAAACTATGAATAAAATAATTAATATTTAAAAAAATTTGATCAAAATCGGTTATAAAACACCGAAGATATCGCAGTTTGAAGTTTGGTCACATACGCGTGACGTATGGGGTTAAGGGTATGTTCTAGTCGGGATTTCCCGACTAGAGCCTTCTTACTTGTTTTTCTTTTGATTATTTTGAAAAATTGCGATAATTTTTGATTATATTTGATTTTTTGAAATCGTAATCACTATATAATCATAAATTTTTACCAGCGAACTATATAGACACTACGACTACTTTCCAAAAATAAGTTAATTGATTAGTAATTGTAATCTCAATTTAACAGGTTTGGTTATAACTTAAGTAAGAATATTTGTTTTATGCTGATTCCGCCATGGTCCATGCGTCTGCCTGTCGTTAGAATCACGCGTTTCTTGGAAACCCCTAAATCTCAAGTTTTGAAACTAGCCGGTCTCTGCACGCGACAGGCACAGTGCTAATATTAGGGTGATTAACCCACTGTGTGGCCTGGTAAACCGATACAAAAAAGATACACCTAGACTCTAGGTCCTAGAGTCACAAATTAATAAACCACATAGTTTCCATATTTAAAAAGCTGTCGCCTTCACGCAGTCGCTTTTTGAGCAAATGTCCTTTAATTTGGTTAAAAATTGCTAACTAAATCCGCCATAAATCGGCATCCACGGCATCTCCATAGGTGAACGGAAACCTTGGTTGGGAGAACACTGACAGTTTCCCCAACCGCAGCAGCTTTTGCGCATCCCGCTTACGCAGCTTTGTACATTAGACGTCACTAGAAAACCACACTCGTTTCCAAATTAAGTAAATGCAAAATAGTGACATCCCCTTCAGATTTTCTCTACTGATATTATACCCTTAATCCATGAAATGGGTAAATAAGGGTATAATGGTTTTGTGCAAATGTAGAAGTAGTAGACAAAAGAAAGCATCTCCGACCCCATAAAGTATAAATATTCTTGATGAGCAGCCGAGTCGATATAGCCATTTCTGTCTGTCCGTCTGTCTGTATGAACGCGCCGAACAAGTTTGCTTCAAATTATCGATAGCACTCTTGGTTAACAAAAAAAACCTTGAATTTCAAAATTGAAACTATGGATAAAATAATGAACATTTAAATCTTTAATTTAAACAAAATCGGCTGTGTAAATACACCCAAATGACTGTAGGCGTTACGTATGGGGTTAAGGGTATGTCCTAGAAGGGATTTCTCGACTAGAGTCTTGTTTTTTTACATTATGCGCTAATTTTAACAGTAAACATATTCATTTGCGTTGATTACAAAGAAATATAATAATTTTTGTGTGCAAAAATAATAACACATTTTTATGTGCAAAAAGCCCAAACAATAAACAATTCATTTTTATTGCTATGTAAATGCAGAACATGTATATAATCGTCTAGAAGCGTAGTAGATAGTAACGCACTCTCACTCACTTTATCCAAAAATAACTATAACTAACTCTTCACATTATGTTAAGCTAATTTTGCATAGCACAAAAAAAAAAACACGAAATTAAAAAAAAAAATATAAAATAAAACATTAAAAGAACCATACGCTAGAGATAACTACTTGTGATCCATACTGAGATCCTTGTTAACCCCTGTACATATTGCAAAGTTTGAATTGTTCATGGTTTCTTCTTAGGCTGCGTTCTGCTTGAAGGGCTTTTGCCATGCCCACGTTGCATTTATGTCTCTTACTTCTCGTCTCGTCTTGTCTTGTTTTTCAGTCTCAATTCAATAGAAGTATACTTAAAAACTCTATGTATGTATGTTAGTATGAATGTATGCCCTACCAATAGTCACAAAAGCAAAATAAATAAAATGCTGTTAAAAGTTTAAAGGTGTTCAATTATAACAAAGATAAACAAACAAAAAAATAAAAAAAAAACACAAAAAACAATTTAAAAAATTAAAAAAAAAGACAAAATGCTGTAAAAATTATGAGAAACTATGTATGTATTAATAATGAAATGTTGCGAAAAATTAGTGAAAGTAATAATAAAATCTCAAAACAAACATGAAATACCCTTTTTATCCTAACATTCGCAACAGATTTTTGGGGAATTCAACCAGTCTGCTTATTAACTGTAGAAGAAAGAGACGAATTTAATTGATTAATTTAAGGCAGTGAAGGTAAAGAAATCATATTTGTAAATATACATTTTTGGAGGACCACCAGCATTTCTGCTACCAAATTTGATGACTCTAGCTCAATATCTGTGAAGGATACGTTCATTCTCAATAATATATGTATAACACGAATGTCTGAAGTTGGCTTTCAACATTTGGAAATGGAACGGTCACCATCAAATTGGTGAAAAAAAGCTGTTAAAATTGGGATAAGTTTACAAAAATGAACGGGTTAATGGGTAAAAAGGATATAATGGTTTTGTGCAATTATATGTAACAGACATAAGGAAGCATCTCCGACCCTATAAAGTATTTATATTATTGAGCAGCATCAACAGCCAAGTCGATATATCCATGTCCGCCTGTCCGTCTATCTGTCTGTCTGTTTGAAACTATGGACAAAATAATGAGCATCTGAAAAAATTTGCTCAAAATTGGCTTTAGGAACACCGAAGATATCGCAGTTTTAAGTTAGGTAAATTTCTATGTGCGTGAATACACACAAACGAGTGTACTCGTTAGTTAACGGTATATCCTAGTCGAGATACAGTACGACCTCGCTCAATGCAACCCTCGTTACACGCAACTCCTCGATAATTGCAACACCTGAAATATTAACATTGTAGACTCTGTTAACGCAACTTTCAAAAATAATTACCTCATTTTACGCAACTTTCTAAGAAAATCGTATGTTTTTCACCACTTTTCTTCTGTTCTTCTTCTGTTCTTCTTTTGTAAATTTAATTCAATAATCAATGATTGCAAATGTTTTCGATCATCTTTGTGAAGTTTCAGCCGAAAACTCAATTTCAAATAAAATACTGGATATTATGAAAAGGTAAGCGGCGACTTTTCAGCTGCAGGCGAAGTGGATGAAATCGAGAGTACAGACGAAAGCACCATTAATATAGTTGAGGCTTCACCGAAAATTAAATTACAAACTGTTATCAGTTGCTTTAACACTTGCATTAAATGGCCTGAACAGACGGAACTTCCACTTCGCGAAACAGCTATTCAGAAAAGTATAAATTGTAACAAAGTACAGACCAAATTTCTCAGTTTTGCAAAAATTAAATAAATTAAAATGAAATCTGCTGTAAATACTGACTTATTCGATTTACTTTAATTTTAATGTGTAGCAAAGGTATCTCTTTTTTGGAAATAGGTCTCGTGGCCAACAGAAAATTTTTTCCTTGGTTTTCGCAACCACCTCAGTTTTCGCAATAGGTCAAATTTTAATAGGTTGCTTTGAGCGAGGTCGGACTGTATTTCGACTAAAGTCTTCCGGGCTGTACAGCAGCAGCTGATGAGTTGCTTTGTAGGCGATGCTAAAGCAGTATCGTCGGAAATACAAGCGGCCACTACCACTACCACCGGGATTCCTAGATGGAAGTGTTTAACGCTTGCATCTATTATGTGCACTGCTAGCACGGTCATGTAACAACGTACTTGAACTGACTTCGATTCCTCTAACTTGACAACGCACCAACCATTGCTCTTGGATTTAGCCCAGGTTGATGTTTTCTTTTGTGGAAATCATGCACAGTGTGTGCAATTGCGTTTTTGCGTAGTGTTCGCATGGATAGCTCTTATGGTTTTATGAAACGCTTTACGAGGCCCACTGCTCTAAAACTTTTAGCGAGCCCAGCTGCTGCTCTAGTTGAGTGACTATCCACAGGTTTCGCATCCGCTTTGTCGGCATCACTGTCCTTTTTCTTATGGAAAGAACTTTTAAGGGTAAGTCATTAGGCGCATTAGGCGAGCAGCTGCAGTTACGCAGTCCGCCATTAACGCATTATTTTTCATCAGCATCTTATTTTGCGTGATTTCGTTTTCCCTACGAACATAGGTACGACCGGTACCGTTAATCTGTTGCCAAAGTAACCTTTTACAATATGCGCCCGCACTGGCAGCCTTAATAAAACTGACGTTGCGCTTGATCCACTTGGCTCCGTGTTGGTTTTAGCAGATGATCGTCGGCTGTTCTGTTTTTGGATCACAACCATCGAACTTTGGTTGCAAACCAGTCGCCACCGACGTGAGCGTGGTCGTTAGGATCAGTGTTGCCAACTTTTGTTGAGCAAAAAAAGCGGTTTTTAGTGGGAAGATCCAACAAAAAAAGCTAAAATATTTTGTAAAAAATCTGAAAAAAATCTGATATTTTTTTGCTTAGTTTCAAGAGCTTTATTTAAAAAAAATTTATTTCTTATAATTCGTGATAATTATTAACTTTGTCATTTGCTTGCACGGTGGCAGTCATTTTTTTAATATTTTTTTGGCAACTCATAGTCATGGTAGCATTTCTTCAATTAGCTATGCAGTTATACTGCATTTGCAATAACTGCAATTAGTCTTGTTGTATTAACCATGTCTTTGCGCAGCCAGGGGCTGAATTCCTTTCTGCTTAGTCAGGGCAGCAGTGATGTCAACAAACGGGGTGAGTGCCTTCTTGAATATCTATTGTGTAGTCAATTAGATGTAGTCAATAGAGGGTGCAAACCCACCTTTATAAACGCCATTAGTTAGGAGGTCCTGGATCTCACCCTGGCCAGTAACTTCTTGTCCGGCTATATAACGAACTGGAGGGTTACCGATGAAGCCACGTTATCAGACCACCAGCACATCCGGTTTGATCTACCTGGCCAAACGGAACTCAACACTTCGCTATATAATCGGAAGAAAACTAACTGGGATATGTTCACAGCCTCTGTGGCTATGAAAGCTGACCAGCTTATAACCAACTTTGAGTCTGTGAGTGACATAGAGTTGGCTGCTGACCAGCTTCATGATGTGCTTATCACTTCTTTCCAAGACAGTACAGTTCTGAAGCGACATCGGGTGAACCGCGAGGTGGAGCGACAGACTTGCAAGTCAAAGACAAGTAGTACGTAGACTCTTTAATAGAGCTAGGGCAAATCGGGACTCATGGGACACTTACAGGAGTGCTCTCACGGAGTATAATAAGAACATTAGAAGAGCTAAGCGAGAGAGCTGGCGAAGCTACTGCGAAAGTGTGCAGGCACTACCAGAAGTAGCTAGACTGCAAAAGGTCTTCGCAAAGGGCTCAACTAATGGGGTGGGGCTTCTCAAAAGAACAGATGGCTCTTTTACTCAAGATCGGAAGGAAACGCTAGAACTTTTGCTTCAGGTGCATTTCCCAGGATCCAGAATCAGCACACATGGTGAACCAGACGGGTTAACTACCACACCGATTAGGCGAGATCATAGTCTGTCCGGTATTATTTTCGATCCTGACAAGGTCAGGTGGGCAGTCAAATCTTTTAGCCCTTTCAAAGCCCCTGGGGGCGACCAGATTTTCCCTGCCTTGCTACAACATAGCATTGAAATAATTATAACACCACTTGTCAGTCTGCTTAGAGCCAGCTTTGCATGGGGATATATACCACAATCTTGGAGGCGAGTTAACGTGGTATTTATTCCTAAACAAGGCAACAGAGCTCTCGACCAACCAAAGTCATACAGACCGATAAGCCTTTCGTCTTTTATTCTCAAGACTGCGGAGCGGCTGGTGGACTTGCACGTGAGGTGCACTCTCCAGGCCACCAAACCGCTACACAAATCACAATTTGCCTACATCAAAGGCGGATCGACTGAGGTCGCTCTTCACCACCTAGTCAGCAAAATCGAAAAATCTTTCAAATCTAAGGAAATTGCTCTGTGCTCTTTTCTGGACGTGGAAGGTGCTTTCGACAACACTGGCTATCAGTCAATCTCCAGAGCTCTATCTCATAGGGACATTGACGCAGCATCTGTAGCCTGGATAGAAGCCATGCTACGACAACGAGAAATATCTTCCACGTTAGACGCAACGACGGTTCGTATAAACGCGGCCAGAGGGTGTCCACAAGGTGGAGTGTTGTCTCCCCTACTATGGTCACTTGTAGTTGACGAACTTCTAGAAAAACTACACAGCCAGGGAATTGATGCCATCGGGTATGCAGATGACTTGGCCATTGTAGTATCAGGGAAGTTCGGAAACACCGTCACCGAACTGATGCAAAGGGCACTCAACTTGGTTCTAGAATGGTGCATAAACGTGGGTCTCAACATCAATCCGCACAAGGCGGTTGTTGTGCCGTTCACCAAACGGTACATCAATGACATCGGCCTCCTAGTCATTGGTGGGACTACCGTAGAGCTTTCCAGTGAGGTCAAATATCTGGGAGTTGTTCTAGACAAGCGACTAAACTGGAACTCGCACCTTAATAAAACGATTACCAAGGCTTCACATGCTTTATGGGCATGTCGAAGACTTTATGGTAGATCGTGGGGCCTTGACTCCAAATCCATCTTGTGGCTTTACTGCATGATGGTCAGGCCTATCGTGTCCTATGCTGCTCTTGTGTGGTAGCCCAAACTGCAGCAGGTCACGGCCATTCAGAAGTGTAGCAAGCTGCAGCGGCTTGTGTGTGTATCTCTGACGGGAGCTTTACGCACATGCCCAACTACAGCTATGGAGAAAATTATTGGATTGACTCCTCTACATATTCACATACACAGGGGCGCACGCAGAAAATATTTTCGGGGGGGGTTTGAAAAAAAATAATCCCAAACATTTTTTATGCGAGTATTTGGACAATTTTTTGTATTTTATTTTTTTGAAATTTGATATACAGTCAAACTTCCATAACTCGAATCACCATTATCCATGAAAAAAATTCGACTTATGGAGACTTCGAGTTAGGGAATTGCTCATAAAAACTCTAGATTTTGGCGAAAAACAATACTATTACTGAAATGCATGTTTGTATGCATATAAATATTTTTATTTTTAGTTACAGTTACATATCAAGTCCTCTTGTTAAAGAGTTACTGTTAAATTAAACATTATTGGGCTCCCAACTAACCTCCTTTCATGGCTTTCCGAGTACTTGTGTGGCCGTACACAAAAAGTTGTCTTTAAATCATCTGTCTCTAAACCAATTTATGTAACATCAGGTTTCCCCCAAGGGCCTTTATTATTTAATCTTTTTATTAATGACTAGTAAGGGCCCCGCTTGCTTCGCTGCGCCAATAGTTTTTACAAAATTTTAGCAATATATATAAAATAAATAAATTAGTTAATGTTTAACAACATTTTAGCAAAGTATTTAATATTCTCTATTTCACGCCACCATTGAGGTTGAGAATCAGACGCGTCATTTTACTTTGATACCAAAGGTATCATATTATATTGGGTTTATGCAATGTCCGTCAAGGTGTTTGTCCGTCCGTCCGCCCGCCCGTCCGTTTGAGCGCAACTTTTTCAACATCCTTAAAGCTAGAGCTTTGCAACTTTGCAAATATCTTGGTACATACCTTCGTCAGAAAAAGAGTTAAATTTGGCTCTACGACCTCAGGGGCCTGGAAAATCGATAACAAATCGATACCTCGCTGTGCAAAACGATGAAACATATATATATATATATCAAATTTTAGCAGCTAGAGTCACCAAATTTGTGGCCAAGATAGCCGATGACATTCCTCAAAAACTGCATCGAAAGTTTGGATGCCACGCCCACCTCTTCCGCCCCCAGCCCCCCTTCAGTTATAATCGAAAATGACTGTATTTCCCACAGTTTTAAAGCTATACTCACGAAATTTGAAGGGAAGGTAGATGCTGAAGTCTTACAAAGATAACTTTGGATGCCACGCCCCCAATGATACCGCCCACCTTCTAAAATCTGAAAACTCTAAAACTATCTTTTTCAGTTTTTGGGCTAGAGTCATTAAATTTGGTAGAAACATTGTTAGTGACATCCGTAACCGATCTACATCAAAGTTTTATATGCCACGCCCACCTTTACTACCCACCTCGTAAAATCTGAAATTTCTTTATCTTTCTCAGTTTTTGCGCTAGAGTCTCCAAACTTGATAGGGAGATAGAAGGTGCACCAACCAAAGTTACAAATGTCTGCTCGAAAATTATATCAAAACAACAATAGCAATAGATATTTGTGTGTTAAGTTTTGTTTGATAATTAGCAAGTATGTAGGTAAAACCACCTCCGTAACATATTCTGGTGTACAAAACCAAGTTATGTTTTAATTGTTTTGTTTTAAATCTATGACACGAACAAAAACAAGCATTGCGATCCCAACAACAACACTTACTTACAACAACAACAAACGCTACTTGATTCGAAAATCAATTGTCAAAGGCACAAGAAAAAAAAAAAAAATTTGAAACTTAAGATCTCCTATTCCATAAGCAGATCAAGTTTGTTTCGAATTATCAATATCACTTCTAGTTTCCGATATACACATGTGATCGATAACAACAAAATAATGAATTTCAAAATTCTGAGGTATGAAACTATGGATAAAATAATGAACATTTAAAAAAATTTGATTAAAATCGGTTAAGAAACACCAGAGATATCGCAGTTTGAAGTTTGGTTATATTGGTCACTGAATAAATACACACAAGTTACTGTAAGCATTACCTATCGGGTTAAGGGTATGTCCTAGTCGGGATTTCTCGACTAGAGCCTTCTTACTTGTTTTCTTTTTCTCTTTG
This sequence comes from Scaptomyza pallida, assembly GCA_018152965.1. Classification (NCBI taxonomy): domain Eukaryota; kingdom Metazoa; phylum Arthropoda; class Insecta; order Diptera; family Drosophilidae; genus Scaptomyza; species Scaptomyza pallida. Next base: position 2,707,437 of record JAECXP010000019.1, on the reverse strand, counting down.
CTCATTTCGGGGGGGGTTTGAACCCCCAAAACCCCCCCTGCGTGCGCCACTGCACATACAAGAAGGTGCCGCTAAAAGTCTTCTTAGGATCAAACTCACAGATCTCATGACCACGAAGCTCTATTTCGGGGCGAAATTCAGGACTCTCATTCCAGACCGTAGGGCATGGGAAAATGGCAACCCTTGTAATGACCCCAGGGGCCTGCAGTGGTTCACAGATGGGTCTAAAACTGAGCAAGGGGTGGGTGCGGGGATCTTTGGACCTAACACCAGAGTCTCGATTGCACTGGGTAAATGGCCCAGCGTTTTTCAATCAGAGATTCATGCCATTGAGGCCTGCTCTAAACTCATCCTAGATAAAAGGATGAGAGGAGCTAATTTATACATCTTTTCGGACAGTCAAGCGGCGATCAAAGCTCTATCCTCTTGGAGGATTAGCTCCAAACTCGTCGCAGACTGCTGGACCAGCCTCCAGCAACTCTCCACCGGGAACAAAGTAACTTTGTGTTGGGTTCCAGGTCATGCCGGAATTACTGGCAATGAAAACGCAGACGAGCTGGCTAGAGCCGGCTCAGCGACTCCTTTACTTGGCCCAGAGCCTTTTTGTGGCTTAGGGTGGGCTGCTGCCAAAGAAAAGGTAGAAAGATGGGCAGAGGGAGCAAGATCCAGATATTGGATATCCAGTCCAGGATGTCGTCAAGCTAAAGAGCTGATACATCCACTAGTAGGAAGGAATACTGCTGGGTGTTCCAGGATGGACCTAAGACTGTTGGTAGCCTACCTCACCGGCCACCATGTCTTAAAATACCATCTTCATAAAATGCGTCTGTCTCCTGACACAGAGTGTAGGCTCTGTAAGGGGGATGACGAGACGACAAAACACATTCTCTGTGAATGTCCAGCCGTCATTTGGTCTAGAAGGAGGCATCTGCATAGCGAGTTTCTGACAGCTATGCAGATAAGGAAAGCCTCGACGGGAGGTCTGCTAGCCTTCATAAGGGAGGTTGAGCAGCTCTTGTCTGAATAGGGAGTCTTATGGGCACAAAAGATCGTTCGGTCGCAGTGCCTCCATCTCTGTTGGGAGATCTCCCCAATATATTTATTATTATTATTCTGCTTAGTCACACATCCCGGCATTCTTCTTTGTATTCATTACGCATTGTCACTTTCAATTCTACACACAAATGATAAATTTAACAAGTAAGAAGGCTCTAGTCGAGAAATCCCGACTAGGACATACCCTTTACCCGATACGTAACGTGCACACTCATTTGTGCGTATTCTTCCAGTTACCAAAATAACCAGATTCAAACTGTTTGAAGTCTCTAGCTTTTAAGGCGGGTTTACAATGTCAGCGTGAGATTGGATTAAAGCTTTTAACAATCTGAGACGTACAATGGTAGTTTACAAAGTCAGCGTGAAAGTATGTTCGAATTTTCGAAATCAGCTGTTAGCTGTCAATTAGCTGTGAACAGCTGATGTTCATTTTATGTTTGTGGCAAAAATTGTACAGAAGTGTATTAAAATTTATTATAAATCATGGAAAACAAACAAGCTATTGTTTTATCATATAATAATATGATGATGCAGGCAGTTCTTGCTGCTGCTGCTGTATATTTGTATATTTTTTTAACCCTTCTGCTATGTTCAAATAAAATTACACATATAGTGTTGTGGGTCAATTTGACCCACCTACAAAAATTGTGCGTAATTGTTAGGTTTTCGAAAAAGAAATTGTGGGGTTTTTACTTGTTATTTATTTTACACTTTATTCAGTTGAGTTTTCAAAAACTAGAACAAAAAAATACAAAAAGAAAAAAGCAAAACACAAAAGAAGCAAACCAAGAGGCAAAATTCTTTCAAACTTTCATTTACAGTCAGCGCATAAGAGGCTGCTATGTTCCTTGCAAACAGTTTTTTTGCACTTGCAGCACAAAGCCGAATACTTATTTGAGTTTTTTGTATGAGGACAGTAGAAACAACGCTGTCGTTTTGTAGACTTATCAGGTGGAATTGCAGGCGAAGAGTTTCTGCAGGCTTAGAACTTTTTGTGTTTTTTCTACTATGTTTCTTGCCGAAGCAGAGCGTGGTAGATTTTTCCTGCGTAAAATATGATCATGGATCATTTGCATTCCAAGCTCTTCCAAGAAAAGTCTTCGTTTGTATAACTTGTTGGAATTCCAATTAGGGTTAATTTCAGTCCATATAGCATATGCGTTACAAGCAGAGACATCAATCATATTCGAAAACAATGCAGATGGCCAACGTCTAGTCTGACGTTTGCATGTGTAGTTAGCCACAAGTTGATCTAAAGCATCTACTCCGGCTTTGGTCTGGTTATAGTGCAGTATTATCTCCGGCTTTTTTTATTTTCTTCGCTTACCAGTGGAGAGTGATGTAGAGAACTCATTGCAACGACGAACTTGTACTTTTTCGGAACTTACGATACTATAGTTACATCCTTTGTAAAAAAAACTTGCTGTCAAAAACATTTTTTTCTTCATGTCAACAATTTCTGGTGGCAAAAATGTTTTATTTTTTCTAACTGTCCCAACTATAGTAATATTTCGTTGAAGCAGCTGTGTGGCAAGATTGTACGTGGTAAACAAATTATCGCAAGTGATAGTGTGTCCCTTTTGCAGCGGATTGGATAGAGAAAGAACAACTCGTTCACCTAAAAGCATGTTGGGTGAAAATAACCATTATTATACGTTCACTTCAAACATACTTTTTACAAACGCATTAGCTAAATTTTTTTCAGGCTCGGTATTTCGTGCACGTCCCAAATAAACTTCCATATTCCAAGCATACTTGCTTGTTGCGTCGCAAAGAGCCCCTATTTTCAGGCCATATTTAGCAGGCTTAGATGGAATGTATTGCCTGAAACTGCATCTTCCTAGAAAAGATACCAGCTGTTCATCGATTGTAACGTTTTCATGCGGATGATAAAAAGTTTTCAGCTGGTTATTCCAAAGATCCCAAATATTTCGTATCGGAGCTAATTTGTCACGTTGTCGCCTCTCAGATCTGTCGTTTGCCGAGTCAAAACGCAAGCTGTGTGAAATTTGCTGGAACCTTTCGAGGCTCATGCAAGCCCTAAAAATTGGTCTGCCATTTGTTTCATCCCACAAGTGAAGCAAACTTTCTCCGTGCGATTTATTGACGCCTGCCAAAATCAGCAATCCAAGATATGCTTCCAGTTCAATCAAGTCAATGCTTTTCCATTTGTCCGCAAAAAATTCTGCTCCTTTGGCGTTTGTCATGTCCAAAACGATTGTTTTTATATTTGTCGGCAAAAACATATCAAGCGTTGATTTGATGTCCGTAACCATTGATAAAGCTCGTTTTGAGGGCCCAGGTTTACGACATAAGATTTGATTGGCCGGCATTTTTCCTCTTGCAGCTAAGGGAGGCTGCTCACTCCAACAAATACTTTGATCTTTGGAGAAAAAGCTTTGACCTGCATCGTCTTTTGCGGTGGCATATTCCTCTAGTATATCACTTTCCTCATCATCACTTGAAGACGTATCTAAATCCTCCTTTTCATTTTCGTTGATAGGAATATAATCTTCATCCTCGTCGCTTTCATCGACAAATTCCTCTTCGTCGGCATTCATTATTTGTTGAATCTCACGAGTGCTTAGAACCTTATCATAAAAGTAATTTTTAGAAATGTGAATATCAAAATAATTAGTTTACTTACTTTTCTATTCGACATTGTTTTAGAGCTTTCAATTATTTCTGACCGAGAATTGTAATCACTTTGAATCTTCTGCACTGCACTGCACATTCGGGAATCCCCAATTTCGGCAATAACAATGGAACAATCGATAACTGAATCAGCTGATGCTAAATTTGAGCAGTTTTCGATTATAGCTACAAAAATCGACATCTTTATATCGAAACATGGAAACGTATGCGTCACTTTTGTACTAAATGTCTTGGTGGGTCAAAGTGACCCACAACATCAAAAAGTGTAACAAACGTATAAACATGATGCTTGTAAATAGTCCGAACATATTTTTTAAATTTTTTTTGCGTAAAAATGTTGCATTTAATACAGTTAACAAATACATTAAATACAAAATCTATACAACCATTGCAACTTAAAAATTTTATAGGGTATTATATGAAATTGGGTCAAATTGACCCACAACATAGCAGAAGGGTTAAGTTAGGTAAATTTCTATGTGCGTGAATACACACAAACGAGTGTACTCGTTAGTTAACGGTATATCCTAGTCGAGATACAGTACGACCTCGCTCAATGCAACCCTCGTTACACGCAACTCCTCGATAATTGCAACACCTGAAATATTAACATTGTAGACTCTGTTAACGCAACTTTCAAAAATAATTACCTCATTTTACGCAACTTTCTAAGAAAATCGTATGTTTTTCACCACTTTTCTTCTGTTCTTCTTCTGTTCTTCTTTTGTAAATTTAATTCAATAATCAATGATTGCAAATGTTTTCGATCATCTTTGTGAAGTTTCAGCCGAAAACTCAATTTCAAATAAAATACTGGATATTATGAAAAGGTAAGCGGCGACTTTTCAGCTGCAGGCGAAGTGGATGAAATCGAGAGTACAGACGAAAGCACCATTAATATAGTTGAGGCTTCACCGAAAATTAAATTACAAACTGTTATCAGTTGCTTTAACACTTGCATTAAATGGCCTGAACAGACGGAACTTCCACTTCGCGAAACAGCTATTCAGAAAAGTATAAATTGTAACAAAGTACAGACCAAATTTCTCAGTTTTGCAAAAATTAAATAAATTAAAATGAAATCTGCTGTAAATACTGACTTATTCGATTTACTTTAATTTTAATGTGTAGCAAAGGTATCTCTTTTTTGGAAATAGGTCTCGTGGCCAACAGAAAATTTTTTCCTTGGTTTTCGCAACCACCTCAGTTTTCGCAATAGGTCAAATTTTAATAGGTTGCTTTGAGCGAGGTCGGACTGTATTTCGACTAAAGTCTTCCGGGCTGTACAGCAGCAGCTGATGAGTTGCTTTGTAGGCGATGCTAAAGCAGTATCGTCGGAAATACAAGCGGCCACTACCACTACCACCGGGATTCCTAGATGGAAGTGTTTAACGCTTGCATCTATTATGTGCACTGCTAGCACGGTCATGTAACAACGTACTTGAACTGACTTCGATTCCTCTAACTTGACAACGCACCAACCATTGCTCTTGGATTTAGCCCAGGTTGATGTTTTCTTTTGTGGAAATCATGCACAGTGTGTGCAATTGCGTTTTTGCGTAGTGTTCGCATGGATAGCTCTTATGGTTTTATGAAACGCTTTACGAGGCCCACTGCTCTAAAACTTTTAGCGAGCCCAGCTGCTGCTCTAGTTGAGTGACTATCCACAGGTTTCGCATCCGCTTTGTCGGCATCACTGTCCTTTTTCTTATGGAAAGAACTTTTAAGGGTAAGTCATTAGGCGCATTAGGCGAGCAGCTGCAGTTACGCAGTCCGCCATTAACGCATTATTTTTCATCAGCATCTTATTTTGCGTGATTTCGTTTTCCCTACGAACATAGGTACGACCGGTACCGTTAATCTGTTGCCAAAGTAACCTTTTACAATATGCGCCCGCACTGGCAGCCTTAATAAAACTGACGTTGCGCTTGATCCACTTGGCTCCGTGTTGGTTTTAGCAGATGATCGTCGGCTGTTCTGTTTTTGGATCACAACCATCGAACTTTGGTTGCAAACCAGTCGCCACCGACGTGAGCGTGGTCGTTAGGATCAGTGTTGCCAACTTTTGTTGAGCAAAAAAGCGGTTTTTAGTGGGAAGATCCAACAAAAAAAAGCTAAAATATTTTGTAAAAAATCTGAAAAAAATCTGATATTTTTTTGCTTAGTTTCAAGAGCTTTATTTAAAAAAAATTTATTTCTTATAATTCGTGATAATTATTAACTTTGTCATTTGCTTGCACGGTGGCAGTCATTTTTTTAATATTTTTTTGGCAACTCATAGTCATGGTAGCATTTCTTCAATTAGCTATGCAGTTATACTGCATTTGCAATAACTGCAATTAGTCTTGTTGTATTAACCATGTCTTTGCGCAGCCAGGGGCTGAATTCCTTTCTGCTTAGTCAGGGCAGCAGTGATGTCAACAAACGGGGTGAGTGCCTTCTTGAATATCTATTGTGTAGTCAATTAGATGTAGTCAATAGAGGGTGCAAACCCACCTTTATAAACGCCATTAGTTAGGAGGTCCTGGATCTCACCCTGGCCAGTAACTTCTTGTCCGGCTATATAACGAACTGGAGGGTTACCGATGAAGCCACGTTATCAGACCACCAGCACATCCGGTTTGATCTACCTGGCCAAACGGAACTCAACACTTCGCTATATAATCGGAAGAAAACTAACTGGGATATGTTCACAGCCTCTGTGGCTATGAAAGCTGACCAGCTTATAACCAACTTTGAGTCTGTGAGTGACATAGAGTTGGCTGCTGACCAGCTTCATGATGTGCTTATCACTTCTTTCCAAGACAGTACAGTTCTGAAGCGACATCGGGTGAACCGCGAGGTGGAGCGACAGACTTGCAAGTCAAAGACAAGTAGTACGTAGACTCTTTAATAGAGCTAGGGCAAATCGGGACTCATGGGACACTTACAGGAGTGCTCTCACGGAGTATAATAAGAACATTAGAAGAGCTAAGCGAGAGAGCTGGCGAAGCTACTGCGAAAGTGTGCAGGCACTACCAGAAGTAGCTAGACTGCAAAAGGTCTTCGCAAAGGGCTCAACTAATGGGGTGGGGCTTCTCAAAAGAACAGATGGCTCTTTTACTCAAGATCGGAAGGAAACGCTAGAACTTTTGCTTCAGGTGCATTTCCCAGGATCCAGAATCAGCACACATGGTGAACCAGACGGGTTAACTACCACACCGATTAGGCGAGATCATAGTCTGTCCGGTATTATTTTCGATCCTGACAAGGTCAGGTGGGCAGTCAAATCTTTTAGCCCTTTCAAAGCCCCTGGGGGCGACCAGATTTTCCCTGCCTTGCTACAACATAGCATTGAAATAATTATAACACCACTTGTCAGTCTGCTTAGAGCCAGCTTTGCATGGGGATATATACCACAATCTTGGAGGCGAGTTAACGTGGTATTTATTCCTAAACAAGGCAACAGAGCTCTCGACCAACCAAAGTCATACAGACCGATAAGCCTTTCGTCTTTTATTCTCAAGACTGCGGAGCGGCTGGTGGACTTGCACGTGAGGTGCACTCTCCAGGCCACCAAACCGCTACACAAATCACAATTTGCCTACATCAAAGGCGGATCGACTGAGGTCGCTCTTCACCACCTAGTCAGCAAAATCGAAAAATCTTTCAAATCTAAGGAAATTGCTCTGTGCTCTTTTCTGGACGTGGAAGGTGCTTTCGACAACACTGGCTATCAGTCAATCTCCAGAGCTCTATCTCATAGGGACATTGACGCAGCATCTGTAGCCTGGATAGAAGCCATGCTACGACAACGAGAAATATCTTCCACGTTAGACGCAACGACGGTTCGTATAAACGCGGCCAGAGGGTGTCCACAAGGTGGAGTGTTGTCTCCCCTACTATGGTCACTTGTAGTTGACGAACTTCTAGAAAAACTACACAGCCAGGGAATTGAAGCCATCGGGTATGCAGATGACTTGGCCATTGTAGTATCAGAGAAGTTCGGAAACACCGTCACCGAACTGATGCAAAGGGCACTCAATTTGGTTCTAGAATGGTGCATAAACGTGGGTCTCAACATCAATCCGCACAAGGCGGTTGTTGTGCCGTTCACCAAACGGTACATCAATGACATCGGCCTCCTAGTCATTGGTGGGACTACCGTAGAGCTTTCCAGTGAGGTCAAATATCTGGGAGTTGTTCTAGACAAGCGACTAAACTGGAACTCGCACCTTAATAAAACGATTACCAAGGCTTCACATGCTTTATGGGCATGTCGAAGACTTTATGGTAGATCGTGGGGCCTTGACTCCAAATCCATCTTGTGGCTTTACTGCATGATGGTCAGGCCTATCGTGTCCTATGCTGCTCTTGTGTGGTAGCCCAAACTGCAGCAGGTCACGGCCATTCAGAAGTGTAGCAAGCTGCAGCGGCTTGTGTGTGTATCTCTGACGGGAGCTTTACGCACATGCCCAACTACAGCTATGGAGAAAATTATTGGATTGACTCCTCTACATATTCACATACACAGGGGCGCACGCAGAAAATATTTTCGGGGGGTTTGAAAAAAATAATCCCAAACATTTTTTATGCGAGTATTTGGACAATTTTTTGTATTTTATTTTTTTGAAATTTGATATACAGTCAAACTTCCATAACTCGAATCACCATTATCCATGAAAAAATTCGACTTATGGAGACTTCGAGTTAGGGAATTGCTCATAAAAACTCTAGATTTTGGCGAAAAACAATACTATTACTGAAATGCATGTTTGTATGCATATAAATATTTTTATTTTTAGTTACAGTTACATATCAAGTCCTCTTGTTAAAGAGTTACTGTTAAATTAAACATTATTGGGCTCCCAACTAACCTCCTTTCATGGCTTTCCGAGTACTTGTGTGGCCGTACACAAAAAGTTGTCTTTAAATCATCTGTCTCTAAACCAATTTATGTAACATCAGGTTTCCCCCAAGGGCCTTTATTATTTAATCTTTTATTAATGACTAGTAAGGGCCCCGCTTGCTTCGCTGCGCCAATAGTTTTTACAAAATTTTAGCAATATATATAAAATAAATAAATTAGTTAATGTTTAACAACATTTTAGCAAAGTATTTAATATTCTCTATTTCACGCCACCATTGAGGTTGAGAATCAGACGCGTCATTTTACTTTGATACCAAAGGTATCATATTATATTGGGTTTATGCAATGTCCGTCAAGGTGTTTGTCCGTCCGTCCGCCCGCCCGTCCGTTTGAGCGCAACTTTTTTCAACATCCTTAAAGCTAGAGCTTTGCAACTTTGCAAATATCTTGGTACATACCTTCGTCAGAAAAAGAGTTAAATTTGGCTCTACGACCTCAGGGGCCTGGAAAATCGATAACAAATCGATACCTCGCTGTGCAAAACGATGAAACATATATATATATATACAAATTTTAGCAGCTAGAGTCACCAAATTTGTGGCCAAGATAGCCGATGACATTCCTCAAAAACTGCATCGAAAGTTTGGATGCCACGCCCACCTCTTCCGCCCCCAGCCCCCTTCAGTTATAATCGAAAATGACTGTATTTCCCACAGTTTTAAAGCTATACTCACGAAATTTGAAGGGAAGGTAGATGCTGAAGTCTTACAAAGATAACTTTGGATGCCACGCCCCCAATGATACCGCCCACCTTCTAAAATCTGAAAACTCTAAAACTATCTTTTTCAGTTTTTGGGCTAGAGTCATTAAATTTGGTAGAAACATTGTTAGTGACATCCGTAACCGATCTACATCAAAGTTTTATATGCCACGCCCACCTTTACTACCCACCTCGTAAAATCTGAAATTTCTTTATCTTTCTCAGTTTTTGCGCTAGAGTCTCCAAACTTGATAGGGAGATAGAAGGTGCACCAACCAAAGTTACAAATGTCTGCTCGAAAATTATATCAAAACAACAATAGCAATAGATATTTGTGTGTTAAGTTTTGTTTGATAATTAGCAAGTATGTAGGTAAAACCACCTCCGTAACATATTCTGGTGTACAAAACCAAGTTATGTTTTAATTGTTTTGTTTTAAATCTATGACACGAACAAAAACAAGCATTGCGATCCCAACAACAACACTTACTTACAACAACAACAAACGCTACTTGATTCGAAAATCAATTGTCAAAGGCACAAGAAAAAAAAAAATTTGAAACTTAAGATCTCCTATTCCATAAGCAGATCAAGTTTGTTTCGAATTATCAATATCACTTCTAGTTTCCGATATACACATGTGATCGATAACAACAAAATAATGAATTTCAAAATTCTGAGGTATGAAACTATGGATAAAATAATGAACATTTAAAAAAATTTGATTAAAATCGGTTAAGAAACACCAGAGATATCGCAGTTTGAAGTTTGGTTATATTGGTCACTGAATAAATACACACAAGTTACTGTAAGCATTACCTATCGGGTTAAGGGTATGTCCTAGTCGGGATTTCTCGACTAGAGCCTTCTTACTTGTTTTCTTTTTCTCTTTGCTCATTTCGGGGGGTTTGAACCCCAAAACCCCCCTGCGTGCGCCACTGCACATACAAGAAGGTGCCGCTAAAAGTCTTCTTAGGATCAAACTCACAGATCTCATGACCACGAAGCTCTATTTCGGGGCGAAATTCAGGACTCTCATTCCAGACCGTAGGGCATGGGAAAATGGCAACCCTTGTAATGACCCCAGGGGCCTGCAGTGGTTCACAGATGGGTCTAAAACTGAGCAAGGGGTGGGTGCGGGGATCTTTGGACCTAACACCAGAGTCTCGATTGCACTGGGTAAATGGCCCAGCGTTTTTCAATCAGAGATTCATGCCATTGAGGCCTGCTCTAAACTCATCCTAGATAAAAGGATGAGAGGAGCTAATTTATACATCTTTTCGGACAGTCAAGCGGCGATCAAAGCTCTATCCTCTTGGAGGATTAGCTCCAAACTCGTCGCAGACTGCTGGACCAGCCTCCAGCAACTCTCCACCGGGAACAAAGTAACTTTGTGTTGGGTTCCAGGTCATGCCGGAATTACTGGCAATGAAAACGCAGACGAGCTGGCTAGAGCCGGCTCAGCGACTCCTTTACTTGGCCCAGAGCCTTTTTGTGGCTTAGGGTGGGCTGCTGCCAAAGAAAAGGTAGAAAGATGGGCAGAGGGAGCAAGATCCAGATATTGGATATCCAGTCCAGGATGTCGTCAAGCTAAAGAGCTGATACATCCACTAGTAGGAAGGAATACTGCTGGGTGTTCCAGGATGGACCTAAGACTGTTGGTAGCCTACCTCACCGGCCACCATGTCTTAAAATACCATCTTCATAAAATGCGTCTGTCTCCTGACACAGAGTGTAGGCTCTGTAAGGGGGATGACGAGACGACAAAACACATTCTCTGTGAATGTCCAGCCGTCATTTGGTCTAGAAGGAGGCATCTGCATAGCGAGTTTCTGACAGCTATGCAGATAAGGAAAGCCTCGACGGGAGGTCTGCTAGCCTTCATAAGGGAGGTTGAGCAGCTCTTGTCTGAATAGGGAGTCTTATGGGCACAAAAGATCGTTCGGTCGCAGTGCCTCCATCTCTGTTGGGAGATCTCCCCAATATATTTATTATTATTATTCTGCTTAGTCACACATCCCGGCATTCTTCTTTGTATTCATTACGCATTGTCACTTTCAATTCTACACACAAATGATAAATTTAACAAGTAAGAAGGCTCTAGTCGAGAAATCCCGACTAGGACATACCCTTTACCCGATACGTAACGTGCACACTCATTTGTGCGTATTCTTCCAGTGACCAAAATAACCAGATTCAAACTGTTTGAAGTCTCTAGCTTTTAAGGCGGGTTTACAATGTCAGCGTGAGATTGGATTAAAGCTTTTAACAATCTGAGACGTACAATGGTAGTTTACAAAGTCAGCGTGAAAGTATGTTCGAATTTTCGAAATCAGCTGTTAGCTGTCAATTAGCTGTGAACAGCTGATGTTCATTTTATGTTTGTGGCAAAAATTGTACAGAAGTGTATTAAAATTTATTATAAATCATGGAAAACAAACAAGCTATTGTTTTATCATATAATAATATGATGATGCAGGCAGTTCTTGCTGCTGCTGCTGTATATTTGTATATTTTTTTAAGTTAATTTATTTTTACCCGCGCGTTAACAATGTCAGCTGAATAATGAACATAAATGCAATTCGAACAATCAGCTGATTGTTTTTCGAACTCGGCTAACATATGTGAAATGGCGCAACAATTATCGATTTGCTTTTTTATATAACAATGATTTTATTGTTATATATTCGTTAATATGCACTAAATGAATGCTAAATTGTGATTTATATTATTATTTGCCTCTGTTTTGAGTAAAATAGAGGTAAAAACTGTGGAGCACATGTAACTAATTTCGAAAAAAGCCATCTATTGAGAGCTTTTAAAACTAAATTTTCGAAAAGCTTTTTTCCACTCCAATCTGAGATGCAAGTGAGGTCGGTTTGAGATTGGAAATGAGTGAGACCAACGAGCATTGAATCTAAAGAGGTTGCAATTGCCGAAAGCTCTTTCGTCTCAGGGTAGCATTTTCAGTCATTGGCAACGAGCATTGAATCTAAAGAGGTTGCAATTGCCAAGAGCTTTCAAAAGAGCTTTTTCGTCTCAGGGTAGCGCTCTGGGACATTGGTTTTGATTTGCTTTGCTCTGTATACCACAAGAATGCCCTTTGTTTTTTACATGCTTTATACAAATACCTTTCTAGTCTGCAATCGGTCACAGGCTTCGTGGTTCCGTGGTAGAGTGATTGCCTGCAACGCGGGCGTCCCGGGTTCAACTCCCGGTCGATGCAAAATTTTTTTCATATGGAATTGAAAATATCAAAAGCAGAAACTAACATAAGAAAAAGAGAGGGAACCTAAGCGGCAAGCATATTGCTGTTCACTCTCAACGGGACTTTCTTGTTGAAGAGGGGGACGCTGTAAAAATGCATATGCGTGTGCATTGTTTTATTTTTTGTATACAAAAAGAAAAGAAAAAATATCAAAAACCTCGGCAAAGCTGGCCAAACAAGAAATATTATTATATTATCAAATCATTATCATCAAAAATTAAAATTAAAATATATATAGTATAATTATATTTAAAATTATTAATAATATGTATGTACATATACATTTACATGTTTATGAAATTCTAATGTAATTTATAAGTTGTTCATAATTTGCCAAAATCACAATAGAGCCTTCCTTAATATATTAAATATTATATTTAGGGTATTCACTTGCTGTGCTATTATCGTATAGTAAGGGAACGTACCCAAATTACGTGACCAATTTAGGGGGAGGGGGTCTTCAAAATACTACACTTTGTCACAAGGGGAGGGGGAGTTTCGGGTTTTATCACGTAGTCATATTTTTTTAAATTTTACGTTTTTCGAGCATTAAAAGTTGTATTAAAAGTTGCGCCAAGCGTGGCAACACTGAAGTGCATATGATTACATGTCAGCTGATTGAACAAACTAATCAGCTGACGTCTTAGCGTTGCCACCTTCTGATCTTAAAGCATCAAATGCTGCGCGCCAATAAAGTGTAACTAAAATCAATTCGCTTAATATTTTTGTCTCAAACACAAAATGTCGCTGTATCAGCGGCTGTACAATGCTTTTGTAAAATGCTATAAAGATTCTGAATCGCTGCAGTCAATTCAAAAAAGGACAAATGAATTTTGGGTGCCTCTAAGAGATGCGCACAAAAAAAATGCAAAAGAGCTTGAGCGTCTCACGCAATTGAAAATTGAAGAGTTAGGACAAATTACAACAAAAAAGAATGCGCGTCGCCTCAATTTCTTTGTCAAGGTATTGTATTGTATTTTGTTGAATAAACTAGCGATGCCCAAAGGTGGACATACGGACACAGTAGCCGTACGCTTGAAGAGCTGCTTGCGGAGTGGTACCCTTTTTACCGTTATCTTTTCTCTTATTCTTAATTCTCTTTATTTTTATGTTTTTGGTCATAATTCCTTTAACGCTGTGTTAATATGCATAAAATATATCTGTTACTTAGATTTAAGTAAGTTTCGCGTTAACTTATTCCAAAGAGCAACCAATTTAAAAGCTACAGCTTCTACAGTTTTTCTATAAACAAGCTATGCCTAACACCAAAAATTCCGTGGCCGAGTACGCGGGCACTCATTTGGGCATCGCTAATTTTAAAGTTTTAAATTATTGGTGTGTTTTTAACTATGTTTGTTCGTGACGTGTGTCTTGTTTTATGAATAAAGCTACCTGCAGGAAAAGTTCCAGAGACGCAAAGTGAAAACAAACTGCTTCCTAACGTCGAAGATATCACTGAGACTTGTGTTCCTATTTCTCAAGAAGGTATGTATAACAAAAAATTTCGGTTCTGACAAATTTTTAATGTTTATATAAAATTAATAAATTTTTTTTTAGGTTGCAATAACATTAAACCTTCTGTTTCAATACCTTCTCCAACTGTATCTACAACAGTTTCGACACCAAAACAGGACGCTTTAAAATCCGAAATTTCAGTTCTTGAAGCCGAACTAAATGCCGCTGTAAGAAAGCGAGATGCAGGACTCGGATGCGACGGGATTGAAAAGGAAATAAAAAAATTAAGACGTGATGCTGATGACAAGAAAAAGCAGCTTAATAGAAAAATAGCATCTGCAGAAAACATGCGAAAATTTAGGGCAAAACAAAAAGCTGAAGTTTTGAGTCTGAAAGCCGCTCATCCCCTCGTACAAGCGTCGTCCATAAATACTCAGACGGGACGCCCTTCACTAGAAGAAAAGCAAGCAGGACTTCTTCAAGTAATTTGTGACATAGCAACACATGGAAGCTCAGCTGCTGATCGACGCCGGTCAGAAGTATTGAGAACTTGTAAGACACTGGATGAATTGCATGCACGACTTGTTGAAGACGGATTTTCAATATCAAGAACGTCTACATACCGTAGACTAATTCCTAAGTTTTCGAAATCTGCAGAAGGTAAGCGTCATGTCACAACTGTGCCTGTGAGGCTGTGTCGAGCCCAAGCAGATAGACACCGAGATCACGCCGATCAATACTTCTGCAAGACAACTATCAATGGTCTCGAGGAACTTGCATCTATACTTGGGCCTGAACAGGTAGTTTTTATCTCTCAAGATGATAAAGCAAAAGTGCCGATTGGCAAAACTGCTGCAAAGGTTCAAGCCCCTGTTTTAATGCATCTAAGCTACAAAGTACGCCTCGATGACCACGATTTTGCTGTGGGAGCTCGTCATCAGCTGACTCCATCTGTTTATGCTGGGATTGTTATTAAAGAGAACCGCATGGGTAGAAAAGAAGCAGTTACTTATTCTGGCCCAACGTATATCGCAATCCGCAGTGGAAAGCATAGTAGCTCGACAGCAGCATCTCACGCCAATGACCTTATCAGGCTATTTACATTGGATGATTTTAAAAATCTGGTCTTAGATAAGAATGGAAAAGTTAAGCCTGTTTTGATTTTGTCGGTGGATGGAGGTCCGGATGAAAATCCACGCTATAAAAAGGTGATATCTCAGTGTATATCACACTTTAAAAATTACAATTTGGATGGGCTCTTTGTGTTTACTAATGCACCCGGTAGATCGGCTTACAACCGAGTTGAGCGAAGGATGGCACCCTTGAGCCGTGAGCTAGCCACTGTAGTTCTCCCTTATGAACACTACGGGTCCCATCTCGATTCTCAAGGAAAAACCATCAATAATGAGCTGGAGCTGAAAAACTTTCAGCATGCAGGTATGTATATTATTATATTTCTGCGAAATTGTTAAATCTTTTATTTAAAACAATTCATTTTATGTTATTCTTTAGGGGAAACATTAGCTGAGATATGGTCCCAGGTAGTTATCGACGGTCACAATGTGATAGCTGAATATGTTTTTCCTGGAGAAGCCCTTCCAGAGACTACAAAAGTTTCTGATATTTGGTATGGAAATCACGTTCGTGAAAGCCAATATTTTCTTCAGATTGTTAAGTGCGACGATGACTCCTGCTGTGCTCCTCGTCGAAGTGCACTAAAAAACATTTTGGACCAAAGATTTTTTCTGGCACCTTTCCCAATGTCACAAAACCCATTTCGGATTCCAAGACCAGAAGAAGTGCGATTGGAAATGTTTCCATCATTGCTAGTGAGGCAATGTTTAACACTACGCCCAGAATTGTCACAGGGTAGGGAAATACCCTATGACACCTATTGTCCAACTTTAAAAGATGATATCACCGGAAGGACGTGCACAATTTGTGGAGTATATTTTGCGTCAAAAATTTCGATGAGCAACTATCGAAAAAAGGTTCATGGTAATGTGGTGGATGAAGTGACCCTTGTGAAACCTCTGCGAATTATATTCAGGACACCAAAGGAGGCTTTGTGTGTTATGCAGGAAAGCGTGGAGTGGGTAGACGTTGAGGCTATCAATGAAGAGACTATAATCATGTCTGAGGTAACTCCCGATGCAAACGCTAAAATTATCAACGATATATCTGAGTGGATTGATGCTGGAAACGAGTTCGTTGAAGACAATTAAAATTTAATGCTAAAAAAAAGGTTTTAATAAAATTTGAATATTAAAATAAAGCCTAAAAACAACAAAAATAGTAAGCTGCGAACAAATTAGGGTAAATAAAGGGCAAATAAATTTTTTAAAGCCATATTTATAAATGATTACGTAAAAACAGTGTGGGGGGTTTGGCAATTTACTACGGGTAGTCACCGAGGGGGAGGGGGTAAAAATTGTAAAAAAACGTGTCACGTAATTTGGGTACGTTCCCTAATATATATAATACAGTGTAGCTAGTGAGTGCACTTTTTACGTTTTTTTTGTGCTATGTCAGCTGTTTGACAGTTCAATGACAATACAATCGGTTCAAAATCAAATTCAAATTTCTTATGCGATTGAACCTAAACAATAATTTTGTACACATCACCCTCGCTCCAGCGTTTAATCTCAGTTTCCCTCGTTCTTTTTGTTTTATTCGCTTCTGCCACTGTTATAAACATCAGATTAATCTTAAAAGTTAATAAACAATCAAATTTACTTACTTTTGCAACCAAAACTCGCCCAGTGTGACCAAATTTCATTACATCAGTAATCTCGAAAACGGTTGTTTTTATTTGTAGTCTGGCAACCCCTAAATAACACAAATGGCACAATAATAGCAAACATACCTAGGGGCATGTTATGATGTATTATGCTATGTTATAAAAGCTCTAGTGTGTTTGTTGTAAAGCTCTCAAATATCACTTTATTACTATACGCACATATCACAGCAAGTGAATACCCTAATTATGTTTTAACTGTTGTCTTATTATTTTTTATTTTCTTAACTTCCTCATAAATTGTCAAAGTTGAGGCAGGCCAATAAATGGTGAAACAATTGTCACTAATACAATTAAATATGATGTGTATTCATACACGTACACACACATGTAAATGCAGGCCACAGAAAAAAGGAATATACAAAATATACAAAAAAAAGGCGAAGCATTTAAAGATCTTGACATTAATTTTCTGAATACTCTTTCAGAATTAATATGCATGCGTGAACATCTGTATGGTGATTGCGTTGACAACATTGTTTGCTAGTGTCATCGAACAAAATAAGAAAGAGTATGCATAGGAAAATGCAAAACTGAAATTTGGACAAAGCTAGGCCAGCAAGAAATGAAAAAAATACACACGCATACGAACACTAATGCATTTCTACAGCGCCCCCGCTCCTACAAGAAAGTGCCGTTATGGTTCAATCAATAAATAAAAATTTGCATCGACCGGAAGTTGAACCCGGGCCGCCCGCGTTGCAGGCAATCACTCTACCACTGAACCACGAAGCCTGTATCCGATCGCAGACTAGAAAGGTATTTGTATAAAGCATGTAGAAAACAAAGGGCATTCTTGTGGTATACAGAGCAAAGCAAATCAAAACCAATGACTGAAAATGCTACCCTGAGACGAAAGAGCTTTCGGCAATTGCAACCTCTTTAGATTCAATGCTCGTTGGTGAGACGAACTTATGTGAAAAATATTTGTGTCAGACAGGGACAAAACATTTTCCAATCTCACGCTGACATTGTAAACCCGCCTTTATAGTCTCTAAGATCGGTGCGTTCATACAGACAGACAGATGGACAGACGAACATGGCTGTATCTGGCTGTTGATGCTGATCAAGAACATACTTACTTTATAGGGTTGGAGATGCTTCCTTCTGTCTGTTACATACATTTGCACAAAACTATCATACCCCTATTTACCCATTTTATGGGTTAAGGACATTCAAAATGTAAAAAATGAGGAAAGGGAACTGGAGTACTATCGAATTGTTCGCAATAAGTTCAATTTAGCTTTTTGAAATATGTAACTAAATTCCTTATTCTAGTTCAGTTAGTTCCACTCTTCGTTCATCGAAAATTTATCTAATGAACTATTTCGTTTTTATTCAACTACGATGAACATACGAATAATCGCTAAAAAATTATAAATTGCTTAGTAGAAAAAAACGGAAAAAGCAAATTATTTTTTAAAAAAGCCAGAATTCCCGCTGCCCGCTGTTTGGAAAATTTTCCCGCAATCGGTCTTCAAAAGAAGCCAGATTTGACGGGAAAAAAGCGGAATTGGCAACACTGGTTAGGATCGCCGGATAAGCCTTACCATTTGCTAAGCTGTTAATGGTGATGCCCTAATAATTAAGACAAAAACGAGCTTGACACCGCTAGCCATCCGACGAAGAAGGCGTTGACGATGTGCCGTTGATAATGTCGAGAAGTTTTAAAAACGCTCTACCGGGGCTGCTGGCCGTGTTGGTCGGAAGCACGCAACACAGAAGCTGCAATTTCTTGTGAATTAGCCGTAAAGGCAGTAGCATTAAGCGAGAAAGTGGATAACCACCTGTGCCACAGCCGTATACTGCGGGAAGTGCATAATGAATCTGGATAAAGTTTGCAAAGTTAGCATATTGCTTTGAAAATTTCGAGAAATCCCGACTAGACATACCCTTAGCCCGTTACGCAACGCATATTGTTTGTGTTTTTTTTCACCATAGCTCGCAAACCAGAGTTGAGCGTTTTTTCTTTACGCTCAATGTCAGAGAAGAAGCGAAAAAATTCCAATAAATTCGATCTCACTCTGAGCAAGAGACTTTTTTTCCATTTTGCTTTGGTTTTTGCTTGAGCGTTGTTGTTGAGTATTTTGTGTTGAACTCTTTCACCGAACATCTTTCCGGGCGCAAGTAAATTGTAAGTGAATGAATGGATAACTCAAAGCAAAAAGTCATTTAAACACTCTTTGCAGCAGCTGTACGTGTGGGCAGCGCTACAGCAGAGCTAACTATAGCGCCCATGGGCCGTGTCGAACCCTGCTTTACATTTATTTGAAATGTTTGTTTTTAACGGAAAGCGGCCTTACATTAAGTCGAAGCTATCAATGTTTCCATAAAGTTAAATAAGTCTTTGAGAAAGGCTCTTCCGTGCTTTGTCACACTGTCTGAACTTAATCGAAAAACAGCGAAAACACAAAATGATTTTCGCGATGCAAATTAATATGAACCAGTCGCTTAAAGACGTTATTGCTTTATTTCAGTCAAGCAATCACTCTCGGTCTGAGAGCGAGAAAAGAGAAAAGAAAACAAGTAAGAAGGCTCTAGTCGAGAAATCCCGACTAGGACATACCCTTAACCCCATACGTAAAGCGTGCAGTCATTTGTGTATATTTACCCAGTGACCAATATGACCAAAATTACCCAATTTCAAACAGCGATATCTCCGGTGTTTCTTAACCGATTTTAATCAAATTTTTTCAAATGTTCATAATTTTATCAATAGTATTGAACCTCGATTTTACAATTTTGAAATTCAAGAATTTTTTGTAATCGATCACATGTGTTTATCGGAAACTAGACGTGTTATCGAAAATTCGAAGCAAACTTGATCTGCTCATGGCTTAGGAGAGTTTAAGTTTCAAGTTTGAAGTCTCTATCTCTTATAGTCTCTGAGATCTAGGCGTTCATACGGTCGGACAGACAGACGGACAGACAGACATGTCTAGATCGACTCGGCTGTTGATGCTGATCAAGAATATATATACTTTATGGGGTCGGAGATGCTTCCTTCTGTCTGTTACATACATTTGCACAAAACCATTATACCCTTATTTACCCATTTTATGGGTTAAGGGTATAAAAAACGATCACAGTCCGAGTGCGTGCAAGCTAACCAAAGAGCCGATAAACGTGTCATACGCGAGTATTTTGTTCAAAGACTCAGTAAAAAGAATTATTTGAAGACGATGCAAAACGCTCAACTGTTATTTGCAAGCTATGGTTTTCACGCACAAAGACTATGATCAAACTTCAAACCGAGGTATGTCCGTTGCTCCTTTACGGATGTCAATTAAAGTTTTTTAAATGTTCATTTTTGTATCCATAGTTTTATGTCTAATATTCACATGAATTTATCGGAAACCAGAAGTTATATCGACAATTCAAAACAAACTTGTACTGCATAGGGCTTAGCTCTTAAAGTCTGGAGTCGGTGGCTTTTTCAGTGTCTGAGATCCAGGATATGGCATCGACTCGGCTATTGATGTTGATCAAAAATATATATACTTTGTGGGGTCGGAGATGCTTTTTCTGTTTGTTACATACATTTGCACAAAATCATCCTTTTAAACATTTCATGGGTTAGTAATATACAAATGCTCATAAATTTATATGTACATGCCTTATTTATAAACAAAATCTTGTATAAATTCTTAGGACGTTTCTGCAGCACAAAGTCCCTCTTGAATACGTCCTTATTTATCACACATATATAAGCTCGTTACAATAACAGAAAAAAAGGAAGCACGTTGTAGTAGAATGTAACCAAATGAGGTATACTCTGATACCAGTTCACAAATCTGTGATAAACCACTACAATGCCTGTGTTTTCGCTATACGCCGCCTTTGCAGTATTTTTTCGTCCAGATCGGTTTTCTTTTGCAGAAGAAGATATTCAGCGAAGCTTGCTACTGCGACTGAGGACTTCTTTTGCAGCACCATTTTTTCTTCGATGTTTTTCTGTGTTAGGTTATAATTTACCTTACCATAGCCATTGTCTATCAATTTTTCTACGTTGGTGATAGGCATCTAAGCTCCATTGTTCTTGACAATGCTGGATTGTCTGCTGTCTAGCTTCTTTAAACGATAAGACTCTCCTTCCTGCTTTGCTGCCCAGCGTTTCCTGCGTTTAAAGGCTGGCAACTCATCGACTATGCAACTACTAATCACCAGCACAGCCGCATCAGATGTGTAACAAGCAAAACCGATTCTAAGCGCTGCTGTACGTTGCACCTAAGCGTACAACTTACGCAAGTGTTTTGCCATAATCCATAGGATGACTCCGGTGATGTCTGTTTTCTAAGTAATTTTCGCGTGGCCACTAACATCCAACAACGTTTCCAGCTGTAGACGTCTCCTTGTGAGTAGAAGGAGCTCCGTTTCGCCAGTAGCCAGTCTAAGATCTGGAACATTACTACCAGGGCCGTAGCTAGAGCCTCGGGAGCCCTGGGGCAACAAGTAAATTTGGGGCCCCCTATACGGAAGTCTTTTGTCAAATTTTAAAGTACGCTTAGGGTTGTCTATGTGTGGATCTTTTTCGAAATTGAAATTGATTAAAAATTATTTGAGAAGCTCTATGGGGCAAGAGCGATTGTGTGGATTGGCATTATTATCGATTGAAAATAAGCGAGCAAGAAAGATCGATTTCAGCCAAGCGATCGACGAATTTGCGGCTTGCAAAGCGAGAAAGCGGCGTTTTTAATGGTATTTACCAAATGAGATACTGAGATATGTTGAAATAAAGCGAAAACATGTTGTTTTGTACATTATCTAATAAAACTGTAAAAAATTTAGAATTTTTTTATTTTGTTAGACTATTGTGATCCATTTAAAACACATTCAGAAAGTCCGAAAGCCATGGTAAGGCTTTTTCAGAACTAAAAAAGTGGTCGATTACTACTATTACTGAGCTTCAGTGATATCGCGCGCAACAATCCCAGCTGCCGCGTAGTCAGCGAATGCTGCAAGGTGAGTAAAAAACACTCACCATCTCATCTCTAAAATGCTTTCGTAATTATCGTTCCATAGATCAGGGCCGATGATAGACCATTGCGCAGCGCCACTCGTTATTAAGTATTGTTTGCTGCCATCACTTGTGTTTAACAGCAGGTTTTGATCGCTATGCTAGCTTCGTCTTGGAATATTTTCTTTAAGTACCGTGGTGTTCGGTGCCTGGGGTCCAGCGTGTTGACGATGTCCGACAATTCGACGCTGTTGAACGCGTGGGAATGTCGAGTGTAGCCAGCAGTAATAATTACCCATCTAGGCACTTGTGACCGTGTCTATCACGTCTTGTATTGCAACTAGTGTAGAGTAACCGTTTCTGACAGACCGCCAGCGTACTCAGCTGCAGCGCAGCAAGTCTTTGTTATTGTTGTTGCTTTTAACTGAATTCAAAACTTGGTGGCTATACATCCTGGTCTCCGGAACGATCGAGATAGCTGCTGTCCTAGTATCGTCCTCTAGTTAGTCACCGATTTAGTTCTCGAATATTGCTCGCTGATTACTGAAGATTGCGGTCTGCTTCTTGCGTGCCCCGCATCTGCTATAGCCCGGTAAATAATCCACAGGAGATACCTTTGCGTCGATGCAAGCCCAGCATTTGGAAGTCGCTTTGCACTGCGTCTTTTTGTGACTGGTATAACTGTATCGGAAGCACAAGCCAATGCCTTTCCAATTAGGTCCTTTGCAATCGGTCGCATGTGACCAATGCATCTGATGAACTTTTTGATTATGTCCCCACTGCGAGAAGCTTTGTTGCATTGTCTTCTGGCAGCGTAACAAAGGTCTGTTCCCCGGAATAAGGGGTTGATACTATCACCAAAATGTTACTCGATCTTACCTGATGGATCAACTAGTACATGTTCTTTTTGAGTTGGCGTCATCAACCCTTCGGCATTAGCTGTTGGTGTGGTTGCAATGGCTGTAAAAGGCGTTATGTTGTTTTATACTCTGATACCAAAGGTATCATAGCATATTGGGTTTGTGCAATGTCCGTCATGGTGTCAGTCCGTCCGTATGAACGCAACTACTTTTGACACCCTTACTTTGCAAATATTTTGGTACATGGCTGCGTCAGACAAAGTGTTAAATTGAGAGCTCAACGACCTCAAGGTGCCTGGGAAATCGATAACAAGTCGATACACCTCGATGTGCAAATCGATAAACACATATATACCCTAGAGCAAGAGTTACCAAATTTGATAGCAAGCTAGCTGGTGACATTCCCCATCTGCATCAAAGTTTTGGATGCCACGCCCACCTCGTAAAGTCTGAAATCTTTATATATTTCTAAGCTTTTGGGCTAGAGTCACCAAATTCGGTGAGCATATTGTTAGTGTCATCAGTCACAGATTTGCATCAAAGTTTTGGATGCCACACCTATCTTTACCGCCCACCTTCTAAAATCTTTAAACTTTATTATATCTTTCTCAGTTTTTGTGCTAGTCACCAAATTTGATAGGGAAATTGTTAGTGACATCCGTAACAGATGTGCATCAAAATTGTGGATGCCACGCCCACTTATACCGCCCATCTCTACATCTTTGTTAGTTTTTGCACTAGAGTCTCCAAACTTGGTATGTATTACAATTTTGGATGTATCAAAAATTTGGATCTCACGCTTACCCCCTTAGCCTATTATTTATACCCAAAACCCCCAAGTAATAATTTTTGCACACAGAATCCTTAACACAGCTTTGTTAACAGGAATATACTTGTTTATACTTGTTTGTTATTCATGTTGTATGGGTCCAAACTAAAATCCGCTCTCTGCGCATGAAAGTAAGTATAGTTGTCCCCCATGTATTCCTAATAAGTAGGGTCCATGCAAGGGTTAACACAAGATCTTATGAACAAACTATGTTGTTCCGTTAAGGATAATTTTCATACTTTTTATTCTTAAATTTATCTTTTAGTGGACTGTATGTATTTATTTGGCCAATAGTCGCGGAAGGCGAGAATTGGCTCTATAACACCGTGTTCATTTCTGAACCAATGCAGTGGTTCGGCTTGTATGGAGCCGCGGCCATAAATACTTCTAGTTGAGGTAGGGACTTGAAACTTGGCACAAAATTTTTATATATTTATCCTAAAATAATTTATAAAAATCAGCCAGATCGGACAACTATATCGTATAGCTGCCATATGAACAATCGGTCTGATATTTAGTTTTTATATGAAAATCTTTTGTTTTTAATTTTATTGCAACAAAACTTTGGTAATTTTCGTATATAACTTGGGAGACTTCAGTAAAAATCTGGATACGATAGGTTATAGCGTATGTATGTGAAAATATGACTTTTTATTAAAATAAATGGGTATAGCTTAAAACTGTGGAGAAATATTTTAATATTTTATGTTTTAAACATTTTCATTTTATTTCATTTTGCTTAAGGCCTGTTTACTCAAAATTTAATTTAATTTAAGAAAACAGTGTGGGAAGCGTGTAAAATTATGTTAGCAGTGTTGTTAACCCTCCGTTACATTTTGAATCATTATATAAACACATTTTTACTTGCGCTTATGGCATTATATAAGCCCAAACTTCTCATTTTTAATTATTTTTTTGAAGTATTTTGACTTTTTATCATACAACAAACATGATTTTCAACTAAAATAATTAGTTTATGCTCGTTCATTTGAACATTTGAATATGTAAACGTTTTGCATCACACTTTTTGATCAGCTGTTTTGTATTTGCAAGCTTACCAACACCGAAAATATTAAAGAATCTGCAACCTGCTGGTTCGGA
Organism: Scaptomyza pallida; assembly: GCA_018152965.1. Lineage (NCBI taxonomy): Eukaryota > Metazoa > Arthropoda > Insecta > Diptera > Drosophilidae > Scaptomyza > Scaptomyza pallida. Next base: position 2,682,850 of record JAECXP010000019.1, on the reverse strand, counting down.
ACTAAACTAAATTAAATTAAATTAAATTAAATTTTGAGTAAACAGGCCCTAAACGCTCACATTGAAAACCATAAGTTAAATTGACTCAGCTGACTCTTACGTTAAGTTAAGTTGAGAGTAAACAGACCTTTACGCTGTTGATCGCGTTGTTTACATACTACGTTGCTACAGTCAAGACCCTTTACCCAAGACTCTTGAGTAGTGATTGCATCATAAGATTGAGAGCGTCGTAAACAACCTCTTGGCTTATAACAATAATAATAAATTATAATTATATAAATGTTTATAATATTAATAATAATAGTATTCATAAGAATCATAATTATAATAATTATTACAATTACATTAATAGTAATAATAATCAGTGCTGACAGTTAAGCAATTTAGTTCCTAGATTTGGCAACTTTTCAAAAAAATTTCAACTTTTTTTAAATTCTATTAGCCACAAATCTAGCAATTTGTAACTATTTTTTTTTTAGCAATTTTAGCAACTTTATATAAAACAAACAATTTTAAGATTTTTGCTTATGGCTTATCCATTTTTGTCATCGAATGCACAAATAACGATTAATATTGGTTCACAAAGATTTTAAAACACCTGCAAATTTTGAGCAAAAGTCCTAAAATACATAGACGCTGGCAATAATAACCCATTTAGTGGCTTAACGGAATTCGCCATAAAAATCCATAAGCTACCATGGTCGAGTGCAAAAGTAAAGCGTTTATTCCCTCAGATGAATTTAATAAAAAGCAAGTCACGCATCGCTTTGAGCCTAAAAACATTAAATGCGATATTGAATGTTAGGTGAGTTTTACATTTCAATAATTCTGATAGAAATACGAATTGAACGTATTTAACATTGAATATTTCAATTGGTTTGGACAACAAAGACATGGAAAATGTTGCCATTATTATGTGGTACCCAATGAGTACTTGACTCAAATTACTGGATATAAAAAGAACGCCGACGAACGCGATGCTGACGAACTGGGTGATATGTTAAGTTTTCTGTAGCTAAAAGTTAATATTATTTTTTATGTTCCTTCTAAATATAAGTGATTTCAATTTTTACTTTTATGTTCCTGAAAAAACATATGTTATTTGTTAAAAATGAACATTTTAATGGCTTAGAATTTTTTTTTTTTGTCAATTTTTACAAAATTTCTGCAATTTTTAGCAACTTTTTTCCCCAATCTAGCAATTTTTGCCGCCTCGGAAATTCTGGCAGCACTGATAATAATTATTACAAAGAAAAGATTTTACTATTCAAATTATATGGTCACATTGGCTTCTTTGTAAACAATCGTTTGTGACAGTTTACCCGTTATTATATTTAAATTATTTACTTATTTAATAACAAACCTTTGTTTGTTTGTGTGTACATTACTTACATGGGACGTGTAAAATTGTGGAGCTGTTTTTCGTTATTGCAACAAGGACAACGTGAGCATTGCAAAAATGATGCCATTTCGAATAGAGAAACAGCAAACTGAATCCGTTTATGTGCCTTAGCCTTTACATTGCCGCTAATCGGTTGCCCCCGTTCCTCTGGGCAACGCTAGCGCATGCCAAGCACTTTTTACAAACACACTTATATCAAATTTTATAATTTTCAAAAGCAAAAGGAGTACAATAAGAGTGAGCCACTGTTCATCTGCAGCTTTCTCTAAGCGCAGTTGGTCATTGAAAATTTACTTGTCAGTTGTCATTTTCCTTTTACAAATAGCGGGAATATAAATATATGATTAAAGTAAAACAATTTTGTACTCAAAACTTGATTATAATCACACAATTTATGTGAAATTTTATATAACTATACACGTTTATATAATTGAATATGAAAGCATTGCGACTAAGTCCATTCATAAATAAGTGCAAAATTAAGTGAGGAGCGGTCCGACTGGTAGAGAGTTTTATAATTGCATTCTTCGAATGTAAACCCGACATACGGGCAAAAAGTTTTTCGGGATACTAGCTCTTTTTTACATTGCACTACTTACTTAGTTCAGTCTTTGCTTCTTATTTTTTGGCTCTTCCTCCTCCTCAGGCTCTTTGTGCAGTTCAACCTCCATGATTTCCGTTCTGTATTGCACTGAGTCTATCTCAGAGTCTTTTTCTAACTCCTTATGCTGGCACTGCCCTTGGTCAGTTTTTTTGTTTTTAAACTCTTAAAGGTGTGAAAAAGAAATCAATAAGATTGTGTGCGTTTAAATCGAGTATATTAATATGCAAACCTAAATATTCTGCAAATCTAGCACGTACAATCTGAATATCAGCATCTAGATAACTGCCTACTTTCATTACCAGTAAGAAAAGTTTATCTAATTCTTCTTCAGAGTGTTGTTTAGTTCGTCGTGCTACCTGTATATTCTCCATTGCATCCATAATTGTTTTAGCCGCATTTTCTAGACTAACAGCTTCACGTTCCAAAATCGTTAAGAAAACGTTTTTTTCTAATTCGTTAAAATTCATTTTGTATAAATAAAACGTCGCACGGCGTAATCAAGCGCGTTAGTGATAGCAGTTCAGTTCAAATTGATCGACTGTCCGATAGATTCGTTGATAAGTTATGGCGAATCTTTTCAGTTGGTTTCGATATAAATAAAAATAAAATACTGATGCTTACTACAATAAAAGTTGGGGTATTCACCAGATCCGTTTCATCGTTTCACGTTTCTTGCTTGAAACGCTTAGCTCGTGAACAGAATTTAGTGTTTCATAGCGTTTCATACTTGAAAAGTCGGCTGTTGTTAACTTTACTTTACTTAAATTTTTGTCACTGTTAAGGCCTGTTTACCCAAAATTTAATTTAATTTAATTTAATTTAACAAGTCAGCTGACTCAATCAAACCTATGCGAACTCTATGTGAGCGTTTACCCAAAATTTAATTTAATTTAATTTAATTTAGTTTAGCTCCAAACCTGCAGGTTGCAGATTCTTAAATCTTTTCGGTGTTGGTAAGCTTGAAAATACAAAACAGCTGATCAAAAAGTGTTGTGCAAAACGTTTACATATTCAAATATTCAAATGAAAGAGCATAAACTAATTATTTTAGTTGAAAATCATGTTTGTAGTATAATAAAAAGTCAAAATAATTCAAAAAAAATAATTAAAAAAGATAAGTTTGGGCTTATATATTGCCATTAGCTCAAGTAAAAATGTGTTTGAATAACAATTCAAAATGTAACGGAGTGTTAACAACACTGATAACATAATTTTACACGCTTTACACACTGTTTCCTTAAATTAAATTAAATTTTGGGTAAACGCATACATTTTCTTAAATTAAATTAAATTAAATTAAAATAAATTAAATTAAATTAAATTTTGGGTAAATAGGCCTTTACTGTTTACTGCGCTTATACTGCCTAGATTTATAAAAAATGGCAATTGAAAGTCTTTGGGAAATAGAGGATATTGAAAGTGAGAAGAGCTCGTTGTTTAAATAAGTTTCTCAATACATGCTTTTAACATTTCAAATTTACTTTTGTTTGCGTCGGCCATCAATCATATGTGTTCACACTTTTTTGCACAAAATTATACTAAATTATACTGAAAAATACTGAGCATCGATAGCAAATACCGATTAATACTCGTGCTCTTCCCATCTCTACTTTCTTGAAACTTGAAACACTTTTTGTATACATAGGCTCAAGGCGTATTTAACAAGGTGGCATCGACGTCGACGTCGCCCTCTTTGCTGTTGCCTTATTTCTTCAGTCTCGAGCCGAGCGTTGTAAGCGATCGCACGTGCGTCGACGCACGGTTACGGACGTTTTGCGTTGTGATATGCATATGTATGTGTGTATACATGTGCATGCGAGAACAAATTTCTTTGAATTTATTACTCTCTTGCTCTTGCTCTCTTTCTCTCGATTGCTCTCATTTTTCATAAGGCAACGCGACGTCGACGTCGATGCCACCTTGTTAAATACGCCTTGCATAGGCTGAGGCATGGTGAAATAACATAAGGTGGTCTCGTCGAAGCCGAAGTTTTACGAAGTATCCACTTATTTCAGTGCACGCATAATGTAACTAACAAGGTGGGCTCATTTCCACTACGTGGGTCCGGAACCTATCGATTATTCGACTATCGGCTCATCCATATGTGGTAGAAATGCAGCAAATTACACAATACAGGGCATTTTAAAAAGTTTAACTTGTTCTTTACGCATTATAAATAAATAATACAAATATAGATACAGTAACAGCAACAAGAAATCCTTTGATACTGTGCTAACGATTTTTGTATGCGATTATTTGTATCGAAGTGGGTCCACAATCGGACCCAAAAAGGTGTCAGCTGATCGAAATGAGCCCACCTTGTTAGTTACATTATGAGTGCACGTATGCGAAGGGTTAATCAACAAACACATTGCCGCCTCACTCACACTCAATACGACACTATTAACTATGTTCCTTTCACTCGCACTTATTGCAAGCATACAATAAGTGGATGTCTTTTGCCGACGGGACCACCTTATGTTATTTCATCATGGGCTGAGGCATGATGCAATTAGTATAAGGTGGTCTCGTGCGAAAACGATGTGCCTTAGCTTATGCTAGCAATAAGTGCGAGTGAAACGTACATACAGTACATACATACATACGTACGTACAGTGAGAGTGAACGAAACGGCAGTAGAAACTGTTTTTGTTTTCACGTTTACAAGCAAGCACGCACTGAGCTAAGGCACAAAAACGAACTAGCTAAGGCACTGACACGAGCTAACTTCGGCTTCGAACGAGACCACCTTATACTAATTGCATCATGGGCTGAGGTGTTTCAAGCGTTTCAAGAAATTTTGTATGTGAGTTGTTGTTGCTCGACGTTTCAAGTTTGAAACATGAAACGATGAAACGAGCTGGTGAATACCCCAAGTGTTTTAACCTACTTATCTAAACATGAAACAAATAAACGTTTTCAAGGCAAACTTAAAGACCATAAAAAGACAATTCAAAAGCATAAAATAAAACATGCATAAAAACTTTTCAATTTAAAGTATGTTTTTTAGCCGATAAGCAAGTGCAATGCTAGTGACAAAAAAAACTCGAGCTTTACTACAAATTCCTTTAATAGAGAACTTCTTACTAGTAGAATTGACTAGAATTAACTTTAAAATTACGAGGAGCCAGCGTTTACAGAATTGAAGTATTATTATTCTTCGCTTTTGATATTTGTTTGGCTTGAAAGTATTTTTGCTTTGACGCGATAAGGTCACGTCTAATAAATCGATGGGCACCCGCTTCATGCACGGACAAGTGTAACATACATTTTTATGAACTAGACCGTATTACTCAATGTCCGGTAAGATAAGCTGTCCGACGTTTAGTCAAGTTTTATAGTGTATTTCCATATTCAGTTATTTTCAGTTATTACCATTTTGAGTAACTGAAGTTCATTTTGCGTGTATTTTCCCATAAGGAATTTACTGCAATAATCCTTCAGTCAATGATAACTGGAAATAACTGGTAATCGGCTCTCGTAATTTTTCGATGAACATCGGTGAAATTTAGCTGTTATTGGATAACATTACGTTAACATAGCTAAAACAGGTGATTGAAATGTGCAAAGGTAAGCGCAATATTTAAATTTGTATATTGTTCCTAAATTACAAGCAACAAAGATTGCAGTCCATGCATTTTTGAAAATACAATTTGACAAAAAGTCTTTTAAAATTTCAAAAGTTAAGTTTTAGTTTATTTTTCTAACTTTGAATCATCAAACTCAAATTAAAACAGCTGATTTATTTACTGAAATTTCATTAACTGCATAATGGGAACAGGATTGTTAAATGACCGATAAATTTTACTGTAACTGGATAATGGAAATACCCAATTAGTTTTTCAATGTTAGGTTAATAATCACTGAGCAAACCAAACCGAAGCCTGGGTTCCAGCTAACATTTATACCCCGTTTAGGTCACGATAAAGATATCGGTCAAATCATTGTACGGCAAGCCAAATGCCACATATCCACGCAACAGATAAATAAAATTTGATGGAACACAGTTAAATTCAATAGTTCGAGAACTGAAAGGGATATGTTGAACTACAGTAACTAATCGATAAAAGGTTATTTTGGCAAAGAAAAAATGTAATAGATCTTAGTGATAGCGGCGAAAAGTCATTTACGCTGACGAAAGGACGTTATAAATCAATTTTTTTTACTTTTGTGTATGCAGCAAACTGCAGCTGCGAAAACTTTAACATTGATATTATTATTATAATATTGGGGTTGAATTAGAGACACGATATCGAATGTAAAGTATCAATCAAGTACTTATGTGTAGTATAAAAAAAAAGCATCGTACTGTGTGTACATGAGTATATGATCGATACTTTACATTCGATATCGTGTCCCTAGGGTGAAGGCACTGCGACCAGAAAGATCTATTGTGCCCCCTTCTTGGCCTATAGCTCTTCCATAAGGCCCAGGTCTTGCATGTAAGAAAGTATATTTGCTTTACCCAAGAAAAGCTTTGCTTGTCTGAGTCCTGGAGTCCTTGCCCAGCTCGTTTTTCGCAGAAGTCGCTCTTCGCTCCAAAGCTCTTGAGGGGTGACGCAGTCTCCAGAATTGCTTGTTTATCTGCCTCTTCGTACACCGCTATGTCAACATGTCCCGCGACCCATCTTAGGGCAAGCCTATTTTGTGATCCCGGAGTGTTTAGCTTGGTTCGAAGCTCACGAACAACCTTTGACCTAATTTCGGTACTACGAAGTGTCACTACTGCTGCTAGGCTATCCGATAAGATGGCTATTCCGATAGTTACACTTTAAGTTAAAGTCCACACACCTCCCTATTGCACATACCTCAGCTTGGAAAATGCTGGCGTGCTTACCTAGAGGTTCATAATAAGTGAGTCGAGGGCCTACCACACTAAGACCGGAGGCTTGATGAGTTAGGGATCCATCGGTGTACCACTTTATGGTGTAGGGTTTCATATTTTGGACCTCTTCTTCAGATGTCCACACCTTTTTGTTATTTTGTTGTTCCTCTCCCTGCTAAAGAAATGCAGGTAATATGCCAGACCAGGAGATTTGTAAGGCAGGTCTTCATTATCCATAAAATTTTATCTAGTGTAACCGCTGACTTGGCAGATGCCCTATCAGAAATGGTCGGTCTGTGTTGTACCTCTGTTTCAAGTACCACACTTTGATGCCAGAGACTGCTCCCTGAGGAAATAAGTCTCTAACAAAAGCTTTAACTTTTGCATATTGCTGGTCGTAAAGTTGTTATCCCTACGCTTCAGGACTTAATCAGTCTCCGGCGCCCGCTTTGATAATGCTCTATGGAGCCGGGCACCCTCATTCGTACTTGCTATGCTTTCACAGAAGTCCCTATAGCTCTTACGTTTGACCTTCCTAATCTTCTTACCGTAGGAGGTAAAGTCACGGGTGGTAAGGCGCAGTCTTTCAAGACTGTCATTCCACCATGGACTTTTTTTCTACGCGGGCGGCTTTCATGAAATGCATTATTATTAATAATAATCAATAATTTATTGATGGACTACTTAAATTTTGCACAACTCTATCCAGCTCACCTATGCGTCTGGGTGTTCCAGAAGTTTCGGTGGCTAGATTCAGTTCTAGAGTCGAGCTAAAATTTTCCAGTCTCTTTTTCTGGAGTTACAAGTTAGTACGCAACTGTTCGTATTGACCTGAAGTTTAAATAGGATGATCAGACATGGATTCTTTTGAAGTGACATGCTATTTTCTAAGATGTGATCTTAGAAACCGACTAACCAGGGTGATGTCCAACATCTTTTCCATAATTCTAGTTAAGAATGTCGGTGTTGATCTCACATTTCCAATTTCTAAATTATATTTGAATTTAAAGTCTGTGAGGTACTCACCCCTTGAGTTGATGTCGCTGCTTGCCCACATAGTGCGCATTGGCATCTCAGCCGGTAACTAATGGCAGCTTCTCCTTTCTGCAGTGTTCCGCCAAATTGACATAACGCATTAAAACGTATTGTTTACTTTTGCTAGTTAATATTTATTTTTAAAGAAGAAAATTTCAAAACGGGGAAAAATTAAAATTTAATACCATCTGCAATTTCGTGTAGCAAAATATAGTAGATGTGTTTCTGGGCCCAAATATACTTGCACAGGAAATAATTGAGGATTCGGTAAAAGGCTTTGAAACCTTGTGTTTCCACAGTGCTTTAGAGCAATTTATGGTTGCCACATTGGGATTAAACCTTAACAGGCGGATGCATGACTTTATTACGATTACAAACTTCGATACTCTGTTGCATTTTGGGGTGTGGTCTCCTGCCAGACGTAGGTTAGGTTAGGTTAGAGCGGTTACAAAGGAGGGATACCCCCTCAGCGCACTTAGGCCGCACTCGGCCCGTTTTGACACCGCGAAAGGCTCTGAGACCCCCCTATTACTCTTAGTATGACTCCGCATCATGAATCCATCCAGTGACTTGGATGTACCTTGCTACATCCTTGGGTCTTTTGCTCGCAAGTTCGGATAGATCTTCGAAGAAAAAGTCACCAAGGATTCTTTGCCTAGTTTTGCATAAGGCCGGACATGTGCAAAGAAGGTGAAGAACTGTTTCTTCTTCCTTCACATCTCGACGACTTCTGCAGAAGTCATTTTGTGGGACCAGTAATCTGGCCGCATGTGCCCCCTTCACTCTGGCAACGATAGAGTACTTGTTCCGGCTTAGAAGGCAAAGCTCATTTGATCTTTTCCGGCATCTGGTTGGCCAGGTTTGATGAGCCATACGCGAGTTGTGAGTGGAGACCTGCCATACTCTATTTGCCTCCGTCTCGAAGAAATCTCTTAGTCTGAATTTACAAAATGCATAGGTATACCAATGCTCTCTTTATCTGGAAGGAGTTCCAGGTAGTTCCTAATCTGGCCAATTGATCAGCGATGCTCCTGGCAGATGTAACGACTCCCAGATTTATGAGTGGTATTCCTTCTGTTTTTTTGGCATCCACTTCAAAGTAAATTGTTAAACTACAATAAAATTTACAATATTTGGTAGTATGAATTTGTTTAGTTTGCTTTGGTCTAAAATCAGCTATTTTGTGTTGTCCACGCTGTAGACGACTTGCTAACTGATCCGCCTCGGGATACCATCCTCATCTAGGCAGATTAACCACTACGGTGCCTGTGTTTCTGCTATTCGCCACCCTTGCAGTATTTTTTCTTCCAGATTCGTTTTCTTTTGCAGGGGAACATATTCAGCAGAGCTTGCGTCGTAGGGCTTCTTTTGCAGCACCTTTTTCTCTAAGTGGTTTTTCTGTGTTAGGTAATCATTTACTTAACCTTAGCCTCTGTCTATCAATCTTTTGTACGTTGGGTATAGGCATCTACGCTCCATTGTTGTTGACAATTCTGGATTGTCTGCTGTCTAGCTTCTTTAAACGATAAGACTCTTCCTTCCTGCTTTGCTTCCCAGTGTTAACTGCGTTCAAAGGCTGGCAACTCATTGTTCACGGCGGTAACACAACGAGCCAAAATTTGAAGTGAGTGAGAGGCTTATAATCTTACTAAACGAACCCAATAGCTACCCATCTACGCACTTATGACTGGGTCTATCACGTCTTGCATTGCTCCTAGTGTAGAGTTTCCGTTTCTGCATCCATGTTGCCTCGGTGACTGACTGCCAGCGTACTCAACCGATCAAGACTTAGTTTAATCAGCCTTTCCAACAACTTTCCTGTCGTGTCCAGCATACACAGTGGTCAATATGTCTCGGAGCGCTCTGGGTAGCCCTTCACTATACTGATAATTGTAACCCTCTGCTGCTTCCAAACCGCAGGAAAGTTTCCTTCTACCGGGCAGGCATTGTACATGTCTAGTAGTAGTAGTAATCGTGAACGATCTGAAGCAATCGCATTCAGCACCCCGGAAGGATCGCTGCTTACGCTGGTTTTGGAAAGCTTTCGCCTGCAACGCAGACACGCACGCCTCTTCGTTTTACCAGTCTCTGCCTTCATTCGGGATGCTTGTTGTACCCTAGGCATAGCAACGTCACAAGCCCGAATAATGCTTTACATGTTGTGTTGCACTAGTGATTGTGAGTCATAAGCTGTAGTCTCTAGCGATATACTGCTGTCGAAGACTCAGGCAGTATACGTTGTCAGTATACTGGTGGTCACTGCCTGTACTTTTCGAGTGCTTTTCAGTTTCTGACAGCTACAACAAGGTTCTTAGAGACTAGATTAGTGGTGGCTATGCATCCTGTTTTTCGAAACGTTGCACTAGTGGCTGAGCTTACAACTACATGACCCAGTCTAGATGCCATGATAAGTATCCGGCGACCTCGCAAAAACGCTTGGTGTTAAGTAACAGCTCATAAGGGAGTATTTGCGGCCCTTAGCCCACACCAAAATTTTGATGCAAATTTGTGGCGGAAGTCACTTAAAATATTCCTACTAAATTTTGTGAGATTTCAGATTTTAAGAGGTAGGTGGTAAAGGTGGGTGTGTCATCCAAACATTTAATGCAGATTTTTTGAGAATGCCACCAGTTATCTTGCCACCAAGTTTGGCGACTCTAACTGTTTACATGTAGGATATAGGTACATATATGTGTTTCATCGATTTGCACATCGAGGTGCATTGACTTGATATCGATTTCCCAGGCCCTCCGAGACTGTGGAGACGAATACATGTACATATCTGCAAAGTTACAAGCCTCTAGCCTTAAGGGTATCGGAAAAAGCTTGGTTCGAACAGACAGACAAAGTGACGGACTGAAGGACGGACACCATGACGGACTTAGCACACAGCCAACATACTTCTGATACCTTTTGTGTTAAAGTATAAAAAAACAGTCGGACATACATATGTAAGTGAAGCGCGTTAGTGAAAGCAGTTAAATTAAAAATTATCGACTATATGAAAGATTAGTATATATATATATATATATATATATATGTAATGACGCACCTATACCTATTGATATAATTAATTATTGAATAATTTAAAACTGACGCTAGCTATAATAGTGATTTGCACAACGGCTCTACAAATAAAATGTACATGGAAAACTTAAGCCGAATTGAAACCACAAAAAGACGCTCATAAGTAGCAAAATAAATATATGTATCTACGTTGGAGAGATGGGAGATAGAATTGATTGCATTTAACTTGGTGGATGCCAGCATGATCCTTGTCCCTACTTTTTTTTAAGTCGACGCTCTAACCGCGCGCGGCGGGATTCCTAATCCTTCAAATTAGGTTATGGCGTAGGACTTGAAATCCACCCACAGAAAACGAATCTTCAATGAATGATGCAAGAGGAGCCTCGGAGCGGATTCGAACTAACATTGACGACTATGACAAACGAAAAAGGGACTATGATTTGAGGGTATGCACTTGGAATTTACGAACATTGTATAGACCGGGTGCTGCTCAACAACTAGCAGATACACTTAATAAGTGTAAGGCAAACATTACTGCTATCTAGAAGATTCGATGGAAAGGACAGGGTTGCATCAAAAAGAAAGACTGTGACATATATTACAGCTGCCATTCGCAAAGGCATGAATTTGGCGTTGGCTTTGTTGTTGTGCTAGGTTACGGCAACGAGTTTCCCACTTCTTGCCAATAAGTGAGAGACTTGCAACAATACGCATACCTCCTAAATTCTTTAACATCAGCGCGCGTACGCCCCTACTGATCTCGACCGAGCATACGGCCGTTGCCCATCCCATGACATTAAAATTCTTCTCGAAGATTTGAATGCCAAGGTAGGGCGTGAAGGGATCTTTGGTGCAACCGTCGGGCGATTTAGCCTACATGATTTCACCTCGAGCAATGGTCTCAGATTAATTGGCTTTGCTGTGGCGCGCAATATGGTAGTACGAAGTACTGAATTTCGTCATCTGGATATCCACAAAGCATCTTGGAAAGCTGGACATCAGAAAGCTGTACTCACAACAGAGTAATGACGCATTTACCTCTCGGCTCTCTGGTCTACTAAGCCAATTAGTTTCAAATGCGGAAAACATCAGCGATATGTGGACGCGCATATCTCGGTCCTTACGAACCTCAGCGGAAGAGGTGCTTGGATTCCGGCGCGCTCCCTTAAGGAATCTATGGTATGACCAGGAGTGTCGTGAAGCCACAGCTGCAAAAGACGCCGCTTATAGAAGAACACTGCAGTCTTGAGCTACACGAGCTGTGGTAGAGGCATACAGACTCAAGAAACAAGAACTAGAAAGGCAAGAATGCGATAAAATGGATAACAGCAGATGCAGATATGACGCACGAAACTTCTACCAATGGGTTAAGCGTCTGACACAAGGCATTAAGAGTGGAGGAGTTTCATGCAAAGATGATACTGGAAACCTAGAAACAGACGCAGGGATCGTGCTGAAGTTATGGAAGAGTCACTTCTTGAGTATTCTGCAAACGATATTAGGGAAGATGACGTACAAATGACAATCCATGACAACGGAATCGATATATCAAGACCCAGCTTTATCGAGATTAAAACCGCTATTCAGCGGCTTAAAAACAATAAAGCAACAGGTGCAGATGGCCTGGCAGCCGAATTGTTTAAGACTGGTGGCAATGAGTTGATTGGGAGCATGCATCAAATTATCTGCAAGACATGGCTCACGGAGTACATGCCCACCGATTGGAACCTCAGACTGATCTGTCCCATCCTAAATAAGGGTGATGCCTCAATGCGCACCAACTATCGTGGCATCAGTCTACTTCCTGTCGCATATAAGGTCTTTACAAGCGTATTGTGTGAAAGGCTAAAAAAATGTTACTACCACTAATTCTAGGGCACATAACACACATTTTAAATAATGCAATATCTACATCTACATTCCCAGAGATGAGGAAAATTGCGAAAATTACACCAATCCCTAAAAATAAAAATGAATATAGACCCATATCTATATTACCTTTTTTATCCAAAGCCCTTGAAAAACTGTTGGCAACACAAATCTCGACATTCATGGACACCAACAACTTTAGCAACAAGCAGTCCGGGTTTAGGAAAAAGAAAAGCTGTACAACTGCCGTTTAAAACATTGTTGAGGACATTAGAAGTCATATGGATAAGAGCGAAGTTACTCTCTTAACGCTTCTTGACTTTAGTAAAGCTTTTGACACGGTAAGCCACGAAATCTTGACAACAAAGTTAAGCAAACTTTACAACTTCTCCACCACGGCAGTTAAGCTTATGTCCTCATATTTGTACAATAGAAGACAGGCCGTTGTTGTACAAGACTCCACCTCCGACCCCATAGCAACAACCCGTGGTGTTCCGCATTGATCAATTCTTGGCCCTCTTCTCTTTGCAATTTATGTTAATGATCTACCAAATGTTTTGTGTATGTGTGAAGCTCATATGTACGCTGATGATGTCCAATTATATGTGAGTCGTCCTGTAAGTCAGATAAACCTGTGTGTCATGTTTTGTAATAATGATCTGTTAAGTGTATGTCGATGGGCAAGTAACAAAGGTCTTTGTTTGAACCCCTCTAAGTGAAAATGTATTGTTATTTATAAGAAAAAACTAAATGTTAGCAACTTAAGTAAACTGTGCGTTGATAATGTAGAAATAAAGTATGTGGATAAGGCTGACAATTTAGGAATAACTTTTCATCATACACTGACATGGAAAGACCAGGTCAATAAGGCCGTGGGGAAGACCTATGGAGTTATTCGGCAGATTGCGCTAACACAGCCCTGGCTGCAGGTTAAAACAAGAATAACCATCGCCAAAACTCTCGTTACCCCCATACTTTTGTATGGCATAGAAATATTTGAAAACTGTGATATTGCTAGTCAACGTAAGCTAAAAGTAGCCTTTAATAGTAAAGCTCGTTACGCGCTTGGACTTAATAGGTATGTTCATGCTTTATGTTTTGCTAATCGTATTTTTGAATTAGACTTAAGAAACTGGTCGAAGTACAAGACTCTAAATTTGCTTCAGCAAATAATATACACAAGAACGCCTGACTATTTATATGACAAATTACGATTCGCGGTATCATTAAGGACCTGTAATGTTGTTTGTCACAGAACTAAACTTGCATCCTCCGACAGACACTTCTTTGTATGGGGTGCTCGACTTTGGAATCAGCTGCCTTTTGAAATTAAGACCGTATGAAGCACATCAGTTTTTCGATCTAAGCTTAAATCATACTTACAGCAACATATTTGATGATTCATAATAATAATAACAACATTAATTTAAGGCTTATAAGATAATACCGATAGACAATACGATTAAGATTCTGTTAATATTACTTCTATTTAAATGTTTAATAAATAAGTATATTAATATATTTTTTTTTTTTGTAACCTTATACCCCGATTCCACTAGGCTGCATTTTACATAACAACGAAGTCGATAATGCAGGTCGTTCCACTATCAATCCAACTGAAACTCTGTAAATTTTAACTGAAGTCTGTTAAGTGACAGCTGACTGTTAGTTTTGTTTTGTTTGTATGTATTTAATTGGAAATAAAATTAGCCCGAACGCAAACAAAAATTTTGAAGATAGAAAAGCTAAATTAATAGCTTTAATTTGTGCACATAATGCAAATATGTACGTACGTATGTTTTTATTGCACTTGCTGACAAGCAGATTTTGATTTGTTTGTATGTGTGCATTGCACTTGTTGACAAGCTGTTTTACTCAATTTGGCACTGTTCATAACCAAATATCGATAAGAAATTTGGTATTTTTGTTGGTTTCAGCACTATAATGCTCCTCTGTTAACGCAAGATGAGCATCTTCGTAACAGACAAAGTCCGTATATAATTAATGCAATGGGGAATGTCGATTCCAGCTGAGCGAAATTGAATATGATTCAGATTCAGTACATAGAAATCTAATTCGATTTAATGCTGCATTCCCGAGTTCCAATTACATCCGTGCATTCGGCTCTAGTGGAATCGGGGTATTGAACAGCAATTTTATAATGTGACTAGTGCACTAATTTATAAGTACCACTACTTGTAGCACTAGGATTAATAGGCAATAAATCAAATCAAAATCATGCCGAGGCAATTATTGGACCCTATCAGTGCGGCTTCCGCCCTGGTAAGTCCACGATTGACCAAATCTTCACACTGCGCCAAATCGTGGAGAAGACATATGAAAACCAAATCGACACGTACCACCTCTTTGTCGACTACAAGGCAGCTTTCGATAGCCAAAGACGGGATTGCTTATACACTGCTAACGCGACTTTGCAAAATGACATTGAGCAATACCAGCAGCTCTGTCAAGGTAGGAAATGACCAATCCGAAACCTTTATTACCAAGCGTGGTCTCAGACAGGGTGACTCGCTTACCGCTAGTAACCATAGCTTCGAGTCCGTCAAGGAATTTGTTTACCTTAGATCTGCGGTCACTAATAGCAACAATGTCAGTCTGGAGATTATGCGAAGAATAACACTTGCCAACAGGTGATACTTTGGGCTCAGTAAACAAATAAACAGTAGAGCCCTCTCTCGACAGACGAAGAAAACACTCTACAAGACGCTCATCCTTCCAATTCTTCTTTATGGTGCGGAAGCCAGGACAGTAACACAATCAGATGTAGCTGCTCTTGGAGTTTTGACAGGAAAATTCTTCGCAAAATCTATGTCAACGTAGTCAGTCGTGTGAATATTGAGCGACTTCGTTGGATTGGTCACATTGCTTGTATGGAGGAAGAATCTCCGGCTCGAAAGGTATTTGATGAGGTGGTAGGCGGACAGCGAAGGAGTGGACGACCGCGGATACGTTGGCATGACCAAGTGACTAAATGCCTGTCGAAACTTGGGATTGTCAACAGGAGAAGACGTGCCCAAAGCTGGAGAGCGTGGAGGAGCCTTGTGCATCAGGCAGTGACCCGATAGGGTTGTAGACGCCAAATAATAATAATAAAATGTACGTTCATATAAGCGCTGACTATTTGTATGTTGCTTTTTTGTGGTTTTGAAGTGGGCTGTTTTTTTTTTATAATTTATTTTGAATACCAAATATAAGATTGCTATACAAATTGGCTGACCTATAACCCGTTTAGCTTAAGGTGTGTTTCTCACAAAAGCAAAAGTTATCCAGTTACCAGTAAGGTCCTTGAACGAACTTCATTGTAGATGCAATAGAAAACCTATTACTAGTCCAGTGAGTAGTTGGTTTGATTGATCCGCAACTCAGCTATGCAGTGCAAATACAATAAATGTCGCAATTGTCAGACATTATGAATACCCTCAGTCTTTATTCATATGTATACAAATAACAATATCAATATCGATGATTTATGCGATGTGTTAATTAGTTATCCGATTTGGCAGCTTTTTTTTTGAGGAACACGTTTTGAAAGGTCAGCCAGCGGCAATGCAATTTAATTTAAAGTTGCACTTGACAATAGACCTTTAATACAAATTGAATCCAATTGTTACAAAATTAACACTCCCACTTAATGCAGAAAGTTATCGATAGATAAACGTTCTTATTGCTCATAAGATTTATTTTGTGTTTTCGCTACTTTAAAAAATTAATACGTACTTTCTACTTAGTGCTCGGTTTATGGGCTACAAATTATTTTGAAATTTAGGCTTAGTTGCTCACTTTTTGTTATGCCTATTACATTACATAAAATGTAAATCGGCAATCTTTTGACGACCGTTACACCTTTTAAAATTCAAAAAGTTACAATTTCTATATCTATTTTATATGCGAATACAACATATTTGTATTTTTCTTTTGTTAGCTGCAAAAATTATATGTATATATATGTAAGTGTATGTGTATGTGTGTTGGTGAATTATATTAGTGTCGGTGCGTTTCGTTACGATTCGGTTTCTCACACTGTCCTGGTTTTTATTACAGAATGGTAACTAAGCCACTTGGCTTATAAGCATGTTTTAAAATTTTTGTTTTAAAATGTACAGATATTGCACGCGTTCTATCTCTTTTCATCATTCTAATGGCTATTGCACTAACGTATGCCTAACGTAAGTTTAGTTGATTTATATAAAAAAAAAAAACTCTTTTAAATCAAATTTAAGAAGAAATTTATGTAAACAAGTAAATCTATTTATGTTTATGCTATTATATAGGTTACACATATGCATACACATGTTTTACGCCGTTTACACAAAAACTAAAAAAAAACAAAACACATTAAGGGGGTCATCTCATGTGATGAACTCAAAAAATCGATATCTTTACATAAATTGCTTTCTCAATATGTCTGGAATACGGTAATTTAAAAAAAAATTTAAGTCACAAATTCGAAGTTTTAAAGATACAGCAGTTAGAAGCTGTTGTTACTCAAATGAATGGGACTTGTAACTTCAAACGTGTTTTTCTTATTTAATTTAATAATAAAAAAAAAAAAAAAAACAACATTCAGCACATGTAAACGCATAGAATGAACTATTATCGAACAATTCTCAAAACTTTGATTTTTTAAAATCCCATTTTTGGTATATTCTATAAATAATAGCCCTTTCCTTACATTTAGGCTTACAAATTTAAACGCTGGAAGAAAGTGCGAGCTAATTCTTTCGAGGCGGGGATGCTGTAACTCATGTTTAAAACAATATTTCGAATTCAAAACTTATACTTATACTGTCGATATATATTTCAATATATGATTCAAATCATAAAGCTTTCTATATTAAAAATAATTCGAAAATCACTAAAAGAACAGAGCGTCACATGGGATGGCCCCCTTAAACTACAATAGAACGCGTGACTTGAGTGACTTATATATATGTATGTATATATATATTGCATACTTTCTCTTTCTTTGTACAATCGCCAGCAGTATTCAGTTGTTTTAGATGCAAGGGCGACGGGTATGAGGTTCGGGTTGGCTGACCAGACGAGGTATTTGTTTATATTTTGTTGTCTTTCAACAAACATTAGGCGCCATAGAATAGCCACAAATACAAAAACAATTGTACACCGATATGTACGAAGCTATCTATATCTATATATGTCACTGTTTACCAATGACTTGTGTAAAGCTTTTGCTATACTCATTTTGTTTTCATAACAATGATCGGTTCGAGTATCTTAAGCATATCATTATTTTCCGGTGCGCCAGAATTGCCATTGCCACCGCCACCACCACCTCCACCTGCGCCCGCCGGTGTACTTTGTAATTTACTGTATCCCTGCTGATGCTGATTAAGGCTAACCAAACGCTGCTGTTGCTGCTGATTAATAACAATTGTCTCGTGATGGGGCTGGGCTTGTAGGCTGCCGGCCATTTGTTGCAGTTCATGCTGCTGTTGCTGCAGCTGTTGCAAGGCGGCCAATTGTTGATCGTTCGATGCGTCGCCATCCAGTTGGGAATCGGTTTTAACAACAAAACTATCGCCGCCATCAGTATCATTATCATACAGCTGTTCTGTTGTCTCATCCAACTCCTCCTCCTCGGTTTTGGTATGAAACTCAGCGCTGGCGCTACTGCTCGTTCGTGGCGTATGGCTGCGCATGCGTCGTAGTCGCGCATACTCCGCCTGTTTGGATAGACGCTCCTTGCGCTCCTCACTGTTCTCTGTTGCACGTATTTGTGCACGTTTCAGACGCGCACGCTCCGACAGCTTGTGCAGCCGCACCGAACGCTGTTCGGGCGATTCATTAGCACGCACTGCACGCTGATGCGCTGCCATTTTGTCGAGCCGGATTCGCTTCTCGTCGTCTGTTTCGTATTTGTTGACGCCACTACGTCGCGGCGTCGATGAACCACTCGACTGTTGATGATGATGCACGATGCCATCGCCATCGGCCGTGGAATGTGCATGGATCTGATGATGGCCTTGTTCAATAGATTGGCCGCGTCCGCGTCGCTGTGTTAAATGCGGCGTGGCTAACATTTGATTAAGCTCTTGCTCCAGCAATGTATTCGCCTTCATATGATGCTCCTCGTTCACAGTCAACAAGCTGCTCGATTTTCGCGGTCGTCCTCGTCCCATTTTCGAAAACTCTTGCACCAACTGCTGCTGTTGCTGTAGCTGTTGCGGCTGCTGTTGCTGTTGTGTCTGCTCCAATCCAGTGACCGTTAGCGTGGGATTGCTGCCCGCCGGAGCCGTCAGTATATTGTATTGGCCGGTTGCTGCTGTCGGACTACTGCCACCGCTTGCGTTCGCAAAATGCACAGGCGTAAACGGCGGCGGCACCGTATTCGGGCCAATGCCCAACTGGAAGCCATTATGATACATGGGATAATACGCGGTTGTTGTGCCATTGGCACCACTTATTGTTGTAGCACCGCCGGTGACGGTAACTGTACCGGCGCTTGTAGTGCCACCGCTGCTATTTGCTGTTGCTGGGAACGTAGCTAGATAGGGCAATTGATTGTATAGCTGTGTCGTCGTTGTTGTTGTCAGTCCGGACTTTAGGCCCTTTTGTTGCTCCCCCGCAGCGGCCACAATGACCTTGGTCGCGTTTTGGGCCAACGTAACAGTCCCGCTGTTATCGGCCGTCTCGCCGGACTGCAATAAACCAAAAATGAATATGAGAACTCTGTTGTTCTTCAAGGTTATGTATCGAGGAAGTTAAAGTTTAATACTTGTATATGTACATTAAATAACATTGCCGTATGTCAAATATGAATTGATTGACAATCAATTGCTTTTACCATAAGCGATTTATGTAAAATTGATATTTTTGTACAAACTACACTTATACTATATAAATTGAAGATATATATATATATATATATACATTATATATTCGCCACGCCAATCAAATAGTTTGAGTTGCTTACGATAAATCATATATAACACATAACGACATTGTTAATACTTTTCTGTTTCCCACATTTTAACGTTTTTCCCCAACCTAGGCTTCTTATACAACCCCCGTTGATGTAAACGGAAAGGCAAAGAATTACACAAACAGAAAAACAGAGACAAACTTTGAGATGACATTCTTCTTTCGTTTTGTTTATATATATACAAAATTTATAATAGCTTGTGTTTTTTTTTTTTTTTGGATTTTTTTTTTTAGTTAACATGATTGTTGAATGCATAAAAGTATATGAATTTAACACAAGAAAACTTTGCAAATTTTTTGAATTTCTCTTAAAAAAATAATAACAACAAAAACATATACATATATAAAAAATAAAGAATAGAAAGCATGTGCTTTATACATTTAAACGTATTCCTTCTATTTGCCTACGTCGTTAATGTCTATGCTTAAGGGGTTATATACCTTTTTGAGCGAAAAAATTGAGGGAACTTTGGTTTTTTTTTTTCAGGTGTGTAGCAAATATTTTATGACACTGAAGTTATTACTTATTGATAGTACATGTTTTTATCGAAACAACAAGCGTTTGTTCTTGAAAAAATATAAATATTTTACGAAGTTATGGCAATTCTCTCGGAACCCTTTTTTATAGCGGCTTGCGGTGACCACGATGGAAGTCCAGCAGGTCAACAGAAATCAAAAAACCAAAAAATTTTCATTAGTATAGTATTATTTCCAGTTCGTGAACGATTATTTTCAAGAATATTTGGTTTTTTCTGCATACAGTAACAATTTTTCCAAAAAGTTAATTTTTCGAGTTCTAAAAATTGTTTTAAAAAATTCTGATCTGCAAAATCAAAATTGGTGCATAAGAACCGAATCGTTCACGAACTCGGCACAATAATTACGAATAATTTAAAAAAAAAGAAGAAGATCGATCAAATAGTTCTTTTGCAATCGCGGTCACAGCAAAGACACTTTTGGAAAAACACGACTTTGAGATAATCGCATTCAAAGTTTTACGTTGCTGTCCGCAGCCGTGACGAACTGCGCCTCAAAACGCTGTTTTCCTATCGAACTATTATTCGGATCTCTATGAAAATTTGGGAAAATGTTCTTTAGGGGATATACTTTAGGATTCAGCAAAAAAAAATTTTCATTTTTTTTTTTTTTTTAAAAAGGTATATAACCCCTTAAATCTTTTATCGTGGGCCAAAATGGGAACATAAAATTTTGGGAAGTAAAAAATAAAAATGGAAAACACAAACAATACAAACATGTATAACAAATTAAAATGTTTAAGTATGTATTAAAATTTTTAGTGGATGCGTATTCTGCTTATCTCTACTATCCCACTATCCCACTCTCTCTCTCTTTCTCTCCCTCTCACTTTTATTCTTTCTCCTTTTTCTGTCACTCTGACTCCATGACTCTCTGTCTCCCTCTCTTTCTTTCTTTTTTTTTTTTTTGTTTGTTTCTTCCAATTTCTCTTCCATTCTGTCTGTCTGGTCTGGCTAATCTGGCGTTGTGGCCTGCATACGCACCTGAAGTTCCACCATATTTGCGTATTTCTGCTTATAGAACTCGAGTTGATTGGCAATGCTAAAGTGCGGCACATGCGTCTGCAGCAATTTACCAGTTTTGCCTGGCTCCTCGCCATAGATTTGTTGCACGAATATGCTGCCCGCTTCAGCTGATCCGCTGCCGCCGGCAACGCCATCAATAAGCTGCTGGGCGCCCAGTGAGTAGCGTGGCTGTTGGTGTTGTTGTTGCTGCTGCTGCTGGAGTAACTGTTGTTGTTGCTGCTGTTGTTGTTGTTGCTGCTGTTGTTGTTGTTGTTGTTGTTGTTGTTGTTGTTGCTGCTGCTGCTGCTGTTGTTGTTGGGGCTCCTGTTTAAGCTGCATAGTGGGACGCAGCGTACCGGGAGCTATAAACATATTTTGACCCATATACTCGATGGCCTGATGCTGCTGATAGGCTGCTGCTGGCGCTGCTGCTGTCACCAAATGTTGTTGCCCATCGGCAGCAGCCACTGTTATGGCCGCTGCTGCTGTTGTGTTGTTGCCGGCGCTGCTGCTGGATGCAGGCACTGATGAGACGTTTGCCTGATTTAAATTAATATTATGCTCATTATTACAATTGGTTGGGCCAGCTACGGAGGATGCGGCTGCGGCGGCGGCGGCAGCAGCTGCTGCTGTTGCCACGACTAGCACCTGCTGCTGCTGCTGTTGCTGCTGCTGCACGGTCAGTGAATTGGAATTGGTCGAATTGGTCGATGAAGACGACGACGAATTCAGTGGCACGCCTGCATGCACCTGCACCTGTTTGTAAATCTTTTTCTTTTCTCTGACCTTTTTCGCATAGTCGTTCAGCTTTCTCAGTCTTTCCTTGCGCTCCTCCACGGATTCGCTGGCAATGCGCTGTCGCGCACGTGCCGCCATCTCAGCCAAACGGATCTTGCGCTGATCGGGCGTCTCGCTAGCGCGATACATGCGCATTCGTTCAGCTAGTTTGGCCAGACGCTTCAATCGCTGATCGGGTGATTCCATAGCGCGTCGGAGCCGTTGACGCGCCGCATTGCGTACTAGTCGCATGGCACGCTCCAGGTCGGATTCGTTTTGGCGCCGCTGACGATTCGCCTCCGCATTGCGCAGTAAACGCTTGCGGTATTCGTCTTCACTTTCACGCTGCCTACGCTCGCGCATTCTTTCAGCATTGCGCGCCAAACGACGTTGGCGTGCCTCGGGGCTCTCGTTCCACCTCTGCTGATGATGGTGATGATGCTGTTGCGATTGCTGTTGTTGCTGCTGCTGTTGTTGCTGTTGTTGTTGTTGTTGAGTGTTGGTGGAGCTAACGCTGGCGGGTCCGAGAGGTGTTGGTGGCGGCTGTTGTTTCAATGAGAGGGGCTGTGAATAAGCGGGTAATGTTATTTGCAATTGTTGCTGATGAAATTGTTGTTGTTGTTGCTGCTGTTGCTGCTGCTGTTGCTGCTGTTGTTGCAGGTGATGATGTTGCTGTTGCTGGTGTTGAAATTGCTGTTGTTGTTGCTGCTGCTGTTGCAGCTGCAACTGTTGCTGTTGATGGGTCGACAATGGTACCAACAGCGCTGACGGATGATCAATAAGCAGGCGCGCATTTGGACCATTTATTGCCAGCACATGTGTCGCGTATTGTTGTTGCTGCTGCTGCTGATGGTGGTCAAGTGTCGGCTCTATCTTTATCCCATTGGGATCTGGTTCCATTATTTGGCAAAGCCTGAACAACAATCGAAATTGTCGTCAAATCGTTGCTTTGAACACACACACTAAATAATCGATGTGCAAAAAACGAATGCTATTTACACTTCCAGTGCGATCGCTTCCAGTCGACACAGTCAACAATTAGCGATAGACGTATGCGTACGGCTGTCCTGTTTACAATATCGATAACTGCTGTTGTTGCGACTGCTGCTCGGGTGACAAAGACGTTGCCGTTTTGGTCGCCGCATTTAACAGCCGTTCTCGTTGTGTCTGGCGCTTTTGCTTGCGTTTTCGTTTTTGTTTTGTTTGTTGCTTCGCAATTCTGCTTTCGTAGTTATATAAAAAGAATTGCGCTTAAATATTGTTATCGTTATCGCTGTACAAGTACATACATACATACAAGAATATAGTCCATCTGAGTGTTGACTATGTTTCACGGCCTCTTTGTATGTATATTTTTATATGTATGTACGTATTTATTTTGCTTTATGTGTGCGTTTTCGTTTTTAACAACTTTAGGCTGCTGCTGATGATGATGCCACTCTCTCTTTCTTTCTCTTGCCCTCTTTCTCGCTCTCTCTTACTGTTGCTGCTCTTGCGTTCGTTGATTGCTACTGTTTCTGTTTTGCGCATCACCTTTTTTTTGCTGGTTGTCAATCAATTTGCAAAATGCTTCTAAATGTTGTTCGCTGTTGCTGCTGTCTCAGCTATTTTCGCCCGATGTTGCTTTTTGCGTTCTGCTTCTTCTTTCTTGTGGCGTATCGCGCCGCCTGCACATGCAAATGTCAAAAATCATTCATACACACAGATGGCAACAACAAAGCTAAATAAAAACGTACGGTTTGTGTCTCAGCTAAACGAATTGCGCACCTTTTACTACAGTCTGCTGCCGTTGCGGTTGTTTGTTTGTTGTTTTTTTTTTTGTTGCTTCGCTTTCTTTTTGGTATTGTGCAAAATTTACGTTGCTTGTCTTACGTTATTTAAGTTTTTTATCTTTTTGCTTTGGACACATTCAGTGCGTGCGCACGTTTCTTCTTCTTGTTTGATAGTAAATGACAATTGGTGCCGCCACCGCCGCTGTGAGCCTTCCAATGACTATACGGTTTCCAGTGACTTCCAATCGATTTTTCACATGATTATATGTACACACACACACAGAAGGCAAGCGAACACGACACGCACACAAACATGTTCCCGTTGAAACCAGCGCACAGACTAGGCAATCGTAGGTTTCTATATATACATTTGCATTTGTACAGATATTGTCCTCTTTAAATGTTTAAATGCTGCAAGTTGCAGCAGCAGTTGATCACTATTAGTTTCTTCGTCCGTTTTGCCGTCGTATATTGTCGGCATTTTGTGCTCTCATATATTGTCTTTTTTGTCGTACATTTTAGTGTATTTCAGTATATGCATAACAATAATACAAAGTTAGGCATTACCTTTTACATGTTTATTTCTTAACTTATATATGTGCGACAATTGCAAGAGTAATTGTGATTGTTTTTGAGAAATTAAAAAAAAAACGCGCTAAACTTTCCGGCTATTAAAATGCTCCGCCGTTTTCTGTACCAACGCACACAACAACACGTAAAAAAATAAATACATATGGAAACTGGATGTGTACGTGAGTGTATGTATACATGTAGCATCAGCGATAAGCGCGACTTCCAGTTTATTGCTATCGAAGGGTTTGCGCGCAATTTCGATAGATATATGCAGATTTCGATAGTTGCGCGCCACGTTTAAAATACATGCATTCCTAAGGTCTTAATACTAAGTTTTAATAAAAATCCAATATACGTACAAAATAAAAACTTCTTTTAAAAATTATGAATGCAACTTTATTCAAGTATTCATTTTGTTTTTCTTTTGCTTTTGTGTTTTGCATTTTGTTTCATTTAAGTGTATGTTGTTTGTTTTGAATGTGTACATAGAATGTCAAAAAAAAGTATTTCATAATTTTACATAAAAAAACAATTTAAGAGCGGGTGGTAGAAAGAGAAAACCATTTGAAATTTGGACTAGAACTTAATTGTTTACTTTTCGTTACAGCTTTTTTTCATAATGTATTTATTTTTTAATCAATATTTTTTAAAGAGTTTAATTTTTAATTTTGCGTGCGCCGTTTTTTAAGACTGATAAAGATCGGCTGTTGTGTGAACGCTGTTGTGGAGGGGTGAGGGGATTAAGGCTGTGATTGTTGCTATAACAATATGCCATATATGTGTGTGTATGTATGTTTCCTGTGTTGCGTGTTGGTTTTCATACGTCATGGGGGAAGCACACACACACGCAAGCACAAATAAAAAAAATCGTTCTCAAATTATTGGAGTTGATTGTTTATTGTTTTGCTTTGGGCAGAAATTTTATACACATTCCATTCAGAATTTTTGATGTGGTGCGACTTAAACAATTGACCGCCAGGTTTCGGCACCTGTTGCAGCAAAAAGGCCGCATTTGTTGGCTGAAAGGCTGCAAATATGTATGTACATGTGTTTTAATGCAATTGCCGTTAGAAATATCAGTTGACTGATATTTTTATACACGATTGTATTGGGCCACCCTGTGAGGCACCCAGCAACAGCAAACATGCATACATACATATGTACATATAATAATCATATGTGTGCACATGTGGGAGCTGTGCTTGTTGTACATACATACACACATGGGGATGAAGTTGACGTTTTGCTTTAGGGATTTCTTGTGCATTCTGCTTCTTTTTGCCACATGTGTGTGTGCGAGTGTGTGTGTTTGCGCGTGTGTGTTAGGTGACGTGCATACATTTACACATGACTATTTTCTATGCGTTTGTGTGTGTATATCTATATAATATTCTGTGTATTTGTTTCTTTGTGTACATATATATATATTTATAAATATATATATATATATATTTATAAATATATATATATATATAAATACATATATATATATGTATATATATATATCGTAAGAATATAATGCATGCATTATAAAAATACTTTTTCACTTCATATTCAGTTAATGTTGAATGTTAACTTAAAAAAATTGCCGACACTTTTTTTTAGCTTCATACAAAGTATCTTTTTCATTCGTCATTGTTATTATTACTACTATTATTAATTTTTTTGTTTTGTTTTTGTTGTATTATTTTTTTAGCTGCCACATGTTCTTTTTTTTAGTAATTTCTATGTAAATTGTATATTTGTAAAGGTTTTTTTTTTGTGTGAAACATTTTTACAATTCACATAGAAACAGTTAAAAAAAAAAATTAAATAAAATAAATATATAATATTTATATATTTATTTATATTATTTATAGATTTTTTTCTTTTCACGTCTCTCATTTCTAATTATTTTTGTTGCTGTCTAAAACGACACATTGCTGCTGCCCACAGATGCATTGTGTGTGTGTGTTTGTTTGTATTTTCACATATGCATTTTCTTCTTTTGCTGAATGTGCAGCTCTTTTTGTACACACACACTAGAAGTGCTTCTTGTTCTGCATTACTGGTATTCCGTGTACACAAGGGCTTTCAGTGTTCCTGATTAGATAGCTCCCGCTGATTAGATTCTGTACCGATTTCGCTGTCAGTTGGTCTTAATGATGATGATAATAATGATTATGTGTGTGTATAAGTGTGTGTTGTGTGTTGATTTGGAAGCTAGGTTTCTGATTAGATATACCTTTGATTATATGCCTTTACATATAAATATATGTATGTATGTATATAAGTTCTCTCTCTGATCTCTTGTTGAAAGATTCATGTTGTTTCTTGATTTGTTTTTTGTTTTGGGATATAAATGTCTATGTGTATGCGATTGGATGCACTTTCCACTACTTGCTGGAGCCAGCTCCACAAGTATCATACGTCGATGTGATTGAAGTCTGTCTGATTGTGGTTTTCTTTCTGGCTATAATTTTGTTCAGTAGCCCTTTAAGCGATCCTCGAGCGGTGGCTTAATCACCTTGGGTACACTAGCCCGTGAGACACGCATTCTCTCTGCTGCTTTGGCCAAACGCTTTTTTCGTTCATCATTTGATTCGCTGGCACGTCGGAGTCGCTGGCGGGCGGCGTTCTTCATCAGTCTTAGGGTTCTTTGTACTTCCGTTTCATTTTGTCGCCGCACTCGATTCGCCTCGGCGTTCTTGGCGAGGCGAACACGATATTCGGCATCCGATTCCTTCGATCGCTTGTCTCGCATTCTCGCCGCGTTCCGTTCCAGGCGACGTTCGCGCGCTTCCACCGATTCGTTGCTACGTCGACGTGCTGCTTTTTGCGCCCGTGACGATTGTGGTCCGACGGACAAATGATGATGCAGAGGATGTTGTTGTTGCTGATGTTGTTGCTGTTGCTGCGGATGTTGTTGCTGCTGCTGCGGATGTTGCGAATGTTGTTGATGCTGCTGTGCGTGCTGTTGTTGTTGTTGCTGCTGCTGCTGCTGTTGATGTTGCTGTGGATGTTGTTGCTGGGGCTGGAAGCTATTCTCACTGTTATTATTATTATTATTATTATTATTATTATTATTATTACTGTTACTACTACTATTATTGTTGGTGGTGCTGGTGACAGAAACGGAGACGGAGGCAGCAGCAGCAGCGGCGGCGGCAGCAGCGGCGGCAGCGGCAGCAGCAGCACCTGTACTTGCACTAGCAGCGGCAGCGGCTGCAACTGTTGTCGTGTAGTTGTTGTATTCTATGAGTCCCCTGTTGCTCGGATAGAGATGGTGCATGGGGTTCTCATAGTTGAGGTATTCGGGCTTGATGAAGAACGGGTCAGAGCGGGCGGTGAGCGGCGCTGTTGGCGAGTTGAGGAAATATAAGCGGCTGTGATGTTCTGTGGTTATGCTACCTCCGCCGCCACCCACACCCGCGGACATCGGAGGGGTGTGTTTTTATCTTTGTTTTATTTTGGGATCGCTGTGACAGCGATTTTTGCGCCTATCGTATGCAGTGGGAGTTTCTTCCTTCTTCTTTTTATTCGTTTCTTGTTGTTGTTTTTAATATTGCGTGTATTTTTTCGAGTGGGATAATTTGTGTTAAGGCTATTTTTAAAAGATTTTTTTTGCCGCGTTTTTTGGCATACAGCAGACACAATTTAACTGGGCAAAAAAATGTAGCGAGTAAACAACAAAAGCGACATAACTAATCAATATGGAAAAAAAAACTTCCAAATTCTGATTGGAAGAAGTTCCACGATACACTCTGGTATGTGCACATGTACACACAAACACGCATGCACCAAATTTTGCATGGAAGCTCATTTTGCTCTGATACGCTCAGCGACTTCCAGTATTTGGGTGCCCTTCCAATTGTCAAAATATCGCCGGCAAGGTTGCAGCGAACTCAGGGTTGCTGCATATCTGTTAATCGATTACAATTTGATTTTTGAACCAAATAATTTCAATTTATTTGCATACTTTTATAATCGTTTAATATGTACACGCATTGCTCGATTTTAACTTTAATGACATAACAACATTTTATAGCTTGGCCTTAGAGTATACGTGTCAATTGCATATATGTCTTTAAACAAGCAGAAGTTGCTATCGCATAGTCGATGTTGCAATATATATCGTTTCAGTATGGGTATGGTGTAGATATCGATATATATGCAGCCAAAATACTTCCATACTAACAGCCCCTTTTAACAAAAAAAAAAAAAAAAATAAAAATGTTAAACATAATATCTATTACAAAGCAAACAACGCTTAAACGCGGCTCGAGACTGAAGAAATAAGAAAGCAAAGAGGGCGACGTCGAGCCACCTTGTTAAAACGCCTTGCAACAGCGAGGCAAAAGAAAACATATGTAACAGGTGCAAATATACAAGGTAGCGCATGGGGCTCTCACATTCTGTATACGATGGCTCAGTATAAAACTGTAACAGCATTACGTCACAAGCTGTACGCATTGCACGCTCCCAGAGTACGCCGCTTAGTGGTAAAATGAAATGCGTTACCTTGTGCATTTCATTCATCGTGAGCTGATGTTTTTTGTTTTTGTCGTTTTGTATATTGTTTTGTCTTGTTGGATATTTGCCGTGAACGGACGTCTTGTGTTTTGCGCTGCTGCGTCGCAGTTACCGTAGTTTGACTCAAAACAACTCAGTTACCGCAACAACAGCGCTTTTTTGAATTGTTTTTACATCTTTGAGTAAAATTAATTTAATTTAATAAAACTTGTGCGTGATTGTTTACTATTTTTTTCAGTGTTTGTGTACAAATGTATGTTTTTTTTCTGCATTTTATATGTGTTGACGAAATGAAGAATATATTAAATTCCACAATGTCCAGGTGCATAAAAACAAATAGAAACAACGATTTCTCAAAGAAATTTATGTAAGCATATTTATTAAAAACTGCACATATCAATAATTTAGAAATGCATATAAATACAATGTGTTTATGTATGTTTATACATTCGTGGACCTTTTAAAAAAAAATGATTGATATTAAACTTCAACAAAATAAACAGAAAAAAATTATGATTATATACACAATGCGCGAAAATTAACAATAAAAAGTCACTTTACACATTCCAATTAAATTCTGCATGTGTGAAAAACCTATAAGCAACAAAAAAAAAAGAGACACAATTAACGACAAAGTAACAGCAACGGCAACAACAACAGCAGCAGCAGCAGCAAAAAAAAACCTAAAGGCACCGCAAAGAAGAAGAAAATAAATAGCAATTTCAACTAAATAAAGGTATGTATATTGTACTCTGTATAGGAAAGTATGTGTGTGATGTTTGCTTTACACACAAACAGTATTTTTGAATTATAGACATGAATGTGTAAATATATATATGTACGTATGTGTGTGTGAGTGTGTAACTCTTCAATTTATTATTGTTATTATTACTGATGTCTCGTTTACTGTATGAGAGAATGCGTATGGGTGTATGTGTGTGTGTGTGTGTGTGTGTGAGTTTTGGCCCCGGTAGGTAGTGTTGTTGCCTCGCATTTGTTTTTTGCCTCTTTCGCTAGTTCTTATTGTTTTTTGCTGTTAACTATGCTCACTTTAGCTCAGCCACTGGAATAGTTACGTTAAATCAGCGCGCTTGCTCTCTATCTCTGTTTCTGTAATTGTGTGTGTGTGTATTTAAGCATGCGGCAGAGGCACAGATAACGTTGATAATGCTTAAGAAATATACAGTAAAATTCAAGTCTATGTCTATTTGTTTAACTGCTCTTTGCGCATTAGAATCACCCACATGAAACAACAACTATTTACATCATGCTCATACATAGTACATATTCAAATAAATAAGATTTTATCGTAGTAACAAACATGGGCATATGCATATGCATCAACAGATACCACTATGGAAATGGGGGCTTAACTCAACTCCCTTGCGCTCCGGTGTTGGTTAAAAAATCTAACGTTTATTTTTGGCGTTAAATTTTATCAATAAAGGATTCAGTTGCTTTGGCTATATCATTCTACTTTAGATTTAAATTTTTTAGCACAAGTAAATAAATAAATCTTTACAAATTTAAAATAAACTACAACCTCTCAAATATGCCTGAACATTCCTATCTTAAATTCATCATCAATGAACTTGTCTTTATATGCATACATACATATGTATGTATATTTTCATTTTTCCATAACCGATTACGTTTTCTTACATTCTTACGTTCAAGTACTAAGCGACATTAAAATAAGCTTTGCATCGATTTATAAAAATCGATTAATCAGCGCAGTTGTTGACAGTGCAAATCTAATACAGTTATATATTGGATACACTTGTACATACAAACAAGCATACATATATGCACATGCATTTCCAATTAGGATTGAATTTGAAAGCGTTGCCAATTGCAAATCTAGCTGTCGATAAGCGCAGATGCAACTCTTAGCGGCGCATTCTAAAAGAAGTTTGTCGCCTTTTTTTCTTCACATTTAGCCATTTTTTTTGATTCTTTTGGCCCTGCCTTTATCTGCCTAGCCAGCAGCGGCAGCAGCAACAAAAACAACAACAACAACAAGACCATCGTTTGGCATTTTACGACACATGCAAAACTTGCTATTTAACATTACCATATCCATTTCCATCCTCGACTAGCTGACGCACACATATGTACATACATATGTGTATAAATATATGTATTCAGATACACTCATGAAATCACACACTTAGATACGTGTGTTTGTACTTTGTGTGAGTATCATTAAACGCAGATCTCTAAAAAAGCATAAAAAAAACACATTGTTGGTGTTGTTGTCGGTAGTTATTGCGTTCGTTTCATCGACGCAAGCAAACTGAAAGCAAACCAAACCAAGCCAAGCCAACAACAATATCAGCAACACAAATACACAACACACACACACACACACACACACACACACACAAACATGCAAAGTCAAACCAGCAATCCATAATAATCTTCCCGTAATTTATAGTCCAAGACAATTTATGTAATTTACAAATACCAAAATCGAAAGAGACGGCATGTATGATGGAATATACATACATAAATGAATGAGCAAGCAAACCGATGGCAGGTAACACCAACAACAACGACGACGACGCTAAGAGCGAATGCAACTGCAACTAACGATAATAACAATAACTGAAAACTGAACAGAAAAAAATGAAAAAAACCAATAACAACAACGACAGCGTACTAAATAAACAATTCAACAAATTTGATCCGAGGCAACACACACACATATGTATGTATGTATGTATATACACGCACGCTCACAACGTCGTTGCTCGACGCTCACACGCACATCAAACGGCATTTGAAGAAAAAAAATGTGTGCAGTAAGAAAACAAATAAAATACCCACAACAACACCAAGTGCAGCAACTGCAGCGTTTAAACAACAGCAACTACGACGTTGACTTCATTAGCGTATAGAAAATGTCGTTCGTTTTTTTTTGTTTTTGCTTCCGAAGTTTCGTGAACGCATAAAATAACATGAAGAGAAGGAGCTTTATTGTTTGTATGTATTTGTAAATGCGCGTTGCACCGAAGCCCTACATACGCTAACAGGTGCAGCCGCATATTGAAAATGATTTCTTACTATACCTAATTAAACAGTATACAGCAAAACATATTAATAACAAAATAAACAGGTATAACAGCTGTCAATTTATTCGTTAATTCAGTGATTCAATAATTTACTGGAATTAAATAATGTTTTTAAAGTAGTTAGTGCAACTGCTGTGGTCTGCTTTTTCTTTAATTTGCATGAATTTATTTTATAAATGTGTACACCAATAGTTTGGCATTAAACAATTTTAAAAGATAAATAATATATGTACATATTTGTACATATGTATGTATGTATAAGATCTTAGTGACTTCCTATTATGGCTTACAATGTGCATGTCAAAGTTAATATATATGTATGTATACACTTTTATCTCGGAGTATTTCAAAGCCTAAAAAAAAATCTACGGAAAATTATAAAACTTCCACAAACACCAGCGTAAAGACAACTACTAACACACACACACACATACACATACAAAATCACTCGCTCACACGTTTGCGCATTGAATGCGGTAATTGCATTTATTGCACGTGTATATTAAGTGCTCTTGCGCTCTTTTTCTCCAAAACCGACTCTCTTTTATTTTACGCTCTGAAGCCCAAGCCCCAACAGCAGCTGAGTTCAACAACAGCAGCAGAATTGCTAGCAGCTAGCAGCAACGCGCTCACTTATTCCCTCGGTCCATCCAGTTAAGAACAAAATGAAATGGAAGTAAATATTTCGTTGAAATAGTTTTTATGGCTTTGTTTGAATTCTATGCTTTCAACATTGTTGCTGTTGCTGGTTGTTGTTGTCCAAAGGGGCATGTTTTGTTTAGAGCATTTCAAGTGCGACTTTGTTTTTGCACTATGTAAGTTCGTTTTTCTGTTTTGCGGTTTTACTTTGAATTGCGTTGCCTTAATGACGTTGAAGCTGATGATGATGATGATGATTATCATGAGGATGAGGTTGAGAACTGGGTGGAGAAGTTATAAAATAACTTACAAACACACACACACACATAAACGCACATGCATAGGTGAGAGGACTTGCTGGTTTTTAGCATCATTTATGGCTCTGCCTGCCCCGTTGTGATAAACTTGTCTATGCCGCAGCTACTTTTTATGCGCGAACGAGCGTTCTGTTTGCAAGTTCTTGGTTCCCAGTTCTCCCAGTTGTTTTTGTGTATGTGTGTGTGTGTGCGCTTATCTTTACTGCCGCTGCGCCATTGCCAAGTTTTCGTCTAGTTTTGGTTTCTTAACATTTTTTTTTTTTTGCTATGTGACGCCGCGAAGCGCGCTTCCCTTCTTGTTCTATCTCGTTCTTCTTTACTTTTCTTCTTTCCATACCATTCCTTAAAGCACACCTACCGCCTACGCACGCATCTTAAGCAGATATGTACATATACATATGTATGTTTGTATGTCTGTCTGTATGCAGTTACCTCTTTAACTTTTGTATACAATACTCTGTGTTCTACAAAACGAAAGAGGCTGAAAAGTTTTGACAAAAGTGTATTGTGCAGTTAGATATACTTTCGAATGTATTTTTTTTACCTTTCTTTTTTAATTCTTGAGCTTATTTTGTTTCTTCTACGTATTTATTTTCTGCTTTGCATAATTTATTCATTTATTAAATTGTTAAAAAGAATAAATTCTAAAAAACAATTTATTTTAAAGCCAGAGCAGCAAAAGAAATAAAACAAGTAAGAAGACTAGTCGAGAAATCCCGACTAGGACATACTCTTAACCCGATAGGTAATGCTTACAGTAACTTGTGTGTATTTATTCAGTGACCAATATGACCAAACTTCAAACTGCGATATCTCCGGTGTTTCCAAACCGATTTAGATCAATTTTTTTTAAAAGTTCATTATTTTATCCGTAGTTTTAAACCAGATTTTCACAATTTTGAAATTCAAGATTTTTTTGTTATCGATCACATGTGTATATCGGAAACCAGAAATGCTATCGAAAATTAAAAGCAAACTTGATCTTCTCATGGTATAGGAGAGTTTAAGTTTAAAGTTTGAATTCTCTATCTCTTATAGTCTCTGAGATCGGCGCGTTCATACGGACAGACAGACAGACAGACGGACAGACAGACATGGCTAGATCGACTCGACTGTTGATACTGATCAAGAATATATATACTTTATGGGGTCGGAGATGCTTCCTTCTGTCTGTTACATACATTTGCACAAAAGCATTATACCCTTATTAACCCATTTTATGGGTTAAGGGTATAATAAATAAACATATTTATCTTGCACTGGCAACTGCCTTTTTTTTAAATAAGAGGCCAAAAATATTGTCAGATAATTATTTTTTATAAATAGCTGAAAAAGAAGTGTCGATTTGTCGCTAAACTTGTATTGCCACATTTTCCTTTATTTGGTTTTACAAGATGAGAGTTAGGAAATAAATTGTCGAACCTCTAACGAATTCATCGTGAAAATCGATATGCTACCAAATCTATCGTTATTTTATTTCTCATTTCGGTTATTTTACGCATTCCGGTGTAAGTACTATGGGCTAAAATTTCAAATGACAAAACTTATAAGCTGAAAGCCATTGGAGGGATACAAATAGTTTGTTTGGGGTTTGACACGATTGATCGAGTATTTTCAAATGCAACAAGTTGGAACGATCTGTTTAAAATAATTATTAAAAAGATTTTTATTTTTATTTTTGACGTCTAAGAAAAAAGCTAAGCTCTGCTTTAATTTGTTTTGCAGTTACAATTAGTTTTTTTTCGCAATCATTGTCATCCTTGCCATCATCAAAGATTGGAATTATTACAAGTTTCATTGTTCTTTTTTTTAAAATGGTTTTGTGCAAATGTGTGTAAAAGACATCTCTGATCACATAATGTTCATATACATATGTATACATTCTTGATCAGCGTCAACAGCAGAGTCGGTATAGCCATGTCTGTCGAAATCGGTTGAGAAAAACCGGAGATATTGCAGTTTGCAGGTATAATACATACAAATATTAAATAGAAACATAAAACCGTAAACTCTCTGACTCCGAATTTTTATTTTAAATTTGCAATATACATATGTACATATTCAGTTTATATTTTCATGTAGAAATTATCAATATCTGATTTATTTGTAATATGAATGTGGTACTCAGCAAATGTTTACACAATTTGCAATAACTCTATACCGAATAGCTGTCTAATATAGAGATGGGCGTCGGGATCGGGATTTTCGGGAATCCCGCGGGTCCCGAAAAAATTATCGGGATCGGGCGGGATGGGAACGATTCTAAAAAAATCCGGGAAAGTCGGGATAAGTGGTCGATCCCGAAATTCCCACGGGTCCCGGTAAACCTGTCGGGACCCAAAAATTAGTCGGGACGCAAACAAAATGTACTCGATGAAAGTTATGTTTTTATCGAAATTATCGCAAATGCAATAAATGGGAGCATTTACATGTATTTTCTTTATTACGAAATTCGGTCACTCTTTTCCAATAATTGCTGCAGCTATGGCGTGTCGAAATTTTGTAATTAATTGCCAAAAAAATAAATAGTTATATTAAGCAAATTAGATTTAAGAAAGATTGCGATATTTTGAAATTTTGGCAAGAATGCAATGATTTGCCATTGTTGCAAATGCTGTTGAGGCAAGTGCTTAATATAGCAACATCCAAACCAGCGAAAGAGTTTTTTCTACGTCTAGTAGAATTTTGGAAGAAAGACGAACGAGGTTATTAAGAGAAAATTTTGAAAAAATATTGTTTTTAAATAAAAATTTAAATTTAAATTAAAATTATATTTAAAAATATATATACATAACATATATATATATACACACATATTTGAAAAATAAAATTTCGGGAAAATATCGGGACCCGCGGGATAGACCCAAAATTTGTCGGGACAATCGGGATGGGAAACGCGAATTCAATATCAGGACGGGATGGGATGGGAAGCAATTTCTTTCCCGATCCCATCTCTAGTCTAATATCATTCAGTTAATAGTGGTGTTCACAAAGTGTAGTATCATTGCACAAGTGTATCGATACAACACTGCTATTGTGAACACCCAATTGTGCACAATTGTGTTGCAAGCTTGCTATCTCTAATTCTATTATTGTAAGTGTAGTTTGAGGGAGTGATTGGAAGAAAATAAAAAGAAAATGCCTTTAAAAGCATAGCCTACTTACTTTTTTCAGTTTTGCTCAATGACAGCTAATTAATTTGATTTAGCACCTAAAGCACTTAATTATACCAAAAAATACCAAAATATCGTCAGTGTTCTTGGCGACTTTTGCAACACTTTTCAAGTTTTTACTGTCATTTCTATGCAATACTTGCCACGATTTTTATAGTCAAGGGTTGGGGTCTAGCACAAAGTGCAAACTACACTCAGTACAAATTGTTGTTGGAGATGCTTACACATTTCCTCTTTTGCTATGATACTACACTTTGTGAACACCCTAAATGTATTTACTTGTGTATGCAGAAATATGCACTAATGAAACTTAGGTTCTACGCCTTCAATAACATTGAGCTCTTTTCTTTTGGAAACAAAACACCTTTTATGTACTTTTTGCATGTTTTTAGGTGTAAGAGAATTAAGTGTGATACGATTATGAATGTTCAATTGGAACATCTTGAATGACATTCAAATATTACATTCATATCTCTGTAAGCTCTCTCTTTATGACATGTCTTATACAAAAGTGCACTCTTTGTTGGTGTTGAATTTTCACTACACAAACAAAATCTCCCTTATATTTATATACCCTTAACCCATAAAATGGGTAAATAAGGGTATAATGGTTTTGTGCAAATGTATGTAACAGACAGAAGGAAGCATCTCCGACCCTATAAAGTATATATATTCTTGATCAGCATCAACAGCCGAGTTGATCTAGCCATGTCTGTCTGTCCGTCTGTCCGTCCGTCCGTCTGTATGAACGCGCCGATCTTAGAGACTATAGGAGCTAGAGACTTCAAACTTTAAACTTAAGCTCTCCTATACCATAAGCAGATCAAGTTTGTTTCGGATTATCGATAACACTTCTGGTTTCCGATATACACATGTGATCGATAACAAAAAAAATCTTGAATTTCAAAATTGTGAAAATGAGGTTTGAAACAAAGGGTAAAATAATGAACATTTGAAAAAATTTGATCAAAATCGGTTAAAAAATAACGGAGATATCGCAGTTTGAAGTTTGGTCACATACGCGTTACGTATGGGGTTAAGGGTATGTCCTAGTCGGGATTTCTCGACTAGAGCCTTCTTACTTGTTTTATTTACCTTTATCTCTCTCTTTCTGTCGTTTGGCATCTCCACCCACCTACACATACACACTCTCACATATGGCTTACATCTCTTCTTCCGGACCCATTATGTATAGCAAGTACATGTAAATTATTGTTTACGTCGTGTGCTGGTAATTACCACGCGTTTTGCTGGAAACCGAAATGCTTCATACAGCAATAACAACACCTACACATACACAAATACATTCTAAAGCCGATTATGGTCCTTCGCTAGAATCTGAATGCAATTTAATTTCCGCCACCTACCATCTCCCTCACCAAACATTTGAAGAACTTTGAGATAGGTATGATATTGTTTTATGCAAAAGTATCTAACAGATGGAAAAGAATATCTCCGACCTCAAACGATATACTGTCTGTCCGTCTGTTTATATGATCATGTCGATATCAAATACTTTAAATGCTATAGATTTAAATCATAAACACTGCTAAAGGGTATTCCCTATTTGATTATGCTGTAAAATTCAAAAATGTTCATATTTTTTTTGCGCGATTTTCATAAAGAATTTGTATAATTTCAATTGCACATCTTTTGCAATTAAAAATTTAACAAAAATTAAAAAATTTAAACTTTAAAAATTTGATTTAAATCATTTGATAAAATAATAAACATGTCAAAATAACAATAAGATCAAATGGGTAAAGTAACACTGACGATATCGAAGATTGAAGGTTTGTCATTATGCAAAAGTGCAAGCATTTGCAAAATGGGCCCGGCTCAGGGTATGTACTGGTCGGGGCTCTCACTTCTGCGTGTATCTTCCCATAAGCATAATCGCTCTATCGACTATTGTTCATTTGAATACTTATTCGATAAAATTGAGCACAATCTTAAGATTTCTTTTTAAAATTGAAATAATTAGAATACAATGAGTCCGCGGTTAACAAACTCTTCGCATAACGAACACATATTGTTAGGGAAAAAAGTTACCCCGATTACCAATTAATTGCTGTCCAGTTTGACCCTTGTTTTATTTTTTGGCATCATTCTGCACACAATTAAGCTGAAAAATATTCAAAAACAAGTTGCTTGAACCAGTTGTGTTCGTTGACTGAGGGTCCACTGTATTTTTGATGATTGTATTTTATGCTTCTCAATTTTGTCATTATTTCTAACCTTTTTTTTTTGTTAAAGTTAGATCGAAATAAACCAAACAGCTGATTTATTTACTGATCGGTAACAAGCAACTTATCGATAGATTTTTACTTTCAATCGATTTTATGAATTAAGAGTACTAAGTCGGTATGTATGTACATGCAGTTGATTTGATTTGATTTAATAAAACGGCAAACCAAAGAAAAAATGTAACTAAACTACAGATTTCATAAAGAATTTTACAACGCTCCATTGAATCCTTTCCCATTTAGTGTTTGTTTTGTAGCTATGTACATACATACAAACATACAAAGTACATACAAATATAATAAAGCGCAACATTTCTTTTAATGAATACTTTCTAAGTCAACGAGACATCTTTTATAACTTATCAACTGCGCGCGCGCGCGCATACACACACACACACACATGCATGCATACATCAACTGCGCGCAAGTGTGTGTGTGTGTGTGCATACATCTATCAGTGCGACTTCGTTTCTTTCGATGTGTGTTCTTCTGCCAGCGTTCTTGTTCTTCATCTTGTAGTTGTTGTTCTCTCTCTGTGAGTGTGTATGTTCCGTTCGCTAGGCGCTGTCCGCAAATATGCTCAAAAATATTAAATTGTACATACATACGTACGAACCACCGTACCGCCCACAGTACCACACCCACCTTCTTCGCCTTTTTGGCCCCACCACTCAACGACGGTGCGTTGTATAAATTTTCTGTAGAACTGTACAATGTCTAAATAAAACAAGTAAAAAGTCTCAAGTTGAGAAGCATTACTAGCAGATACCCTGGCTTCTGATGACTCATCGGATTTCCATGCATATATCGCAGATTTTCGTAATTTTGATTTTACTTATTCACAGCACAACTATCGTAAATCAAGATTAAGATTATGTCAATTGTAAGTGAAATCGGAAAAGTAATCAATAGTTTTAACATCAAACATGTTTTGCCTGAGGAACAGAAGAGCTATATTTATTGAACGTTATATAAGATCTATATAGCTATAGCTTTGTACATATGTATATCGACTCGGTCGGAACTGCTTTTCTATGCCTGTAACATACTGTTGCAAAAAATAATTGCACCCTTTTAACCATTTCATGGGCTCAGGGTATACAAAAATTAAAGCACACGGAGCAACGACGACGACGACACACACAACAGTTGAGTTAAGTATTAAATGTACGTGCACTCCACACACACACACACACACATACAGAAACTCACCAACATACATATATACATATATAGTACGTATACGTACTGAGAGAGTTGCTTGAGTATAGTTATGTATGGATACGAATAGTAAGTGGAGTAAGTGTAAGTAGCGTGTATTTGTTTTGTTCGTCTCTTTGTTGCTGCTGCTGGTGTTGTTGTTGTTGGTATTATTTCTTTAATAGTTGTTGGTTGGGCACTTTGGCTTCGACTACGACTTTAGCACGCTGAAAAAAAACCAAACCAAATCAACAAACAGGCCAACAGGAACAGCAACAGAAACATAAAATAGCAGAAGCAACAGCAACAACAATAACAGACAAATGTTGAGTTTCTTGACTTTTCTGCCACTACAATATTGTAGCGAGGCATTTGGGTCTCTCTCTCTCTCTCTTAAGCTGTTGGCGCTCTTTGCTTGCCGGCAGAAGCTGTCGCTGCTCTTTGTCTTCAACTAGTATTATCCGCGTGTCCATGCACTCTTGTACGTACATACATACATACGTTCGTTTGTTGTAAATTGTAATATTTCCTCATATGTTAACCGCGAGCAACGTTAGCTTCGGCGTTGACGTTAGCGTCGACGTCGCTATCAGAGCCGCTGTTGCTGTTTTTCTTTACTATGATTTCAATTTTATTTAGTTTTATTTTAAATTCTAAACAAAAGACTCAAAGTTAAGCTGCAGACTCGACTTGGACAACACAATGAATGCTAATGGCTGGAAAAATGGTGCCTACAGAAGAGGGTGGTGGAATAGGGGGGTTCGATTCAATGTACCATATGCGGGCAGGGCATAAATGCACACACATGTTCGTATACGTACATGCATGTGTCTATGTATGTGTGTGTGTGTGTGTGCTTATAAATTATACAGATATTCCATACATGTACTCGTACACACAAAGTAGTTATGTTTGTAAGTCTACTAACGTGTATATTGTTGTTATATTCAGACAAGAAATAAGAGACCCCAGCATGAAGAGACGGTGGGAATTGTACGTACAAGTACTCATCGTACAAATATTTATTGCAAATTGGTTGGGTTTTCAGTTCCAGTTTCCAGGTCGTTGATGGCGACTGTATATTGTAAATATGTACATCATATACATATATACATACATAGGTTTGTATGTATGTATGAACATTTGTGTGTTTGTGTGGGATAGTTTGAGAGCCAATATAATCGTTCGCGTAGTTATAGCATGTTCTTATTAAAACTATTTGTGACTTGACTACATTTTTTTTAGATCTTAGGATTTCCTTCTTTTCATCGCGAGATCACAGCGAGCGAGCAAGTGAGCGAGCACATCCAAATTTGACTTTGCAATTTTGTTGTCGTTGCTAGTATTGTTGTTGCATTATGTGCGTCTTACGCTCTCTTCTCAGTTACTGCTCTTGTTGTTACTGTGTACTTGATTTCCATCATTTGAATAGAACAAGAAACGCTGTCGTTTATGTTGGAATCTGGAACTGGTACAGGAATTTCACATTCCTCGTACTGTTTGATTGTAAACGCATTGGCATTTTATATGTACATATGTAGGTATGTACATATATTGATCGACGATTGCACGCTGGAAGAATTGTGCGTGTTGAATTAGGTGCAGAGTATTTAATTTTTGTCTCCATGCTCATTTTGGGTAACTTAACGATATTTTTATACTTTGACACCAAAGGTATCATAGTATATTGGGTTTGTGCAATGTCCGTCATGGTGTCTGTCCGTCCGTCTGTCCGTATGAACGCAACTTTTTTCGAAACCCTTAAAGCTAGAGCTTTGCAACTTTGCAAATACCTTGGTACATGTCTTCGTCAGACAAAGTGTTACGACCTCAGGGAGCCTGAGAAATCGATAATCGACAAGTCGATACACCTCGATGTGCAAACCGATAAAACACTTATATATCCCACATTTGAGCAGCTACAGTCACCAAGATAGCCGATGACATTCCCCAAAAAACTGCATAAAAATTTTGGATGCCACGCCTTCCTGTTCCGCCCACAGCCCCCCTCCAATTTTAAAGAAAAATGCATGTATCGTCTACAGTTTTGAAGCTATAGCCACCAAATTTGGTAGAAAGGTAGATGCTGACATCTGACAAAGTTATGCATCAAAACATTGGATGGGAAATGCCCCACCGCCCCAATAAAAACCGGAATGTATGTACCTTCGCCAGTTTTTAAGCAAGAGTCACCAAATTTGGTGGGAACATTGTTAGTGACATCCGTAACAGATTTGCATCAAAATGGTGGATGCCACGCCCACTTTAACCGCACACCTCTATATCTTTCTCAGTTTTTGCGCTAGAGTCTTCATACTTGGTAGGGGGTTATAGGGTGCCATCCGCCACAGATATGCATCACAAATTTGGATGTCACTACCTACCCCCATATATTACTACTTCCACACAGAATCGTTAACACAGTTATGTATGTAAACTGGTATCAAAGTATATCGCAGTCAGTTGCGTCCGACTGCAACGTTTTTATCATGTTTGTTTTAAGCATTATTATATTATTATATACATATGTATGTATGTACATATATTTAACTGTAAGCACTGTGCAGTTTATATACAGTGAATCAATAAAGTATTGGCACACAACTGTTTTAAAAGTTTGACTGTCAATAATTTTTTTTCCACTTAACTGAAAGCAAATTGTGAGATGTCATTCTCATTGTGGAACATTTTATTATATATTTCCAAAAGAAAAATTTTGAATTTCACTTTAGATGTAGGTTATATTATATAAAATAAGGAAAAACTGCATAAACTAACATCAAAAAAGTATTGGCACACTGTGAATGCATCTCACCCGCTTGTTTGTTTAACGGTTATTCTCGGTTTCCTTTGTTTAATTCCGTTATTCTGGCAAATTTCATTGTACGCTTGTGCAGTTTCAGTCAGTTTTGATCGTTTTTTTCGTGGTGAAATAGGCACAATGGGTCGTGATACTGATATTCCGGTGGATGTCCGTAAAGTAATAATAAATCTTTACGTCCTGCAGAAATCTTATCGGGAAATTGGCAACATTGTACAGAGATCATACTCAAGTGTTCGAAATATTATAAAACATTACATAAATACTGGAAAATTAGAGCATGAGAGCAGATTTGGAAGGCCTAAAAAATTGACACCGCACCAGGAGCGGATTGTGGTAGCCGCAGTGGCGAAAAACCCGAAAAATTCTGCAGTCAAACTATGCCACGAAATGCAAGAACGATTTGACGGGAAATTCAATCCTCAAACCATCCGGAATACTCTGAACCAAATGGCGAAAGCCATTTATATCGGCAGTGAACAAGAAAAA
The DNA here is from genome assembly GCA_018152965.1 of Scaptomyza pallida. NCBI lineage: Eukaryota > Metazoa > Arthropoda > Insecta > Diptera > Drosophilidae > Scaptomyza > Scaptomyza pallida. The sequence continues at coordinate 2,639,991 of JAECXP010000019.1, read as the reverse complement.
GAGGTTGGCGTTCGCAAAAATGCATATAAACAAGCCGGAATCATTTTGGAATAGTGTCATATTTAGTGATGAATCTAAATACAACCTATTTGGCTCAGACGGCGCACAAAAAGTTTGGCGTAAACCAAATAAAGAGCTTCAAGAAAACAACATTCTAAAAACAGTGAAGCACGGCGGCAGCAATGTAATGGTGTGGTGGTGCATGGCAGCATCTGGAGTGGGAAACCTTGTCTTCATAGATGACAAAATGGACAAGTACTTGTACAAGACCATTCTGGAAGAAAATTTAGATCCCAGTGTGGATAAGTTGGGGTTAAATGGGAAACCTTTCCTGTTCCAACAAGATAACGATCTCAAACATTCGTCGTATCTGGTTCAAGAATGGCGTATCTACCATTGCCAGCAGCTAAAAACACCTCCACAGTCACCAGACATGAACCCCATAGAACATGTTTGGAACATATTGGAAAAAAAAATACGAGGTCACCATATTACGTCCAGAAGCTCACTGAAGGATGCTATACGCACAGAATGGGCTAATATTACATCCGACGAAACAGCAAACCTAGATGGAAGCATGCACAGGCGCTTAAAGGCTGTTATCCAGTCGAAGGGAGGTCCAACAAAATATTAGACATCCTTAAATATGATCCTTTATGAGTTTTTGGCAAGTGTGCCAATACTTTTTATACCCTTAACCCATAAAATGGGTAAATAAGGGTATAATGGTTTTGTGCAAATGTATGTAACAGGCAGAAGGATGCATCTCCGACCCTATAAAGTATATATATTCTTGATCAGCATCAACAGCCGAGTCTATCTAGCCATGTCCGTCTGTCCGTCCGTCTGTCTGTATGAACGCGCCGATCTCAGAGACTATAAGAGCTAGAGACTTCAAACTTAAAACTTAAGCTATCCTATACCATAGGCAAATTTTCGATAACACTTCTGGTTTCCGATATACACATATGATCGATAACAAAAAATTCTTGAATTTCAAAATTGTGAAAACAGGGTTTTAAACTATTGGTAAAAAAATGAACATTTGAAAAAATTTTAATAAAATCGGTTAAAAAATACCGGAGATATCGCAGTTTGAAATTTGGTCATATTGGTCACTGGGTAAATACACAGTGTGTAATACACACCAATGACTGTACGCGTTACGTATGGGGTTAAGGGTATGTCCTAGTCGGGATTACTCGACTAGAGCCTTCTTACTTGTTTGATGTTAGTTTATGCAGTTTTTCCTTATTTTATATAATATAGCCTACATCTAAAGTGAAATTCAAAATTTTTCTTTTGGAAATATATAGTAAAATGTTCCACAATGAGATTGACATCTCACACTTTGCTTTCAGTTAAGTGGAAAAAAAATTATTGACAGTCAAACTTTTAAAATAGTTGTGTGCCAATACTTTATTGATTCACTGCATGTATATGTAAATAAGTGTGTGTGTAAAGAATCCTTAACTTCTCTAAATGTCCTTTACAGACATAAATACATATTTTAAATATGTATATGGGCATATCCGCCAAATGGTCAACCAGGATGACCAAAATGACCAAACTTCAAATTGCGATATCTCCTGTGTTTCTTAACCGATTTGATCAATTTTTTTTAATGTTCATTATTTCAATCATAGTTTCAAACCTCGTTTTCACAATTTTGAAATTGTATCTTTTTTGTTATCGATCACATGTATATATCGGAAACCCGAAGTGTTATCGATAATTTGAAACAAACTTGATCTGCTTATGGCATAGGAGAGATAAAGTTTTAAGTTTGAACTCTCTAGCTGTTATATCTCTGAGATCGGCGCGTTCTTATAGACAGACAGACAGACATGGCTGTATCGACTCTGCTGTTGATGCTCATCAAGAATATATATACTTTATAGGGTCGGAGATGCTTCCATCTGTCTGTTACATACATATGCACAAAAACATTATTTACCATTTTATGGGTTAAGGGTATAAAAAACCAAATAAAAAAAACATGGAAAAATCGTACGTTCGCGACCAGTACTTTATTCAATTTAAAAACAAGTAAAAACGTTGCAGTCGGACGGAACCGACTGCGATATACTTTGATACCAGTTTACATAGCTGTGTTAAGGATTCTGAGTGCAAATAGAAATATTTGAGGGTTTTGGGTATAAAAATCAGACAGAAAGGGTAGACATAACATTTATCTGTGGCGGATGGCACTTTTTAGCCCCCTACCAAGTTTGGAGACTCTTGCGCCAAAACCTACAAAGATATAGAGGTGGGCGGTATAAGTGGACGTGGCATAAAAAATGTCACAACCAATGTTCATACCAAATTTGGTGACTCTAGCCCAAAAACTAAGAAAGATATAGAGGTGGGCGGTAAAAGTGGGCGTGGCATCCAAAACATTGATGCAGATCTGTTACGGATGTCACTACCAATGTTCATACCAAATTTGGTGACTCTAGCTTAAAAACTGGCGAAGATACATGCCTTCCGGTTTTTTTTAGGACGTAGGGGCATGTCCCGTTGTTTGGGGGCGTGGCATCCAATGTTTTGATGCAGTACTTTGTCAAATGTCAGCATCTACTTTTATGTCAATGTTGGTGACTATAGCTTCAAAACTGTAGAAGATACAGGCATTTTTGTTGGAGGGGGGCTGGGGCGGAATAGGTGGGCGTGGCATCCAAACTTTTGATGCAGTTTTTTGGGGAATGTCATCGGCTATCGTGCCCCCAAATTTGGTGGCTCTAGCTGCTCAAATGTGGGATATATAAGTGTTTTATCGATTTGAACATCGAGGTGTATCGACTTGTTATTGATTTCCCAGGCTCCCTGAGGTCGTAGAGCCCTAAATTTAACACTTTGTCTGACGAAGACATGTACCAAGATATTTGCAAAGTTGCAAGACTCTAGCTTTAAGGGTGTCGAAAAAAGTTGCGTTCATACGGACAGACGGACGGACGGACGGACGGACGGACGGACGGACGGACGGACAGACACCATGACGGACATTGCACAAACCCAATATACTATGATACCTTTGGTATCAAAGTCTAAAAACCAATGGATATATTTTCATGTGAATGGACTCGAAAGAAAGCTACATGAATCTATTTTAAAAGTAAAGTTATCGCATTAGAATATTCCATCCCAATTTGCAGATTTTTCCATTTTACTACATTAAGCCAAAGTCGACTTCTATTTTGCGTACGTTCGCGACCACGTGTTTTTTGCAATTTTCATGAAAATAAAAACTCGATGTACCCCATCATTTACACTAAGCAAAGAGCTCACAAAACGCTATCGAAACGCAAAAAAAATTTTTCAAAAAATGTTTTTTTTAAATTTTTTTTGTGCATTAAACGCGTACGAACGTACGTTCGCGACCCCTGGAAATGCCCATATGTATGTATGTACAAACGTGTTAATATATGTAATATTTGTATGTATGAAGCTGTTTTGCATTAACTTCAGGATGCATTGCCCTTGGCATTTTGCGTACTTTTTCTGTCCTCAGCTTGCGTCCCCTCCCCCTTCCCCACACACATACCTTAAGTTCTTTTCCATTCGAGTCCTTCCCCCCCTTTGTCCGTCCTTGCTTACCCTATTAACGCTCGCGAACTCACACACACACACATACACAAACAACGAAAGACAGAGGCTGAGAGAGTTAAAAAAGAGTAAGATAGAACAAGAGAGCTTGTGCGAGAGAGCATAATATTATCGTTGTAGTTTCTGTGGCTGTTAACCTCACCTCACCTAACCTAGCTCCCCTTCTCCCTCACTCCCCCTCCTTCATTATATGGCCGCATCCCTCCTTTAGTGGCAGTCATCCGGCTCATAGAGTTTATTTTATAATTTCGTTTCGTTACGATTTTGCTATTATTTATTTGTTCGTTTCTCACTGTCTGTGCGCTTGTGTGTGTGTGTGAGTATGTTTTTAAGTTTTTTTTTTTAGTTTTGACTTGTTTTCTTTTGTGTAATTTTATTTTCGTTTGCGCTCGTATATTTGTGTATGTGTGTGTGTGTATCAAGTTCGTATCTTTGTGTGTGGCTACGGCAGTAAGAATTGTATTACCGTTGTTGTTTTTGTTGTTTTTGAATCTACACAATAATAAAAACGCTCGAGTCTCATATATAGATTGGGTAGCTTCAAGGTGACAAAGAAGGGGCCCAAGCGACGGGGACGGCATTATGGTTGTGTTTGTCTGTGTGTAGGGAGGGGGAGGGGTGTTGTTGTTTATTTGTGTCTGTGTGTGTGTTTTTATTGTATGCGTGTTTTATTTTCTTGAATTTCAATTTTTTTCCCTTCATGTCTTACTTTTATTTATTTAGTTTTTTTCTACGTTTGTTTTTTGTGTTCGTATGTATTTTTCATACATATTTCTCCGACTCTCTCATTATTAATAAATAGTTTCTTGTTCTCTGTATTCATTTTCAGTACACAAATCGCCGCCACTTCAACCGCGTGACTATTTTTCCGTTGTTTTTTATACCCTTAACCCATAAAATGGGTAAATAAGGGTATAATGGTTTTGTGCAAATGTATGTAACAGACAGAAGGAAACATCTCCGACCCCATAAAGTATATATATTCTTGATCAGCATCAACAGCCGAGTCGATCTAGCCATGTCTGTCTGTCCGTCCGTCCGTCTGTCCGTCTGTCTGTCCGTCTGTCTGTATGAACGCGCCGATCTCAGAGACTATAAGAGCTAGAGACTTCAAACTTAAAACTTAAGCTCTCCTATATCATAGGCAGATCAAGTTTGTTTTGAATTTTCGATAACACTTCTGGTTTCCGATATACACATGTGATCGATAACAAAAAAATCTTCAATTTCAAAATTGTGAAAATGAAGTTTAAAACTATTGATAAAATAATGAACATTTAAAAAAATTTGGTCAAAATCGGTTAAGAAACACCGGAGATATCGCAGTTTGAAGTTTGGTCATATTGGTCAGTGATTTAATACACATAAGTAACTGTAAGCGTTAAGTATCGGGTTAAGGGTATGTCCTAGTCGGGATTTCTCGACTAGAGCCTTCTTACTTGTTTTTTTTTATTTTTTTCCCTGGAACAAAATATTAAAACCAGAAACCAAAAACAAAACCTCTCAATCAGCCTTTGTACGCCAAAATTTGTATAGTGCCACTTGTTGCTGCAGTAAAATACGTATTTATTATTGTGTTTTTGGGATTTCATTGTTCCTGCCTAATGCCGTTGCAACGGGAGCGCGGATAACATAACAGGAGCGAAAGAAGCCAGCAAAAAAGCAGATCTGGCATGCAGCTAGCTGGCTGGCCGGCTGGCTGCTTCCACGCCTCCATTAACTCCAACTCCAAATCCGTTCCCATTCCCAGATACGATTCTTAGTTCATCTCTTTTGCCGTGGTCAATTCGAGTTACTTCTGATCATCCATCATCATGGACGCCGAAATATGTAATCCTCAATTATGTCGCATTTGCATTACATCGCACACAAATTCAATGCAAATGATTTCTATATTCGGTGAGGATTCACTTTGGCAAAAGATTACGACATTGGCGGATGTTAAGGTAAGAAATATTTAACACTCTCCTCAAACTTATACAGTTTGATAATTATATGAACATACACACAAGCCTTTAGACATATGCAAATATTAAAAGCAAATCAATTCTATACCATATGTACATATATGTCTTTGGTAAAATACAGTGGATCTTCCGTTAACAAACGCTTCGGATAGCGAATATTTTGCATAGCGATCACATTTTTTTTTTTCTTGTTTTCCTTAACGAACAAAGTTTCCCTTAACGAAACAGGGGAAACACCAAATAATCATTAAAGTGCTGTCCAGTGAGACCGTTTTTTGCATTTTTTGGCATTATTTTGCATGCGTAACGAATATTTCGCATAACGAGCCAGATGCTTAAACTAATTGTATTTGTTAACCGAGGGTCCACTGTATTATTGTTATTATACATACAGTATGTCAAGAAACTTTTTACACACTGAAAAAAAAAAACATATTTTTTAACTTTGCATGTAATAATTACATATTTGTTTAATTTTTTTCAAATTTTTTTAATGCAAACTATAATATATAATATTTTCAATAAGAAAGAACAAAAACAAAACAATGCACAGGCAAATTTTTAAGGAACAAAATAAGAGTTTACACAGTTTTGACACTGTCAAGAAATTCTTTACAAACTTTAGTTTTCGATTATATTTTGTTCTCCTTGAAGAAAAAACGGTACCTTACCGTTATCTATGGTTTTGCACTTTTGCTATGTTTGCATTTCTTTTCATTTGTTTGTGAAGTTTTGCTAAGCATGTGTCAAGAAGCGAATTTTTTCATAAATTAACATGCCTGGTGCCAGATTGACCTTTGAATACACCCAATTGATTTATTATAATCACCAAAAGGGAAAATCTGTTGGCGATCTATCGGAAATGTTACGTATATCGCAAAAAAACAATTTATAATGTTTTAAATCGAGCTGAAAAGGAAGGCAGACTGGAAGCAAAGTGTAGAGGTGGTCGAAAAAAAGAACATCGACGAACGGGCAGACCGCCTAATCATGCGTAAAGTCCGTCAAAACTTGTAAATGCATCAGGCTTAAAGAATTATGAAAAACGAATTGAAACTAAAAATATCATTGCTGTTAATTATTTGAAAAAACCTCGGTACTCCAAATATTCTGATTGTTTATTGAAAAATATATTTTATTTTGCACAAAAATGAAAGATATATTAATATAGTTCTCCGATCTGCCTGATATTGACAAACTGTCTGAAAACTGAAAACCTTTACAAAAGTTCCTTAATATCTCAAAAACTGGGGAACAAACTTGCATAGAAACAGACGGATATGTATATGTAAGTATATCGGTACTAATCTAAAATCCATATACTTAATGGAGTTGGATATTGTTTCTTCTATGCGTTAAACATTTCATGACACAATATATATTTTCTAAGGATTTTCCATACACAATTCAATCTTAACTACATACATGACCTTCGTACAGGTGGTAAAAAAAACGTTTTCCTCTTTTCCTTGGTATTAGTATAAACGCAACTTTATTCGACACGCTTTAAGCTTGAGAATCGAAACATTGCAATGTTTAACATGTGTTCGTCAGACAAAGTATAAATGTTGGAGCATTTCGTACCTGGTTGGGCCAAGTGATCGCTAACAGATCGATACACCTCGAGTAACTCGAGTTACCAAATTTGGTAGGAAAAAGCTAGTAACATCCTCAAAAGATGTGCATCAAAAGACTTGGATGCATCGCCCTTAACTACGCCAGCCTTTCGAAAACGGGAAAATACATATGTATGTATTTTTTTTCATCCTTATGCAATCCTATCCTGACTCGGTTCCAATTCGCTTTTTGCTCATTCCGCGTTATCCCAGTTAGAATATGTTTTTTTAATGTTTCGACTTTATTTTGAAGTAAATGCTTAGTGCAGATCTTTGCTGTGTTTCTTTTTATGGAAGCATGTAAATACATACATATGTATATGTATATTTAGATTGATTATAAGTATGTATTTACCCACAAAATATCCCAGTATAGGTTTAAGGAACTAGTTCATAAAAGGGTAAATTCCTTGTGTTTCAAACAGAGATCAATAGATAAGATTAGAAGATTCGTTTGATTAAAAGAGCAAGAAAAAAGATTCTCAAAGATGAAATCAATGTTAATAGGATTATTTTTAGAATATGACAACAATTTACTAACCTTTTGGCTGATATATGTAATTGGCAACATTCGACTATTTATTATTTGTTTAGGTCTATATGAAAATATGAATACAGTGGACGCTCACAAATTAGAACTCTCGGAAATTAGAATCTTCCAGAAATTAGAACCAGTGTTTTTAGTTCATTGAACGCTCTGAAATTAGAACCGCGGTTCTAATTTCGGAGCTTTTTATACCCTTAACCCATAAAATGGGTAAATAAGGGTATAATGGTTTTGTGCAAATGTATGTAACAGACAGAAGGAAGCATCTCCGACCCTATAAAGTATATATATTCTTGATCAGCATCAACAGCCGAGTCGATCTAGCCATGTCCGTCTGTCCGTCTGTCTGTCCGTCTGTCCGTCTGTCTGTATGAACGCGCCGATCTCAGAGACTATAGGAGCTAGAGAGTTCAAACTTAAAACTTAAACTCTCCTAAGCCATGCGCAGTACAAGTTTGCTTCAAATTATCGATAACATTTCTGGTTTCCGATATAACCATGGGATCGATAAGAAAAAAGTCTTGAATTTCAAAATTGTAAAAATGAGGTTTGAAACTATGAATAAAATAATGAACATTTAAAAAAATTTGATCAAAATCGGTTAAGAAATACCGGAGATATCGCAGTTTGAAGTTTGGTCACATACGCGGTACGTATGGGGTTAAGGGTATGTCCTAGTCGGGATTTCTCGACTAGAGCCTTCTTACTTGTTTTTACGTGAATTATTGTTTTGGTTTGCCTTTTAACGAATTGCATATAAAAAGGGGATTCACCAACTGCGTGTGTTCCTATTTAATTTGTGTGTTTTTGTTAAACGCACTTATATACGGGCATTTACATCTTTTGACAAGTACTTTGACGGCAATGGAAATAATTTAATAATAATAATTTGCTTAAATGGTGCAAAAATTGTGCGACGCATAATAGTAAGCACATGGCTAATCTTTTGGAGCTCCGTAAAGACATTGTTCTGTCTAATTTAAGGAAAAAAAAATTAACTGACTACTACAGTAAGAATGAAATCTATTAATGATAAAAAAAAATTCTTAATAAAAGTTATTTAAGCGTTTTTTTGCTCAAATATGTATGAATACATTTTTTTTTTTTGATTTAACTTAGGTTAGGTTAGGTTAGAGCGGTTACCAAGGAGGGATACCCCCCTTAGCGCACTAAGGCCGCATTCGGCCCATTGTGATGCCGCGAAGGCTTTGAGACCCCTCTATTACTCTTGGTATGAATCCGCCTCAAGAGTCCATCCTGCGGCTTGGATGAACCTTGCTACATCTTTGGGTCTTTTGCTCGCGAGTTCTGATAGATTATCGAAGAAAAAGTCACCAAGGATTCTTCGCCTAGTTTTACATAGGGCTGGGCATGTGCCAAGAAGGTGAAGGACTGTTTCTTCTTCCCCCTCATCCCGACAACTTCTGCAGAAGTCGTTGTGTGGGACCAGTAGTCTGACCGCATGTGCCCCCACAAGCCAATGCCCGGTCATCACTCTGGTGACAGTTGAGCACTTTTTTCGGCTTAGAAGGCAGAGCTCATTTGATCTATTTCGGCATCTAGTTGGCCAGGTCTGATGAGCAATGCTTGATTTAACTTAAATTAACATTATTTTTGAAGCCTATTAAGCAGAAAAGAAGCCATTTATTGCCTTATACGTTATTTCAAAATGAGTCCAGAAATTAGAACTTTTCAGAAATTAGAACTACCCCAGGAACCAACTGGTTCTAATTTGTGAGCGTCCACTGTATATGATATGTTCATATATACATATGTATATGCTATTACATGCTCTTAAAGAAGTTTCTCTTCAAAGTGTTATGTATAAAACTATAAATGTACATTAACTTCTTAATATAGACTTGTCACTTATGTATTAATATAGATACATACATATGTATGTCTGTATGTACATAAGTATTAACATATTTCATAGAATAGCCACAATTCTTAACATTTGTTTTTCTTTCATTTTTGTATTTTTTTGTATTTTTTTTTTTATCTTTTTCACAGTAACTGAAATAAAAAAAAGAACGTTTCGTTTGCTTTTGTGTGTTTATTGTTGTTGTCTTTTATTATTTGTTTGTTTCTTTCTATCAGTTTCAGTTGAGTTCAGCTTGGATAGTCTATATGTATGTATGTATGCATGTATAGGGCTTATACGGTTTCAGAGAAGGAATCATATTTGTGGTATTTTTGTTTTGTTTTGTTTTTTTTTCCTATGGAATTTCTGTTGTTTCTTGTATTAAGTTTTCTTTCGCTCACTGCTTTTGTAAAATAATTTACCGTTTGAAGTGCTGGTTGTGGTTGCTTGCTTATTTATTTATTTTTTTTGTTTGTTTGTCGTCTCTCTCAGGCACACACACGCATACAAATGCACATGTGTGTATGTATGTGCATATTTGCTTGGGTTATTTCATATGTGAATAAATAATTCATATGTTTGGTTTAATTCCATAAATTTTTCTTTTACATTTTTGTGCTGTGCTATTTTCTTTCTGCTGCTGCTGCTGCCGCTGCCGCTGGCTCTTCCTCTTCATAAGCAAAGCTCTCTCATAACAAAACTGCGCCCTCTTTGTTTAGTTGTCTGTGTACCGCTCTCGCTCAGTTGTTGCGCTTTTGGCATGCGGCACTCATTCACTTAGTCGGCTTAGACCAGTGATGCCCAGCCCATTGCTCTCATGGCTCCTTTGTTTTTGTAATTGCTCCGAAGCATAGGCGAGCAAATGCGTATATGTACACGGCTCGGCATGCGCCAATGCTAATTCCAAAACAATTTTTCACTTCGTTTTCTTATCTCTATTCATCGTCTGCATTTGAGCAAAGTAACGGGACTTGCATGTGGTTGTTGTTGGGTCATAAAATTTCATGAACATTTTGTTGTTGCTTTGGCGACGCGCATCCACTTGAAGAAATTGTATTATTCTTTTAGTTATTGCATTGTCGGCGCGTCATTTGACAAGTAAACATTACGTAAAAATGTATCACCCTATTTTTCAGTGTATCCATTGAAATAAAAAAAAATTTCTTTACTGGTATTGGTGTTTTCTTTTGAATGTATTGAAATTTGCTCCGTCGTAAGCAGCGTTTGGGCATCACTGGCTTAGACGTTCGTTGGCCCACAATGGGGCGAAACGAAGACGGCGAAACAATCGGGAACGTTGTGGCAACTGGAACCTTCGTCTTTCTCTGTTCCGCCGCCTTCTACTTCGTTTGCGGTTACTGTTAGCTGTGCTTTGCTTATATTTTATTCCATTCATGTATTTTCTTATATTAAATTTTATTTCTACATATTATTTATCTGTAATTATTCCTGAATGTGAAATGTTTTTCTTATTTTCTGCCTGCCTAGTTTGCACAGTGGCTTAGTTTTGCGTTAAAATATATACATACATACATATGTGTATATTATTACATCATATTATTATTATGCCGTATTCGCTTAAAGCTTTTTTTCTTTGAATTTCTTTTATCGAATTTTCTTAGCATTCGTATCGTTTTTCATAAAATTATTTACATTATGAGTGGTCTGTTATTGTTTGTGTTGTGTTTTGTTTTGACGGGACAAGTCTTTGGATTACTCTCCACTGTTTGGAAACATGAGATCGTAACAGATCGCATTTATTACACATAAAATATATACACTTGCCAGAAAAACCATGCGTGCTGGCTTAATGTGCGACTTTGGTAGTGAATAAATACATACTTTATAAAAAGTTTGGTATCAATGGATAGGTCATTCAAATTCCCTTTTGATGATACAATACTCTTCTTAACCCATTAAGTACCCATTGAAAGTTTTCAATTCTTGTAAAAGTCTTTTTTCAGAACATTTTTTCCGATCTTAAACAAAAAATGTTTTTATGCAAAAAAATTAATATTCTTTGCTTAGTGCCAGCACGCATGGTTTTTCTGGCAAGTGTACATACAAATGTCTATAAGCAAATGCATTTTTATTTGTATATATTATAATACAGTACGACCTCGCTCAATGCAACCCTCGTTACACGCAACTCCTCGATAATTGCAACACCTGAAATTTTAACATTGTAGACTCTGTTAACGCAACTTCCAAAAAAAATTACGTCATTTTACGCAACTTTCTAAGGAAATCGTATGTTTTTCACCACTTTTCTTCTGTTCTTCTTCTGTTCTTCTTTTGTAAATTAAATTCACCAATCAATGATTGCAACTGTTTTCGATCATCTTTGTGAAGTTTCAGCCGAAAACTCAATTTCAAATAAAATACTGGATATATGAAAACGTAAGCGGCGGCGACTTTTCAGCTGCAGGCGAAGTGGATAAAATCGAGAGTGCAGACGAAAGCACCATTAATATAGTTGAGGCTTCACCGAAAATTAAATTACAAACTGTTATCAGTTGCTTTAACACTTGCATTATATGGCCTGAACAGACGGAACTTCCACTTCGCGAAACAGCTATTCAGAAAAGTATAAATTGTAACAAAGTACAGACCAAATTTCTCAGTTTTTCAAAAATTAAATAAATTAAAATGAAATCTTTGCTGTAAATACTGACTTATTCGATTTACTTTAATTTTAATGTGTAGCAAAGGTATATCTTTTTGGAAATAGGTCTCGTGGCCAACAGAAAATTTTTCCTTGGTTTTCGCAACCACCTAAGTTTTCGCAATAGGTCAATTTTTAATAGGTTGCTTTGAGCGAGGTCGTACTGTATATTGCTTATAACTACGTTCCTTATGCTAAAGCATATTTTATATAATGGTTAATTTTAAAATTTATAATATTTGTGGGATGTAATGATAACATAACATCTAGCAACTTAATCCTTATATGTGTAGAGAAATTTTCATATTATTATCTATTTTTAAGCTGATAGTGTCCTAATAAACAAAGTTCTAAAGCACTGTCATGATCGTGTAGCCTGTTAACGTTTCTTCCTTCATTTGTCTTTATTTCGTCTTTGACAGGGTGTAGTTCAAGGTCATTGTGGATGTCATGATTGCTTAGATACCAAAAAGCACCTTTTATGGTTCTGAGAGTCAGAGATTGGTACCAATCCAGAATTTCTAACCTAAACTTGCTAAGGCTTTATCAATTTAGTTGATATTGGTTTAAAAGCTGCCTTGTAAAGCGGAATTTTGTTCCCTAGGTTTGATTGAGAGCCTTAAAAAAAAATTTTTTTTAAAAAAAAAAAAATTTTTTTTTTTTTTTTTTTTTAATAATATTTCTAAAAATTATTTAATAAAAAAAAAACCTAACAGCCAATACACTTTTCCTGGTTTTTGTGCTGTTTCAAGTGAGCTTGCTGTCCTAGGCATTTTATCATTTCGCCAACTGCATTGATAGGTAACAATTCTCGAATCTCAGCGAGAGTGTGACTTGATCTGATTTCTGTGCGTTCTTTACAATTTGCACTTTGTTTTAAAGCACTATCCAAGTTTTTCTTGAAGCTAGTTGCAATAGTGGGACTAAAACACTACCAGCGCAAACATTGGACGATTCGGTATGCTCAGTGACATTAAGTATTTTGTTTTTTCAAAAACGACATTGTTATTAGGAAGTATGGAAGTGCATACGTGATGCTCGTTTCGAGTCCTTTTCTTAACCCAAACTGGGCTTCGGGAAGCATTCTTCTCAATCGTATTAGTCTAAATAATTAAGAGAACGTCACCAGCATATTTTGACTAACATTTTTTTGGTTGATTTCTTTTGTATGATTTTGCAGATATCCAAGAACGACACCTTACCGCAACAGGTGTGTGTTAACTGTGCCAAGACGGCCATTTCTGCATGCCTGTTTAAAAAGAAGTGCGAGGATGCGGATAACTTTTATCGCCAGCAGCTGCTTATCAAGAAGATTGAAGGACACCAGGGCGAAACGACATTGACCACAAAGGAGCTGGCAGAGGCAGCGGCTGCTGGCGAAACTGAGACTGATCCAGCTGATCGCCCCAAAAGCAGTGCCAGCAGCAGCAGTGGCAGTGGCAGCAGCAGTGGTGGCAGTAGTAGTAGCAGCAGCAGCAGCTCTGATGATACCGAGGAGGAGGAGGAGGAGGAGGACAATGCAAATGGCGAGTTCGATGGTGACGTTGTTGGTGGAACTAAAACTAATGAGGCACAAGCACGCCCACAGAATGGTCATGGCAAAAAAGCCGGTAGCATTTCTAATGGCCATCAACACATTGCAGAGCATCAGCATGATCAGAAGCAGGATGATGATGACAACGACGATGAGAACATGGGGCGAGAGCAGCAGCATAATCATGATGATGAACGAGAACAGCATAAGCAACAGCAACAGCACGAGGAGCTTAATGAGGACGGCGAAATGCCAGAGCATGTGGCCTTCAACTCGATACGCCTGATGCAGGAATACATGCAACAGCGCATGAATAAGTTTCCCAACGGCAGTCGGGCCGATATTGATGCCGATGCTGATGACGATGATGATGAGGATGAGATGACGCTGCCGCTCATACCAGAGATTGAGCTTATAACGCCATCCGATGATGCACCAATGATTGCAACTGGTACAGAACCTGATGCATCGATCATTTCCGGCCTGGTCAATGGGGGTGTCGCTTTACATGGGGCTGGTGCACGTGGATTCCAATGTCCGCACTGCTATCTGGTCTTTGAAATGAAACAGATACTAAAGGCGCACATGCAGAGTGTCCATGGTGCACCTGGCCCCGTCTACGAGTGCACCAACTGCCGTAAGACCTATTTCTACAAGCGTTTCTTGGAGAAACACATCCGCCGTGGCCGTTGTGTCAAGAAGCGACGCAATCAAACGTGAGTTCCGTTCATATTCAAATTCCTGCTTATATGTTTTATATTAATCTCTCACGTTTTGATTGTAGCCGACCCATGCAGTGCTCCGATTGCCATGTTCTCTTTCCCACCGGCCATCATCTGGGATGGCACAAACGCACCGGTTGCCCTTCCAAAGCCGCAAAAATGTAAGTAGCCAGATGTATGAATAAAACGGATGGATAAGGCATGTGCATCAATGTAACCCCGAGTGGATAAAAAAAACATATATAGGTTTTGTGCAGAAGTATGTAACAGACAGAAGGAAACATCTTTGCCTCTATAAAGTATATTTATTCTTGATCTGCATCAACAGCTTAGTGGAGAAACGCATGCCCGTCTGTCCGCTTGTCTGTCTTTATAAAAGCTTGGGACTCTAGATATGGAACATTAGCGTACCACAGCCCAAAGCAAATCAAATTTTGCACTGAAAATTGGCATTGAAATATTAGAATAGTGAAAATCTTTTTATTTTTGTTTTAAACGATTAGGAAACACCGGAAATATGGAACTTTAAAGATATTTCAATTATGCATCATAAGAGAATAGAGCTTTTAAAATGATTTGGATTTGATATGTTATATTATTGTTTTGACTTTTCTAGCTCTAGTCGAGAAATCCCGAGTAAACTGCGATGTCTCCGGTGTTTCTTTACCGATTTTACTTAATTTTTTCTTAAATGTTCATTTTTTTATCCTTAATTCCAAACTTAATTTTTACACACTTGAACTTCAAGATTTTTTTGTTATCATGTGATCGATAATTTGGTTTGGGAGAGTTTAAGTTTAAAGTATCTACCTCTTATAGTCTCTGAGATCGGCGCGTTCATACAGACAGACAGACAGACAGACAGACGGACAGACGGACAGACGGACATGGCTAGATCGCCTCGGCTGTTGATACTGATCAAGAATATACATATATACTTTTTGGGGTCGGAGATGCTTCCTTCTGTCTGTTACATACATTTGCACAAAACCATTATACCCTTATTTACCCATTTTATGTGTTAAGGGTATAAAAAGCGTAGTGCTTTTAATACTGATCATTTAAATAATAATTATTATTAAATGACAATAAATCCATCTTTAAAATTCAACACTCCAAAAATCCCAAAGAAAACTTGCAATTACCTGCGTAGTATTTATTTCGCATTCGTATGTATGTATGTTTTGCATTCTTGTAACCAGCTAACCATCAGAGTCCGCGGGGTGTTTCGTTAGCGCTCCCAGTACGGTGCGCTAATTCTCCTAGGGAGGAAAAGTGGCCAAAAGGATTACATTACATATCTCACCACTCTGTTCATATCTGTTTGATGTTTTTTCTGGCAATTTGTTATTTTTCCAGGAAATCCGTTTAACTGTCTGTAACCCCGTAATCTCCCATTGCAATGCATGGCACTTGCCTTGGAGTTTTTTTTTATAAGGGAGCGTAAGTCGGCATTTAAAGCACAGCCATGCCCACGTAACATTTTTAAAAGCCGATTAGTGGCTAACGCAGAAATAATTTAAATAACAGCCCACTCTGCCAAATCTTCACTTAAACTAAGAGTGGATTCGTATGCCGCAAAATCTGCTTATTTATCCGAGCACTCGGAATCTTCTTTGTCTGCGCTGTCGCTGCTGACATAAAATTTACTGTTATCCGCGTCGTAAATAACTTTATCGTTCAACGCACCTCCTTCTAACTCAATAAACATTACATTAGTACTATTGTTCTATTAACAAGCTTCCGTTCGGACTTTTTTAATGATTTTATTATTTCACTTGCCTTGCAAACGCGTGCAGTACGAACAGACAACAAGTAAAAACGTTGCAGTCGGACGGAACCGACTGCGATATACTTTGATACCAGTTTACATAGCTGTGTTAAGGATTCTGAGTGCAAATAGAAATATTTGAGGGTTTTGGGTATAAAAATCAGACAGAAAGGGTAGACATAACATTTATCTGTGGCGGATGGCACTTTCTATCCCCCTACCAAGTTTGGAGACTCTTGCGCCAAAACCTACAAAGATATAGAGGTGGGCGGTATAAGTGGGCGTGGCATAAAAAATGTCACAACCAATGTTCATACCAAATTTGGTGACTCTAGCCCAAAAACTAAGAAAGATATAGAGGTGGGCGGTAAAAGTGGGCGTGGCATCCAAAACATTGATGCAGATCTGTTACGGATGTCACTACCAATGTTCATACCAAATTTGGTGACTAGCTTAAAAACTGGCGAAGATACATGCCTTCCGGTTTTTTTTAGAACGTAGGGGCATGTCCCGTTGTTTGGGGGCGTGGCATCCAATGTTTTGATGCAGTACTTTGTCAAATGTCAGCATTTACTTTTATGTCAATGTTGGTGACTATAGCTTCAAAACTGTAGAAGATACAGGCATTTTTGTTGGAGGGGGGCTGGGGCGGAATAGGTGGGCGTGGCATCCAAACTTTTGATGCAGTTTTTTGGGGAATGTCATCGGCTATCGTGCCCCCAAATTTGGTGGCTCTAGCTGCTCAAATGTGGGATATATAAGTGTTTTATCGATTTGAACATCGAGGTGTATCGACTTGTTATTGATTTCCCAGGCTCCCTGAGGTCGTAGAGCCCTAAATTTAACACTTTGTCTGACGAAGACATGTACCAAGATATTTGCAAAGTTGCAAGACTCTAGCTTTAAGGGTGTCGAAAAAAGTTGCGTTCATACGGACAGACGGACGGACGGACGGACGGACGGACGGACGGACGGACGGACGGACGGACGGACAGACACCATGACGGACATTGCACAAACCCAATATACTATGATACCTTTGGTATCAAAGTCTAAAAATTTGTAGTGGTGAAATGCCACCACAAAGCAAATCGAAGACAAAATCAAATTCTAACAAAAAAACCGGATGTCACACCGTAATTCACCATAAACGATCCTATGTGGTGGCCT
This sequence comes from Scaptomyza pallida, assembly GCA_018152965.1. Lineage (NCBI taxonomy): Eukaryota > Metazoa > Arthropoda > Insecta > Diptera > Drosophilidae > Scaptomyza > Scaptomyza pallida. The sequence goes on along the minus strand of JAECXP010000019.1, from coordinate 2,622,529 downwards.
TTTCATTTCTACTTCGGAGCGCTCTTAAAACGCTCCTTCGAGGTGCTTTTTAGGAGACTTTTTTGACTCCTTCTTCGAAGCGCTCATTTCAGGCGCGTTTGGAGTCTCTCTACACTCCTACTTTGGAGCGATCCAAAAACGCCTTTTAGCGTTGCTGTTTTGGGAGTAATATTTCGGAGAACTAGAATGGCTGGCTGGGTATGGATATTCTATTTTATCAAACATTGATATCTATAGATACCCGCTTTCGGGCTGTTTTCCAAACTTATCACTTATTCAGAGCACAAAAAAAGGTCCGGTCTGTTCGATTTGTTCGAGTTTTTTTTTTGTGCTCTGCAGCGCCATTAAATTTTCATTACAATTAAATCTAGAGATTGGGCCGGTAAAATTAGCATAAGGGGACAGTTACAGATTAGCCAGGACTGTTATATTCTGGCATTATGCCTAGGATCATTGTCTTGGTGTAACCGGATTCCCATCCTTTTGACAATAAAGTGTCCTTTTTTACACCCATCCAATTTTTAAAGATTACGGCAAAAGTTTTTTTCTTTCGGCCCAACAACTATAATGATTTTAACCTCTTTATTAAAAAATCATCACACATGTATTTCATGTTTTGAAAGGTTTTTTATTTTTAATAATAAATAATCGAATTGTGAAAAGCCTAGAGACGTTCGGGAGCTACCAAAAGGGGTGGTCGATTTCCAGTGGAGTTGATGGTGACAATACAAACACGGATACGTAATTTTGCACATCCATACGAAATTTGAGCCAAATGATTAAATAATTAAAAATTGACGTAATACTATTTGCTATAAAACATTCCAAGCAAGACCAAAATAACTCAGCAAAACTTTATCAAAATCGGTTCAGCGGTTTTACAGTCTTTAAGCCACAAACAAATAAATTTACATTGCCTTTCTTTATGAAAGGGGTGGTATTGTCAATATATTGACCACCCCTATACATACATATGCATGGATAAGTATATAAGGATGCATATCTCTGGATGCATGAAATCAGCTGAAATGCAGTTACTAAACCGGTAGTTGTTCTTTATTTGCAGGCCTTTGCAGCAGCTCTTCAAACAGAATATTGTGCAGTTTAACAACTTCCCAAAGCGAATGGCGCCACGCAAGCCTCCGCCGGATAATGGTGCCGGACTGCATCTGAACAATCGCAAGTAAGGGCACATTTATTATTTTTAATTATAATTTTTATACTTTAATACCAAAGGTATCATAGTATATTGGGTTTGTGCAATGTCCGTCATGGTGTCTGTCTGTCCGTCCGTCCGTCCGTCTGTCCGTATGAACGCAACTTTTTTCGACACCCTTAAAGCTAGAGTCTTGCAACTTTGCAAATATCTTGGTACATGTCTTCGTCAGACAAAGTGTTAAAGGGCTCTACGACCTCAGGGAGCCTGGGAAATCGATAACAAGTCGATACACCTCGATGTTCAAATCGATAAAACACTTATATATCCCACATTTGAGCAGCTAGAGCCACCAAATTTGGGCGCACGATAGCCGATGACATTCCCCAAAAAAACTGCATCAAAAGTTTGGATGCCACGCCCACCTATTCCGCCCCAGCCCCCCTCCAACAAAAATGCCTGTATCTTCTACAGTTTTGAAGCTATAGTCACCAACATTGACATAAAAGTAGATGCTGACATTTGACAAAGTACTGCATCAAAACATTGGATGCCACGCCCCCAAACAACGGGACATGCCCCACCGTCCTAAAAAAAACCGGAAGGCATTGTAGGTTTTGGCGCAAGAGTCTCCAAACTTGGTAGGGGGATAGAAAGTGCCATCCGCCACAGATAAATGTCATGTCTACCCTTTCTGTCTGATTTTTATACCCAAAACCCTCCAATATTTCTATTTGCACTCAGAATCCTTAACACAGCTATGTAAACTGGTATCAAAGTATATCGCAGTCGGTTCCGTCCGACTGCAACGTTTTTACTTGTTATACACAAAACTCTTTATCAATTGAATAGGCTGGGTCTTACGAACAAGCGCAAGGGACGCACTCGCATCAAGCTGGACGCCAAAAAGATAGCCTTAGCCAAGCAGCTGATATTACGGGAGGCAACAACAACAGTTATTGCCAACGAGTTAAACATCTCACGAACATTTGCCTGGCGCCTGCGCAAGAGTCTTGTGAATGGCGTTAGTTTGCATGAGCGTGTTGTCGATCAGGCCGCTGAGGAGCAACAGCAACAGCAACAGTTGCAGCTTCAGCAACAGCTGCAACAGCAGCAACAGCAACAGCAGCAGCAGCAACGACAATTGCAACAACAGCAGCAGCAGCAACAACAACAACAACAACAACAAGAAGAGGAGCACGATCGTCAGCAGCTTTCGTTGCCATATGCCCATCTTAACCTGGGCCTTGTCAAAGAAGAACAGGTGGACAGCGACGATGAACACCACGTAGAGCTCACTATTGAAGATAAGCTAGTTGCTGATGCCGACGGCGACGGCGATGTCGATGATGATGACGAGGTAGCTGGCGCTGGCGAAATTGGTGCCGAGGAAACTGCAGGCTATGCCGGCGATGATGATGTTTGCGGCCTTTTACACAATGGCTACGATATGCGCGTCCAGCTTCACGAAGAGCAGAGTCCCTCTCTAGCCGACGGCATTGACATGGAGCATGAACGTCAATCGAAGCGCAGCGCTTCTGTATCTCCATCACCCATGTTGCCGGCCCGTGCCGAGGTTGAGGCCTATAAGCGCTTGTTGGCCGAATCTCAACGTTTTCCGCACATTGTCAATGCACAGCAGCTGCAGCTGCAACAGGCGCAACATCAGCAACAGGCCCAACAGCAGAAGGCTGCACACAATGGATCGCTGCCAATGTTAACGCGTTATCCGTCGGCTGTCGTTGCGGCCAAGTGAGTTTTTCAAAATAAACATTTGCAAATCATAACAAGTAAGAAGGCTCTAGTCGAGAAATTCCTACGCGTACAATCATATTTGTAAGTATTTACGCAATGACCAAAATGACCAAACTTACAACTGCGATATCTCCGATGTTTTATTATTTAATCCATAGTTATAAATCTCATTTTTTGTTATCAATTATCGAAAATTAAAAAAAAAACGTATACTGCCTAGGGCTAAGGCGAGCTTAAGTTCAAAATCTGGGGTCTCTATATCATATAATCTCTGAGATCCAGGATCATACGTACCGACGGACAGACTGACATGGCTATATCGACTCGGCTGTTGATGCTGATCAAGAGATGCTTCCCTCTGTCTGTTACAAAAATTTGCACAAAACCATTTTTACCCATTTCATGGGTTCGATGTATAAATAATTGCTTTCAATGAATTAACTTTGTAAATGCATTTCGATACAAACATTTTGTTACAGTAGTCGACCCCGCCATATAGATGTTTACTTGCCGAATTGCGCTAAAGAATTATGTTTTTATACTTTGATAACAAAGGTATCAAGTATATTGGGTTTGTGCAATGTCCGTCATGGTGTCTGTCCGTCCGTCTGTCCGTATGAACGCAACTTTTTTCGAAACCCTTAAAGCTAGAGTCTTGCAACTTTGCAAATATCTTGGTACATGCCTTCGTCAGACACGGTGTTAAATTTAGGGCTCTACGACCTTAGGGAGCCTGGGAAATCGATAACAAGTCGATACACCTCGATGTGCAAATAAAACACTTATATATCCCACATTTAAGCAGCTAGAGTCACCAAATTTGGGGGCAAGATAGCCGATGGCATTCCCCAAAAAACTGCATCAAAAGTTTTGGATGACACGCCTACCTGTTCCGCCCTCAGCCACCCTCAAATTATAAACAAAAATGGCTGTATCTTTTTCAGCTTTAAAGCTATAGCCACCAAATTTAATAGAAAGGTAGATGCTGGCATCTTACGCAGATATGAATCAAAATTTTGGTTGCCACGCCCCCAAACAACGGGCCATGCTCCGCCGCCCCAAAAAAAAAACAGTTTTTAAGCTAGAGTCACCAAACATGGTGGCCATATTGTGAGTGACATCCGATACATTTTGCCATTCATTATAGCTGTCTATGACTGTGCGAAATGCAAAATTAATTTCCTTCAAGCTTTGCCCGACAAATATTAAATGTGTTTTTGCATAATTATTGTTTTTTGCCCAGCTGGGGGTGGACAGTTATCAAAAAATTGTTGAACTTTTTTACTTCTCTGCAAGTCTGAAGTAGATAGGTTTTCATTGACGAAAGGTCATATGGGGTAAAAAGCTCATTAAATGTTAAACTCAGCATATGACTGTAGCTGTTACGTACGGGTTAAGGTTTTATGTTTTAGGCAGGATTTCTCGACTAGAGACTACTTACTACTCTTTTTGTATTCTTTCTTTTTTTTTTGTGTAAATTTAAACCAATTTCTTTTGTAACACTTTCAGTCATGCGCTACCCGTAAACTTATCCCTGCGCTCAATGCCACTTATGAACAGCAACGAAAGGTATTGAATTCATTTATTGTTTTATCCTTGCCAGTCTAAATCGCAATCTGTTGTTTCTTTGTAGCACTGGCAGCAGTAGTAGCAATCTAACAGCGCCTGTCCAGCAGCAGCAGCAGCAGCAGCAACAACAATCGCTGGCGCAGATGCAAACGCCCGGTAAAAAGCCTCGCAAGCCGAACGTCTTCATTGATGATGAGAAGTACGCGATGGCAAAACTATTGGTGGCCCAGAATGCATCGACCATGGAGATAGCACGTGCGCTGAACGTCTCACAAATGACAGCCTGGAAGGTGCGTGATGCCATATTGAAGGGTGTACCGCTCTCGTATCGGAACAAGCGTGCCGAAGGACGTGAGGAGGCGCTCACTTTGGCGGCAAAGGAACAGCAGCAACAGCAACGGGAGCAACAGCAGCGTCATCAGCAGGAGCTGCAGCGGCAGCAGCAACTGCAGGAAATGCAACAGCAGCAAATGGAATTGCTAAAGCAGCAACAACACAAGCAACAACTACAACAACAACAACAGCAGCAGCAACAGCAGCGCCAGCAACAGGAATTTCTGCTACAACAACAACATCATCAAAAACAACAGCAGCAGCAGCAACAACAACAACAGCAGCAACAACAACAACTGCTTCACACCCCAGCGAACACATCACATTATCAGCAACAACAACAACAGCAGCAGCAACAACAAGGAGTACCGCACAATGGCGGTAAACAGTTGCATCCACGTCGCCGCTTAAAGGCCGCTGAACGCGAACTAAGGGACAAGGAGATCACACGCGAAATACTCGAACTGATCAAGGAAGACAGTAACATACAATACTGGAAGGTGTCCGCACGTCTGGCCGAGAAGGGCATTAACATATCGCCCTCGTCCGTCTGCCAGAAGCTCAAGTCGATGGGTATTCATCGTCGCTGGAAGCCCGGCGATAAGCCACCTATGCTGGCCATAAGTCAACTAAAGGCTGCAACAGTTGCTGCTGCCGCCGCCGCCACTTTGGCAGCTAACGGGGCAGCAAATTTTGCATTGCCAAACGGCGTTAATGTTGGTGTTGGTCCCATGGTCGATGATGTGTATGACCAGCAGCAGTTCGACATGGGCGGTCCACATTTTCTTAGTGCCTTTACGCGCTAGGTAGGTCGATACCAAGAGTGTTAAACTACACAAAAGACGAAAGACATGTGACAAAGACAATGACATGATATTTAATAATCAGTGCTGGCATTTTAGTATTTTTTTATAAGCAACTTTATCTCCCACAATACCAACTAGCCAATGTAAATTAGCAAACGTTTCGAAATGAAAAAAAAAGAAGAAGAAATAAGCATTTTGTATGATTTTTGATTTAAAGTTATAAGCATAAAGAAATGCATTTTAAGTTAACGTTCTTAATTCTTTCTAAATCGAAATTTATTGAAAATCTTTCAATTATTTTTGTATTTATATTTTTTGGTTGGCTTGAATTTGGTATTTCCTGTGCTAGGCTTTCTTTCCGATTTATTAAAAGACTGTTGGCAGCACTGATACTGATAACGATAACAACTACTTTGACAAAGACGATAATAAAAACGGTGACATAAGAGTATTCTGGTCCCGACCGTCGCACGTTCCCTAATTGTTTAAGTATTACACATTTACATAAACACACTAAGACAACAACATGCACAGCAGCAACAACAAGAACAATATCAATAACAATTTGTATTTTTTATATAGTATTTAAATGTGCAAAACGCGCGCGCTGCATCAAACTACATTAAATGTATTCTATTCTATATGTAAACACAAATATCTTTATATAAATATTTTTTTTTTTGTATTAGATTGATAAAAAGGCGCATAAAGCGTCTATATGCTATGCATTCCTAGAATGTAAGATTATACGCGCGCGCGCACACACATACACACACTGACACAACCCATACACACACGCAAAGCGGTCATTCCAAAACAGAAAATTCATTAATTTATAAGAATTTGTAGATTTATTTTATATAATTCTTTTTTTTTTTTTGTATTATTTTAATGTCGAATTATTTGTATTATTAAATTTTCTTAGTCGTTAGTTGAAACATTTTGGACTTTTGAACTCTAGCACCGCTTATAATTTGGTAAAATATCATAATTATCTAGTATTATACGTATGTATATCCAAAACTTACTAAACAAAAGGTATATGATATACGTATGTACATATGTATGTGAATGCAGATGGTTAATGTGAACTGAACATTTATTTATTATTATTATTATCAAACATACATATATGCTTTGAATCCCTAACTTCTTATTTTTGTATTTTGTTTCGCAAACATATACATAATGGCTATAAAAGATACACACAGACACACACACATACTACACACATGTAAATTGTATTTGCAATTTATTAAAGTACTGAACTTAGTTTAAGGGAAATAACAAAATGATGATTATTGTTACATTAAAAATATTATTATTATTATTATATTCAGTTATGTATTAATGAAACAAATATAAGCAAAGCTGGAAACACAACAGAAAGAACAAGAACAAAGCTAACATAGAATACAAAATCCAACAATAGTAAGACTTTTTATAATTTGTTATCAGAAGTGCAATTATAACCACAACAACAAAATACAATAGAAATAGCAAGGAAAACAAAACAAAACAATTATACCATACATACATACATAAATGTATTATTTTTGTGAAAAGCTCATAGAAGAACTTCCTTTGGCAGTTGTTCACATTGGCCTGGCCAAAAAGACAAAAGAGTGCAATAGATCAAAATTGTCAATACTTTCGGTGACATGATCTTTACAAAATCCAACAGTCCACACATGCGATATATGTACTATGTTCACAATTAAGACAAGCGAACAATGTAAATTAAAACAAATAAATTAGTAGAACCAAACGAAAAAAAATGATAAAAAAGACACCATACATATTAATACTACAAATAGTGTTTATTTACGCTATACTATTTAATTTATTTATTTGATCCTAAACACGATCATGCAAACATAGAAATAGATGCCTAGCTTTTACTTCTAACGCTTATCGAATGCAAGACAGAAAGGAGATAGAAAGAGAGCGTGTATGAGAAATTCGTTTGAGATTGTGTATGTTAGTAAACTATAATAGTATTTTTGTATTGCATCTTTTCGAATTGTAATACCTGTATTTTTAAATCCATCTCTACTCCCATAAACCACATAACTTATATATACATATAGTATACATGCATACACTTATAAAGGTTACATGTGTATAAGTTATGGTACATTTGGTTAAATTCTTATCCAGCTTTTGTTGTATACAATACAAAACAAGATACACTTTAAACACATTATTTATAAGCAAAAAACCATAACAAAAAAAAAAAAAACAAACAAACCAAAAAAAAAAAAAAAAAAACAAACAAACCAACAAAAAAAAAACACAAACAAACAAAAAAACAAAGAACAACAACAAATAGAACTGACGTGCCTATGTAGCGATTAAAACTGAAACTTTCCTCTCCAAAATCTGAAAAGATTCAAACGATGAAAAACAAAATAAATAAATGCTAAAAGAAAATAAAAAAGAAAAATAAAATTAATTAAGAGAAATTAATCAAAATATACATTTATAGAAATATATATATACACACACACAGCAATTTATTATAGTAGTTATTTTAGTTATAATTCGTGGACTGTGCTACTAAACATTTAAACACATAAACACAACCACAATCACGTACACAACTGATGTACTACATAATAATCATTCCAAAATGTCATAAACAATTACATATATGTATGAGAACACATATATGTATCGATATACACATAAAAAGCCTATATTTTATGAAATAACTAACAAATGCGTTTTGATTTTGTTTCTCAAAAGACTGCATTAGAAATATTTCAGATTCCGGTACATACCCACAGCTTAAGGTTTTGCCTCCAGCTATACAAACACAATATATTTGCTTGTCGAAAACTGTATTTTCTGACGCTGTTGTATTTCTTGGGCATCCCCTCGATAAATGCTGATCTATTGTTTTCCATCTTTTAGTTCTGAAATGGGAAAAGCACGTTTTGCGTATAACCGTGTTTCTAGTGTGTTCAATGTTGCCTGTCAAACTTTTAACATGCTTAATCAATACCAATCATAATACACCGCAATGAGTAATATTCAAGCACTTTTCATCTGAAAAGCTGACCATGGAGGATTTAAAGAAATGATGACAAATTGATTTAGAACGTACATTGGATAATCTTCCATTTTAATGACGAAATTAAAATAAAAATGTATTTTATGTTACCCCGATTTCTAGTATACTGTCTCTCTCTCGATAGCTCTTTGGAGCTCATGAGCATGATGAGTAAGAGGGATTTTCCGTTGCCCAACAAGCAATAAACATGCAATTGATAATGATAGTTTTTAAATATTCTCCAGCTATAATGTGTTTTATTGCGCTACATGAAATGGGGCGTATTAGTAATATGTTCAACTGCATCTTAGTTCTCAATGAGCGAAAAAGATTTTTAGGTCTATGAAAGCACTAAAATGAACTAAACGTGTGTAGGTTGCGCCCTATAAATAATATCTAGTTTAAAGCAGATAATTTAGAATCTAAATTAAAGATGAATAAATATGTAACAATCGAGTATAACGCTTCCTTTAATATTGACCAAAATAGGTGACTTTCAAGACCAACGTAGCTTAGACCAAAGTGATGAGCTGTTGATTAATAAATCTTATTTGCTTGCTGTTTCTATTCATTGCATCCGGCGAAAATATTGTTAAAACCGGTAAAAAAAAACACTATGGATGACGACAATTTAGCTGAGTCTAAAAACAATGGGCCTTGCTGAGAACTAAAAATTGAGAGCTGTGCATCGCACCCTTTATAAATTGCATTGGAATAAGCCACATGGCGTTTAGTTGACCAGCAGTGTAGCAGTTGTTAACTGAAAAGCGGCGATAGTGAGCGGATCATCTTCAATATAAACTATTTGTTAAACCGGATCTGATTACAACGATGCGTTACTGGAGGATACTGTTAAGTTGGCTGCTTGTGGGCAGCTATATTGCTTTGGCCTCGCCCTCACTGCTTCAGCTTAAGAAGAAACTGCTGTTTGGTCACGGTGGAGGCGGTGGTGGTGCCGGTGGTGGCTTTGGCGGTGGCGGTGGATTTGGTGGTGGAGGCGGATATGGTGGCGGCGGCGGTTTTGGAGGAGGAGGCGGTGGTGGCTACGGTGGTGGCGGCGGCTATGGTGGTGGCGGATATGGCAATAATGGCGGTGGACATCCTGGCGGTGGACATCCTGGTGGCGGCGGTGGAGGTGGCTATGTTCAAAAGCCCATCATCGAGGTATATGTTGTGAAGCCTGTTTATCAAGGAGGCGACAGTGGCGGAGGTGGCTATCATGGTGGTAGTGGAGGTGGTTATCATGGCGGTGGTGGAGGCGGTTATCATGGAGGCGGCGGACATCAAGGTGGCGGGAGCGGCAATCAACACTGGAATGGCGGCGGTGGAGGAAGTGGCTCCTACGCAAGCAGCAGTGCCAACAGCTACAGTTATGGAGGAGGAGGCGGCAGCAATGCGTATGCAAAAGCTTCAGCTAACGCATATTCAGGCAGCTGGTAAAAACGATATATGTACATATTTTCGTACCCTAAGCAAATTAAATAGTTTTGTGCAAATGTATAAAACAGACAGAGGGAAGCATCTCCGACCCCATAAAGTGTATATATTCCTGATCACTATCAAGTGCCTACTCGGTGTAGCCGTGTCCGTTCGTCCGTCCGTCCGTCCGTCCGTCCGTCTGTATAAGCGCGTCGACCTAAGTAACTGTAACTGCTTGAGTCTTCAGATTTGGAACATAAGCTTGTTAAGCTGATGGCCTGATGATGGCTTTTCCCGTTTCCGATATACACATATAATCGATAACACTTTACTCCTAAATTTGCAGTAAAATTGTATCTGAAACTATACACAAAAATATAAAATTATATTTGTATAGAAATAAGTTGAGAAACACGGAACATAAGGATGATGTTAAGTTGAAAATGCAGAAGTGCATAGCGCACACACATTAACATATGTAAGAGTTCAGGGTTCATCACAGTCGGGGTTTTCCGACTAGAGCGTTCTTTCTAGTTTGTTAAAAAATTAAAAAAAGTTTTGGATTTAAAAATGAAGAAATGAGTGAAAATATTCTTAAGCTGATTTCTAATTTAATGCAGACAAATTTCAGTGCTGGCATATTAAAAATTTGTATAAAACAAATAAAATACCAATGATATAAAACAAAAATGATTCCCAAGTTTATTAAAAAAATCGCACATTTTAATGAATTCATACGTATAGATAAATGTAAGCCTAGTCTATTTAATTTTTTTTGAATAAAAACGGAAGTTTGAATGATGATGTTCTAGTCGAGCATTTTCGACAGGGGTATACCGTGATCCCGTTACGTATCGCCTAGATTAAGCAGTAGTGCTTTTCCATATTTATAGTTTATAATTTATTCTAATATTGCTTGATTTCTGACTTAACTTCATTTTGGTCAAATTTTTTCAGATGCAAAATTTTTTTTTATTTTAACAATTTTAAAATTCAGGTTATTCTTTAACCGACTACCTATCTTACGCCGGACACATGGAAAGTTATCTAAGTTACTGCGCGTAATATACGAAAACTCATTCGGACAAGACAATATCAAAAATACTTACTACTTATGCACATAGGGTATAAAATTAACATAATAATAAAAGAACGAAATAAAGCTTAGGAACCCCCAAAGACCATTTAACATATAGATGGGAAATAAGCAGCGCTCGTTAACATTTGCTGTAAAGTTAATCGCGGCATTATCCAAAGACCATTTAACATATAGATGGGAAATAAGCAGCGCTCGTTAACATTTGCTGTAAAGTTAATCGCGGCAATATCGGCCAGAGACTATTTATGTCAACGAGTATGTACTAGTAACAGAGATGTAAAAAGAACTGGCGAAAAAATTTTACTCGCCCATGCTCTGACCTGACGACGGGTCGTAGGTAGAGAAAAGATAGAACAGCTGCTTTTGTTTATACTTCTGTGCTGGCTGCCGCATTTGTTGTTTTGATTTTTTGCTGCTTACGTTTTGGTATACTTATTTGGCTGCATGTGAACACAAAACGTATCGCAGGTCAGTGTGTGTGTGTGTGTGTGTGTGTGTGTGTGTGTGTGTGTGTGTGTGTGTGTGTGTGTGTGTGTGTGTGTGTGTGTGTGTTTGTGTTCACCCCCCCCCCTCTCCCTAGCGTTCTTCAAAATCACGAATATTCATGATAATTTCAAAACCCCACAGCTCATGGAGTTTATGGGAAATTTTAGCCTCCCCCCATGGAATATTACTTTTATTTATTATTAGATTATTTATTTATTTAGAGCTTGCTTACAATTAAAATTATATGCTAGCGTTTTTTTTTTCTTAAGGCTATGGCAACGTTGGCCTTCAGCTCGTGCTGGTCTAGGCTAAGAATATTTACATATATATGTCGCAGAGTTATTATTTTCTTGTGGCTGGTCTGCCATGTTGACACACAAACTATTTGAGCGAAGTGAATTCCAACCGGCGTGTGCAATCGTCTAAATGCAACTGACTGGCATTGTCTGGCCACGCATCGATCTATGCTTCTTTACACACGCAAGCTGGACTACACTCGGCGACAGCGCGACAACGCCGTCGCCTCACTCGTACGGTATTTAGGCGCCAGTCATAATTCTAAGTCGTAGTCAACTTCTACGTCGTAGACATGTTCTAAGAAGGATTTCACAATATACCAAACTCATTGCGCAGCAGCTTCTTGCAAGCACAGTGGTCAAACTATGTCCATAATGTGACAGACACGTACAGTGGTCAAAATACGTTCATTATGCGACACGGCCTTCCTGACAAAATACACGTCCTCGTGTGTTGTCTTAACTCAACCACATAAGTGACAATACTTTAGGATTCAAAGACTCTCTGGATATTTCAAAGAATTATTTTCATTCAATTTATTACATAATTCAAATCAGTTTCAACTTCATTCTTAACATAACATTATTAAATTAATTCAATTTCCGTAACATAATTTAAATTTAATAAATCATAACATTCGTGTAATTCCTTTAACACACTTTTTTTTTTAAATCTTTTTACACTTATTTAATTTATCATTTGTGTAGTTCCTTTTACACATACGACCCCCGCCATAACAAGTCTCTTCTGCTATGGTGCGGTCTTCAGTTTCCCTATTGGGCAACAGACGCAACTTCCATGGTGCTGTCTCTATCTTTACATAACTCATCGAGTATCTGATTATTTGGTATTGCTTTTAAACATTCATGAGAATACTTATATTTTCGATTACATGTTAAAGATTTTAGTGTATATCTATCTCCATCCAATACTTCAATTATCTCAAATGGCCCTTTAAATTTAGGATCAAGTTTAATTTGATGACGTTCTTCGTTTTTAAGCAAAACGTGATCCCCCACCTTGAAATTTACTATTTTAGCTTTATTTTTATCAAACCTATTTTTGTCGTATTTTGCTTGAGTTTCCATATTCTTTTTAGCCTCCTTTCTCAAATTTTCTTTATCTACTTCATCATTGCTATCTTCGTTTAGCGGCAACAAGCCAAAAGGTCGAGCTTCCTTACCAATCAATAATTCCAAAGGGCTAAACTTAGTCACACGATTAATCGTGCAATTCATTGCTAGCTGCACTTCGGCCAACGCATCCTGCCATGATCTTTGACTAGTTTCGACAGCAGTCAGCATTCCTTTCAGGGTACCCATGACTCGTTCTACCTGACCGTTTGCTCTACTTGTACCAGTAGCAATCAAATGTAGATTAATTTTTTGAGAGGAGCAAAATTCGCGAAAACTTTTACTTGCGAAACTACGTCCTTGATCTGCTATAATTCGAGTGGGTAAGCCAAATAGGGACGCGGCTGATTTTACAGCCTTAATGCAGCTTTCGGAATCTATATTTAGTGTGTGATAAAAGTAAACAAACTTGGTGAAGGCATCTATAAGGACGATGACGTATTCTTTCAAATCATTTTTACCACTCAATTTGCCTGTGATGTCAATATGTATCGTATGCCACGGTATTTCTATTTTAGGAATAGGATGCAGCTCAGCCTGCACTTTTCCCACAAGTGGCTTAGACACTTTACATGTGATACAATTTTCTACAAACCTACGCACATATTTAGACATATTTTCAAACCAGTAATAACAATAGACTTTGTCCAGCGTCTTTTCCCATCCCAGATGCATAATAGCTTCATGGACGTGATTTATGACGGCCCACCGAAAAGCTCTTGGTATTACCGGCAAACATTTGGGCTGTATTTTTCTATGTAGTATTCCCTTTCGCAATTCATATGTTTTGTCCAAATTTCTTGGTAACTCATTACTTTTTAACTTTAAAATTATTTCTTGTATCTCGGAATCTCGCTGTTGTTCCGAAACCAACCAGTTATCGGATACCTCAGTCAAGTTGATTCGTAATTCCGGTATCTTATTCGAACTTTTATGTTGTTCAGGCACTGGATTTCGAGAGAGAAAATCAACATGCGCCATCCGCTCGCCTTTTCTATACTCTATTTCGAAATCAAATGCCTGTAAAAACGCCCACCATCTATGCACCCTCGGTGTTAAATCTAGTTTTGTGCGGCTAGCCTTTAATGAATTACAGTCAGTATAAACAGTAAATTTACGTCCCTGCAAATAATGTCGGAAGTATTTAATAGCATTTACCACTGCTAACGTCTCCAGTTCGTATGAATGGTATTTAGATTCGGCGGGAGACGTACACTTACTGTAATACTCTACCACATGAGGTTTATTGTCAATTTTATGTAACAGGATCGCTCCATACCCAATACAACTTGCGTCAGTATGTAGCTCTATTAGGTATTGCGGATCAAATATGATTAAAACTGGCGTCTGAGTCAATATAGTTATTATTTTTATTCGTATCTGCTCATGCACTGGTAACCAAACAAAGTCAGTGTTTTTCTTAGAGGTGAGAAGATACAGGGGTTTAAGTGTTTGGGAGAAACTTAACACAAATTGCCGAAAATATGTGGCTAAACCAATAAATTGTCTTAGCTGTGAGACATTTTGGGGTGGTGGTAATTCTTTTAAGGCTTGAATTTTTCGTGAATTTGGCCTGACTTCACCGTTGCTTACTTCAAATCCGAGATACTCTATTCTTGTGGTGAGAAAGGAACACTTAGTGACATTAAATGAAAATCCAGCCTTACTTAATGTCTCCAAAACTGTCTGCAATCTAACTAGTGCATCTTCTTTGCTTTCTGCTATTATGAGAACATCATCAATATACACAATTGCGTAAGTGTAAGCTAAAGCTCCTAAAGCCTTCATTATAGCCCGCTGGAACACAGATGGTGCGTTCTTCAAACCAAACGGCATTGTCAAGAACTCGTATTGACCCTCTGGCGTTACGAATGCAGTTCGTTCGATTGAGTCCTCATGAACTGGAATTTGGTAAAAGCCGCTTGCCATATCTATGCACGAAAAATATTTAGCACCACGAAGTCTAGCAATTTGGTCTGAGATGAGGGGCAATGGGTACTTGTCAGCCACTGTGTTTTCGTTAAGCATGCGATAGTCCACACACAGTCGATCGGTGCCATTTTTTTTTTTAACTAGCATCATGGGACTAGCGAAAGGTGAACAACTTGGCCGAATTATTTTGGCTTTTAGTAATTCGTCAACTTTACCCCGCACTTTGTTTTTCTCTTCTTCACTAAGCCTATATGGCCGCCGTTGTACGGTCTTTTGCTGATCTATTAATCTAATTTCCAACTGCCCTGTAGTGACCCTAGTCTTTGGTATTCCATCAATAAACCAATCTGAATAACATTTTAAAATATTTATCAAGGCTGCCTTATCAGGATCATCAAGTTCACTATTTGATTCTATGACATCTTCATAATTGGTAATTACTATCGATTCTACTCTTTTGGTTGTGTAAAGTTGAAATTTGTCAGCGTCCATGGTTACGCCAAAGCCCTGGCTAAAAATTTCACGACCAATTAGAACGTCATGTTTCAAAAACTTATCCATAATAACATGTAACAAAATCTCAAAATAACATTGATCAATATTTATATTACATAATATTTGTTGAGTGCTACATATTGAATCATTACTTATGCCGTTTAATTTAACAATGTTATTAATTCTTTTACCACTAAATTTATCGGCGACGCTTTCCTTAACTAAGGAACATTCAGCGCCAGAGTCGAAACAAAATGGAACGGACTCACCGGTTGAACTACTTATTGTTCCTGATGGTGGAGCTACAGTACAGATGTCCACACGTTTCTCGATTATTCGGTCGTTTCCTCGTGATCGTCCTTTTGGACAAGCGGATGCGAAATGCCCAAGCTCGTCGCATTTGAAACATTTGACAGTTGACCGGTCTTTTGATCCTTGCGTTGAACTTCCGTAGTGGCTCTTTCCTTGAATTGGTGTCCTCTGCCGAGCACGACATTCGGCATATTTATGTCCAGACTTTCCACAATAGTTGCACTTCACTTGAGAGAGATACTTAGACTTTTTACGCTCCGGGCCTGTTGTAGATGCGTCGTCATCTAGGTTCCGTTTTTTAAAAGTGTGCGCTTGTAGTTGTTGTTGCATTTCATTTCGAGTTTTAATGTTGTTTGTAAAAACCCAGCGCGACAATTTGTCATCAATTTGTGCCATGTGGGCCAGAGCTAGTGAAACCGCAATTTCCTCCAGATCGTTAGATTTAAATTTTGACATTAGTAAGGTGACGATTCGGCTCCCATATTCGGTGTAACTTTCTCCAGATTTTGGTCGCCCGTTCAAGATTTTCATCAGTGTGGCAGCAGAAGTTTCGATGCCAACAAAGCGTTGAATGAAGAGTTCTTTAAATTGTGCCCATGTGATGCCAGCAAAGCATATTTGGGACAGCCATTGTGATGCACTTCCCTCTAGCGCCTTACTTAAAGTTATCATCAGGCTGCTACCTTCGGGCATTTCGTCAGCAAAAATGAGATCCACTGTTGTACACCAAGCTGAGGCATCTGCACCAGCTCCCTCAGGATAAAATTTTGGCAGAGTTATATGTTTCCCCTTTTCATCAGTTGCCGATGCCCTTGGTGTCTGCATATTTTTGATGATCTCCAAAAGGTTGTTGTTTTGCACTTGTAAAGCTGCCAAGTATGCATCGGTGATATTTGTAGGCAAAGCAGATCCCACTTCTGATGTCGCAGAGTTATTATTTTCTTGTGGCTGGTCTGCCATGTTGACACACAAACTATTTGAGCGAAGTGAATTCCAACCGGCGTGTGCAATCGTCTAAATGCAACTGACTGGCATTGTCTGGCCACGCATCGATCTATGCTTCTTTACACACGCAAGCTGGACTACACTCGGCGACAGCGCGACAACGCCGTCGCCTCACTCGTACGGTATTTAGGCGCCAGTCATAATTCTAAGTCGTAGTCAACTTCTACGTCGTAGACATGTTCTAAGAAGGATTTCACAATATACCAAACTCATTGCGCAGCAGCTTCTTGCAAGCACAGTGGTCAAACTATGTCCATAATGTGACAGACACGTACAGTGGTCAAAATACGTTCATTATGCGACATATACATATATTTACAGGTTTTTTATAGTTACGGTTTTGTTTGTGTATTGTGTATGTGTATGTTGTGTTATTGTTTTATATGCTAAAGTAAAGGTTGGTGTTTTTTAAGTATTGTAGGATTTTTAAAGTGTTTGGTGGTGTGGGGTTTGTGAGGCATTCTATTGGATTAGTGTTTTGAAAAATTGCTTGTCTATGTGTTTTAAACAAGTTGCAGTTGGCAAGTATGTGTTCTATTGAGATGTGTGAGCTGCAGTGTGGGCATGTCCTGGGGGTGTGGTCAATGTAGCATTTGTGGGTGATTTTTGTGTGTCCGAGTCTGAGTCTCGTTATTTTGATTTGGTCTTCGCGCGTAAGGGAAAGTCTATTTTTTTTGAAGAGGTGGTAGCTGTTGTATTTGTTGTGATTTATGTTTTGATACCAGGTGGAGGTTTCTGTTATATTATTTTCTATTTTAGATTGGTATGTTTTTTTGATGTATTTTAGTATGTCTTTTATGTTGTAGTTATAATTTGTTGTCAGCGGTTCTTTGGCTGCGTTTTTTGCCGCGGTGTCTGCCTGTTCGTTCCCCGTTATTCCTACGTGTCCGGGTACCCATAGTAGTTTGAATTTTGGTGATGTTTTTTGTAGGATGTTGCGTATAAGTGCGCTGTAATATTCGCTATTGTTTGTGTTGGTTATTGCGTCTATGGCGGATAAAGAGTCCGAGCATATGCAATATTTGCCCCTTATATTTTTGAAAATATTTAGGGTTTCAGCAATTGCTAGGATTTCGGCAGAAAAAACCGACGAGTAGTGGGGCAGAAGGCTCGATTTTATGTGTGTCGTTTCGTATGTGATGGCGAGAGTGGAGATTGAGTGGGTTTGGGATCCGTCTGTGTATATGTATGTGTATTTGTTGGTGTCTTCAGTTTTCTTTAGGTTGAATTCTGCCCGGTATGTTTCTGGAGGTGTGTTTTGTTTGCTAAATTTTCTTAGTGTTGTGTCAATGTTTAATTTGCTTGTGTTCCAGGGTGGTGTGATTTGGGGGCGTGAGGTTATAGGTTGGAAGGGTAGATTGTGGATTTCGCAGAATTTTATTATGTGGTCTATTGTAGAGCTGTTTTTGAGTCGTTTTGGTGGTCGGTAGGTTTTAAGAATTCTAATGATAGGTGAGTTTTTTGCTGTGATCAGCGATTTGGTAAGGTTGGCCGTTAGGAGTTCTTTTCTGTCCTCTAGTGTTGCAGCTCGTGCTTCGAAGAGGATGTTTTGGGTGGGAGTCGTTTTAAATGCACCGAGAGCGATTCTAAAGCCTGTATTTATTGCGGATTTGATGGGGCGTAGGGTTGATTTTGGGCAGTTTCCGTATAAGGGGAGCCCGTAGTCTGCTTTTGCGACCAGAATTGATTTGGTTATGTCTACAAGTGTGGCTGTATTGCAGCTGAATTTTGGGCTTGAGAGGCATTTAATAATGTTGGTTGCTTGTTTGAGGTTGTATGTGAGATGTTCTGTGTGAGATTTCCACCTGTATTTGTTGTTGAAATGTAGGCCAAGTATTTTTATTGACGTCTCATTTTTAATTTGTATTTGTCCTGTGGTTAGGGTGCAGTTACAGTTGTGTTTTCTGCAAACATGCATGTGCTTGCATTTTGTGGTGGATAGCATAGCGCCTGAGTAATCGCCCCAGTTTGTTATTGTGTTAAGGATAGGGACTAGGTTTATATTTATGTTTTTCCTGTTTTTTAGTTTTAATATAAGGTTGAAATCGTCCGCGTATGCACTTAGGTTGATATTTGGGTGTTGGGTGAGCATTTCAGCGAGTTTGTTGTAAGCTATAACAAATAAGACGACCGAGAGCGGTGATCCTTGTGGGATGCCGTTAGGGATGGGGTGAAAAGAGGAGAAGGCTGTGGTGATGCGTACTGTTGTTTTTCTATTGGTCATGAAGTTTTTTACGTAGTTGAGTATTTTTGGTCCAGTTTTCCATTCAGTAAGTTGGTCGAGGATTTTGTGGATTCCTATTCTGTCGAAGGCTCTCGCAAAGTCAAGGGATATTATTGATGTGTGGTTTTTTCTGGAGATACTTCTAGCTAGTAGATGATCTACTAGGAGTAGACTGTCTATAGCAGATTTCCCCTTCTTAAAACCAGTTTGACTGTTATGGATGAGTTTATCATTGGAAACAAACCACCACAGTCGCTTTGCTATTATTTTGTCTAGGATTTTTGATAGGCATGGGTTAAGGGATATGTGTCGGTATGAGTTAAGTGAGGTTTTGTCAGAGTTGGGTTTCGGTATTGGGATTATTATAGTGTTCTTGTAAGCTTGGGGAATGTAGTTGTTAAGTATGGCGTTCTCTAGGACTATAATTCTGTTGATTGTTTTTTTGTCAAGATTTTTTATCATAGTGTAATTAATTCTGTCCAGTCCAGGTGTGTTGCCTTTTAGTGTGTTAAGTGCGGCTGTAAATTCTATGGGGGTTATTGGCTTTTCTATTTCTAATGCTCTTTTTTTGGGGGTGTAAGTGTTGTGTGTGTTATTAAGTGCTGTATGTTTTGAGGTGGTGAATTTGGTGGTGAATTTGGTGGTGAAGTTGTGGTCGGATGCTGCTTCTGAAAGATTTTTGCAAAAAAGCTCTGCAATTTCTTGTTTGTTGGTGGAGTGTGTGTTTGTGTTGGGGTTAAGGATGCAGTGGATGTGTTTTTGGGGGTTAAGCCCGCAAAATCTTCGAATATTGCTCCATATTCTTTTGGGTGGGGTGTCGGGGGCTATTTGCTCTGTAAATTGTTTGGTACAATTTTTTTTGGATTTTTTCAGGTTGAGCCTAAAAAGTGCGTTAGCTTTTTTGAATTGTATGATGTTTTCTGTTGTTATTTCTCTTTTTAGTCTGTGCCATCTTCTTTTCTTTTCGTCTCTTAGTATTTGTAGCTCTTTGTTCCACCAGGGGACGTTGTGGGGGCGGGTCATAGGGTGTGTTTGGGGGATTGTTCTGTGTGCGCTGGATATGATTATTTTGTGTATTGTAGCTGCTTCTTTGTTTATGTTTGTGCTTTTTGGTATCTGTAGGGAGAGTTCTTCTGTTAATTTTGAGAATTGTTCCCAGTTTGCTTTGTCGGTGATAAAGTTAGGTTTAGCTGTTGTGTGTTGTGTGTTTGTTGTCGTAGAAGTGAATAGAGATATTAGAATCGGGAAGTGGTCGCTGCCATTGAGATCGTCTTCTGTTTGCCATGTGCTGTCAATTTGTAGTATAGGGCTGCTAAAGGTAAGGTCGATGTTCGTTAGTGTGTTGTGTGTGCTGAGATGTGTTGGTGATCCGTCGTTTAGTAGGATGTAGTTAGATTGGGCAATGAATTTTTCTAAAAGTTTACCTCTAGCGTTGTTTGTATTTGAGCCCCAGTTTCTGTGCCAGCTGTTGAAGTCACCAGTGACCAGCGTGGGTATGTGTGACGTTTCTAGTACGGATTGGAGGTTGTAGAGAGAAAAACTTTGATTTGGTGCAATGTATGCTGATATCAGTCTAAATTTTTGTTTGGATGTGCATTCTACGCAAACTGCGTCAAAATCATTGCTGAGGGTTATTTCATGTGTTTGTATGGATTTATGAACTAATATTGCAACGCCTCCATAGGAGGGAGCGGTGTTTTTTGTAAACAGTTGATAGTTGGTAGGTATGGGTGTGTGTAGGATGTTCATTTTGTGGGTTTCCTGCAGGGATATGATGTGGGGTGTGTGTTTAGTTATCAGTATTTGGAGTTCGCTGTAGTTGTTGAGGTATCCGTTGATGTTCCATTGGACAATTCTAATGTTCATTTAGATGGTTGTTTTTGTTTTGATTTTTTTGTAGAAAGCTGGCATGTGTGTTTGTTATAACTACGGCGTGTGACCACTTTTGGTTCTTGTTAATGTTAAATACTGTCGCTTTCGCTATTATTTTTGCTCTTATTCTTATTTAAGGTTTTTGATTTTTGTATACTGTGTTTTGAGGGCTTGTGAGGAAGGCCAAATGATGCCCTCCCCCACATTTTTATATAGTTAAGAATATGAATGAGAATATGAATAGTTGAAGATTGCCAAGAAGGCCCTTTATTGTTAAATATTAATATAATAAGCTGTAAGAAATAATTGTTAAGATCTATAATGTACGATACCACCCAATAGTATAATAGTCAATAAGCAACGTCGGTTTTAAAACAGAACGGCCATTAGAAGCAAAGTGGCCAGATGATGCGAAAGCGCTAAGCAGAGCTTTCGACCCTCAACACGCGATCCACCAAACTACAAAAGCTCGAGTGGATCGGCGAAGAAGGGCCGAGCGTGAGCCGCGAATATGCAGCGGGACAGTCTGGTACGAGCATCGAAAGTGCGTGGAAGGGCCAAACGCAGAGATGTGACGGTCGAGTGCGAACCCTAAACGCGGGCGGGAGTGCTAAGTTCTGCGCAGACGCGAGTACAAAGCAAACGTGAACGAGGACAAAAGGAGAGACGCGTAAGAGCAACCAGGAGCAAACCGGAGGAAAGATCAGAATAAGAAGAGGGTTTGGAATTAGTACGTGAGTTAGAGAATCACATCTGTATCTTAGATTTAGGCCCCCCTTCCCGCTAAGACTAACGCGTGGCTTGTCCCGCGGCTGAAGTATATATATAGAGAAAATAAAGTGGAAAATAGTAACATAAAACGCGTGGTTACTCTGTGTAGTACAGTGTCTGATACCCTGTGAATCAAGTCCACAGAGGCACGTGTTCTATCAACGATAAGGTGCAGAGGCGATTGAGGCAATAACCCAGTCCACACCCTCGCCAGCTAATTTACCAGACGACACTCGTGAGGCTAGCCCGCGGTGGCGTAAGGTAAGCTTAGCGATCAGATAAGGTAGCAATTGTGGTGTCGGCCCGGTTGATACCCTAACTGATCAATAGTTGACAGGACACGACTTTACGTCGGATCACTATTTGACTCTTCTTAACGCTATACTTTGGGTTTCAGCAAGTTATAAATTACTTGTAACCAGCCTTGGCCAGACTGAGATCTGTACCTCGGCAAATCACTACTTTACAAGTGGCGCCCGAGCAGGGACCCAAAATATTAGCGGGTGGTGTAGACTAGGATTAAAGCCCCCAGTAACATCGCTAAAAAGTGCGCAAATTGCGATTCGGGTAGAGTACGCATATACCCGGTGATACCCTGTTTTACTACGCGCATGTAAAACGGTGGATGAAAACGGCATTCGAACCGCGAGATTTTGTGCAATTGTCGCGGCACAACGAAAGAAAACGAAAACGGGCGAAGCGATAGAACCAACGGGATCACGGCGAACAGAGTGTGTAAGGCGTGTTGAATAGGCTGCAGCTGCAGAATAGCAAAGAAAACGTAAGTGGCGATAAGGTAACGGGCCTTGCTTGAGTCCACGCGGTCGACAAAGATTTGAGTCGCAGCGAACGAGACGGTGAAAACGTGCGCGCCGATTACTTAACGGAACCGTGTAAGTCATTGCTGCTGGCAACCGTCGGTGAACGCAGCGAACTTGACGGCAAAACGGGTGAGCCGATCACCTAACGGAAAACTCTCACGTCGATGCGAGCAGCACAGGGTGCCTATAATTTTGAGAAGTCAAAGCGGTTGACTCAGGAGGAAAATAAGGCACAGTGGGACGACACCGACGAAAGTGAACACTGTTCGGTTTATTAAAAGTCGTCTTGGCAATTATTAGAAAAGAAATAAGTGAACGGATTGGCTGCACTGTGGGTCGCGGGATATTGTAAAAGTGTTTTGGAAATTCTATAAAATTTTATTTTTTTTGTCGACAACAAAAATAAAAATAAATTAAAGCTAAAATAAATAAATGAAACTAAATAAATAAAAATAAATATATAATAACATAAGAGGGAAAAAAAAAATATTTTTCTGGCTTTCATTAAATAAATTTTGGGGAATTTTTTTTATACACATAATACAACTGAGATATTGGAAAAAAAAAAAAAAAAAAAAAAATTGTTTTTCTCGGTTTCGTTAAAATTTTGGAAAATTTTTTTTTTTGAATAATAATCTACGATGGAGAAACCACCAGTCAGCGAATCTGCCGGCATGGAGCCTGGAGGCTGCACCAACCCAGGGGTGGGCCGACAATGGGTCTACGACTGCCGGAAGGAGGATTTAGAATATATCTCCGAGGAGTTAGGTTTGGGGAAATGCGCAACAGTGTCGGACTACCGAAAAACAGTATGCGATTTTATAAAAAGAGACGGGCATACGAACGAGGTGTGGACACGTTTGGCCGACTGGGAGTTACGTTTCGCGAAGTTTCAGACGTCGCCAAACCAGACCGATAAACCTGTCGTAGGCCGAAGACCACGACAGAAATCGGAATCCGATGTGGCAATCCCATCGGGTTGGGCTGGAACGGCGACAACTGTACTCTCGTCGAACCGGAACATCCACAACAGCACAACGTTAAACCCAACTTCCAACTTCCCTCGTATCCATGTCCAGTCACCTGCTAGTACACCGGTGGTTCATAGTCAGGTCGAGCCGGCGGGCTACCGACATGCAGAAGTGGGATGTTACAGCCATAGAAACAGCGTGGTTGTACCAGAACTGGTCCGCAAGTGGGGTGTTAGGTTCAATGGGTATACGGACCCACTTGTATTCCTCGAGGAGATTGAAAAGCGAGCAAGTATGTACGAGATCAGTCTGGAGCGATTACCACGGGCAATAAGTGAAGCGCTAACAGACCTGGCCGCGGGGTGGTTTTCTGTCAGTCAGTTGATGGACGCCACATGGGCCACTTTTAGGAGCGCATTTTTAGACTTCTTCCTTCCGCCGGAATATTATCAACGACTCGAGGATGATATCAGGATCCGCCGACAGCGTGCCGGAGAGAGCTTTAGGGAGTACATGATTGACCTCCGAAGGATGATGCGACACGCTAGGTATACGGCAGAGCAGGAGCTATATAGGGTGTATGAAAACTTGACGTCAGACTATCGACGAAATATTCGCAGGCGCGAGTTCAAAACATTGGAGGAACTAACCCAGTTGGCGGCAGAATACGAGACCCTGGAGGAACGGGATCGGAGAGATGCGGCGGCAGGTTACGGCGCGCGGACTGTCCCGAAACACTATAATCCGTTCAGATCACCACCACAGCCAGTTGCGAGGATTGAGGAGCCAGTTACAGCACCGCGTAGCGAAACGGGGGTAATAGCGAATCGAAGGCTGAGTCACGAGATGCCTAGGACGCCCATGAATAAACGAGTGTGCTATAACTGTTCGCAGGCGGGGCACTTTGCCAGAGAGTGTCCTAATCCGCGAGTGCAGTTTTGTAGGGAGTGTGGTACCCAAGGAGTCAGAACGAGCGAGTGTTGTCATAGGCCCGGGGCGGGAAACGAGCCACGGCACCAGCTGGGGCGGGATCAGTTGGGTGCCGACTCGAAGCAGTCCCGAAACTAGAATACCCTTTAAGAGTGGAGGATGGGAAGCTAGTCGCTACAGTTAAGGTCGGGGACCAGGTAGCGACAGCAACGGTGGATTCAGGGGCAACCAGAAGTTTCATAAGTGAGGAATTTTCCCGAGGGTTAAATAATAGATGTGAAGTATTGACAGCCAATGCGAAGATTCGCTTAGCAGATGGGTCGACATTGGAGGTGAAAGAATTATTCAGGGGAAAGGTTAGTTTAGCGGGGGCCGAGGTCACGATGGACATGCTCGTGATGCCTTCGATGCTAGATAACCTAATATTGGGAATAGATTTTTTAAGCCTGGTGGGGACGACCATACAGTGCGGGAACGCGGGGCTGATATTGGAAGCCGAGAAGGCACGGAACACGGACGGCGACAGGGTCAGAATAGAACCCGAGTCAGCTATAAGGAAAGAATACACTAGCGGGAAGCAGAGGGAAACAGGGGAAGTCCAGGAAACGCGGAAGCCAGACGTAACCGTAGGAACCATCACCAACACAGGAAAGGATACAGCGCCGGGCGCTGAGAAACAGATACCAGACGAAGTAGGAGAACACGGGACAGATACTACAATACCTGCCACAACGCTGCAAGACAACGTAGCTGAAGACGAACAGGAGTGGCCGGCGGATTTGGAACCCGGTATACAGAAATTATTAAGGTCGGAATTGGCTCTCTTTGATGGACTCCAGGGTGTGTCCAACGTTGCCAAGCACAGGATCATCAAGAAAACGAACGAGTGGCGGAATTACAACCGCAGACGAAGAGAGTGGCGGCCGGGGCTCAACACGTTGGTGTTACTGAGGACACACCAACTATCGAAGGCTAGCGACGGGTTTGCGGCAAAACTCGCTCCCAAATACGATGGCCCATTCCTCGTAAAGAAGGTTGTGTCACCAAACATTGTACGATTGCTGAAAGTAGGACAGCGTAAAGGCCGAGTCGCAAGCATAGGCTAGCTAAAACCATTCCATCAGGAAGGCGACGACTACGAGGGCATCGAGTTGTTTGACGAAGGCCTCGAAGCGGAGGTGGGAAACTTCGTATGCCCGTTTAGACAGGAGGACACGCCAATGGACTGGTTCCCCCGGTTGTACACGACAATCCAGGAGAAGTGGACGGTGTACCCAGGCGATAGCATGTTGACCAAAGACGCGGTGGCGGAAATACAAGACGAACTCTCGAGACGCAGGCAATCCCCAGGGCCACGCAGGGCGCGAGTCAGGGTGATGGAAGGAGCCGACGTATTTAACGTAACAGCACACGCAGACGGGAGGGTAAACATCACCCTAGTGGAGAAAGGGGGGGGTGTGAGGAAGGCCAAATGATGCCCTCCCCCACATTTTTATATAGTTAAGAATATGAATGAGAATATGAATAGTTGAAGATTGCCAAGAAGGCCCTTTATTGTTAAATATTAATATAATAAGCTGTAAGAAATAATTGTTAAGATCTATAATGTACGATACCACCCAATAGTATAATAGTCAATAAGCAACGTCGGTTTTAAAACAGAACGGCCATTAGAAGCAAAGTGGCCAGATGATGCGAAAGCGCTAAGCAGAGCTTTCGACCCTCAACACGCGATCCACCAAACTACAAAAGCTCGAGTGGATCGGCGAAGAAGGGCCGAGCGTGAGCCGCGAATATGCGGCGGGACGGTCTGGTACGAGCATCGAAAGTGCGTGGAAGGGCCAAACGCAGAGATGTGACGGTCGAGTGCGAACCCTAAACGCGGGCGGGAGTGCTAAGTTCTGCGCAGACGCGAGTACAAAGCAAACGTGAACGAGGACAAAAGGAGAGACGCGTAAGAGCAACCAGGAGCAAACCGGAGGAAAGATCAGAATAAGAAGAGGGTTTGGAATTAGTACGTGAGTTAGAGAATCACATCTGTATCTTAGATTTAGGCCCCCTTCCCGCTAAGACTAACGCGTGGCTTGTCCCGCGGCTGAAGTATATATATAGAGAAAATAAAGTGGAAAATAGTAACATAAAACGCGTGGTTACTCTGTGTAGTACAGTGTCTGATACCCTGTGAATCAAGTCCACAGAGGCACGTGTTCTATCAACGATAAGGTGCAGAGGCGATTGAGGCAATAACCCAGTCCACACCCTCGCCAGCTAATTTACCAGACGACACTCGTGAGGCTAGCCCGCGGTGGCGTAAGGTAAGCTTAGCGATCAGATAAGGTAGCAATTGTGGTGTCGGCCCGGTTGATACCCTAACTGATCAATAGTTGACAGGACACGACTTTACGTCGGATCACTATTTGACTCTTCTTAACGCTATACTTTGGGTTTCAGCAAGTTATAAATTACTTGTAACCAGCCTTGGCCAGACTGAGATCTGTACCTCGGCAAATCACTACTTTACAGGCTTAAGGTTGGTTGCTAGGGTGTTGTTTTTTTCTTTGGTGAAAATTCGCAGTATTAAGTCTTGAGATTGTTCGCATGTTAGGTCTTTTGTGTTGGCGGGGTCGTCTAGGTCCATGTCTTCAAGGTGGTGGTTTGCGGGTGCGCTTTTCGGTGGTGTTGTGTTGTTGTGTGTGAGGGCTGATGAGTTTGATGGGTATTTTGGCGGATCGTGGTGTGTTTTTTTGTTTGTTGTTGGAGCACGGGAGTGTGTGGCTGTTGTTTCAATTGGTGTATTTGTAGTTTCGATTGTTGTCGCTGTGTTACTGTTTTGTTTTGATGTTGGGTTTGATAGTGCTGTGGCATAGCTGTTTCTTAGTTGTTGAGTGTGTCGAGTGTAGTATATGGTTAGCGCTGTTTTGTGATCGACTTTCTCTGTTGTTTTAATTGCAACAAGCTCCTGTTGTTTGAGAAATGTTGGGCATTTTCGATCTAGTGGGCTGTGTTTGTAGTCGACTTCTGGGTTGCTAATGCAATTTATGCAGCTTTTTTCGTTGGTGCAGGTCTCGTTTTCTTCTATGTGCGATTTTCCGGAGCAATTTTTGCATGTTTCTTCGGGGTTTTTGCAGGTCGGTGTTGGGTGGCCAAATCGAAGGCATTTTTTGCATCTCAGGGGCATTGGGATGTAGGGGCGAACTCTTACTCTTTCGTAGCCGATTCTTATTGACTCTGGAAGAGTGTGCGAGGCGAAAGTGACTGTTATGAGTCCGGTTTCTACAAGGGTTTGATCTGGGTTTTTTTTGTTAATTTTACGCACTTCGGTTATGTTTTGTGATTTTAATTCGTTTAATATTTCTGATTCGTCGATGTCGCGTAATTCGTTGCTGTAGATAACTCCTTTAGATAAGTTAAGAGATTTGTGTTCGGATGCTGTCACTTCTATATTTGCCATGTTTTTGAGCTTAAGTAGTTTATTTGCCTGTATGTTGTTTTTCGTTTTTATTAGTAAGAAACCGGCGCGAGTTTTTTTACAAGAATCCACTTCACCTCCACATGTGTAGTCTATTGTTTTTTTAATAAGAAAGGGTGATACTTTTTCGAATGTTTCGTTGTCTTTTCTATTTATTACAATGTATTTTGGGTTGTCTGTGTTTGCATATTTGCCGTAAGTAGCAGTTGTTAAAAGTCTGTGCAAGTCAGGCGGCTTGTCCATTGTTGTTGTTTTAGGGCTAATGCCCTGCACTCCTAACTGTGTTTTTGCTATTAGTTGTTTTTGTATTTTTCGTATTTTGTTTTGTGCACTTGTTTGTTTTTCGCTTGTTAGCTGATAAGAGTTTTTCGGTTGCTCTTTTGGCACCTCGGTAATCGCAGAAGTAACACGTCTTGTCTCCAAGAAGTTTAGAGTGAAACTGGGAATTACTTACTATGATGCAATCAACAGCTTCATGAAAAAAAAAAAAATTCCCCCACTTTTCGGAAAAGTAACCAAACTGCATAATTACCATTAAGTTAAGTCGAGAGTAAACAGCGATTTATTCTAAATGTTATAACCTGCAAAAAAATATATAAACAGTGCAATATATGCTCAACTTTTGACCGAATTGTATCCTCAGAAAAAACTTAGCCCCACAGCTCATTGGATTTTGGCTATTGGACAACTGTCCGAAGAAGCACAGGAATGTTAAAATAAGGATTACAAAAGGTTCAGAAACACTAATACGTGCAAAATTTCTCTGGTTTGACAAAATGAAGACCTTTTTAACATATGATTATTTTTGTGAAAATCAGTCATTAATAGCAAGTTTTTAAAAATTACCTCAAAAAATCACATACAAATTAAAAGTTAAATTTTATGTATTCAGTACGAAAGTCTAAACTAATCTACTACTAAATCGAAACTAAAAATGCGTTTTTGTCATTGAAATTATAAAAATTTCAGTTAAGATTAAAAACCAACGTTTTAATTAGAATTTTACAGGTAATATATGCTCGAAACTATTTCTTCACTTTAGCCTTGAATATTTAAGCACCACGGATACCTGGCACTCTTGACAAACATTTTTCATTTAAAAGCTTGAGAAGTTTTCTAATTGTTGCTTTTGAGTCTTGCCATGTTACGACCGGCTAGCCGTTTCAACGAAGCACCGAAACTTGATGATCTTCTTCATAAGCTTTGACTCAATCTCTCTGATTTCTCTTAGAATTCTGAGTCCAGGTAATCTTTCATACTCATAGAGCATTAGCTTGGCACTGGCTGATCGAATATGGTCACGTAGATTGAGATTTGTGTTCTTTCATTATCAAACGTGCATACTTCAGTGAGTCCATTAGGTACTGCTAAGAAACCTTTCCACCAGCAGATCACCAGGTGAATTTAAGAAGGCTAAGTAAGCTCGGTTTAGCTGATGACACTTATTAAATAAGTGCATCAAGAGAATGCCACGCCCACGCCTTCAGCACCAGCCACTTTCCAAGTAAATAGCCACTGTCGATCCACAAACGAAGGCATCATCATTTTGAAGTCAAGTCCATACCTTCGGGGAGAAATGCCTTTAAGATAGGCAATAACATCACTAAGTCCGTGCAATATGGGAATCGTCTATGTCCTATTTTGTTATCGATTCCATCTGGATATCAAAAATTAAAGCAAAATATAAGTATATTTATATATTATTTATATATTATATAGGAACGGAGGTGCTTCCTTATGTCTATAGCAAAAACATTATGTTATTTTTTTTACCATTTAATGAGTGTAAAAATCGTCGTATCCTTTTAAATTTTCGGGCTACATTCACCAAATTCGTTGGGACTATATGTAGGTAGTGACATCACCTAAGGAATTGCAAGAAAACACTTCGCAATAATCTGAATCTTTGACAATTTTAAGGCTACAGTCATAAAATTTGGTTGGAAGTTGGGTGGCGGGATGCATCACAAGCCACCCATATAAGTCACCATGTTTGGTGATATCCCCGAAAGATCTAAATTAAAACATGGATGCCATACCCCACCCTATGGCTTTCCTTCTACAACGAAATTCGTTCCCATGTTTTCTCTTTGCCTGCAGAATCCTTACCATCCAGTTTTATGCTGGTATCAGAGTATATCGCAGTTGATTGCTGCAGAGTGCAACGCTTTTATTGCTTAATTATTCGTTTAATTGTTGACCATTCACACATGAACTCTGTACAAAAGATAAATTCTGTCGGCTTTGTCGGTACAGCTGTGCTAGTTTTCAGCTTATCTTTCATAATTAACCCAACCAAGCGTTTTTTGTTTTTTCCCATTTATTCGTTCTCCTTGAAAAATATTGAATATAAAAACTCTGAGATGGCGCATCTAACTTGTATGATACTTGCAGAACAATTGTAAGAAAATGTTTTTTGCTGATGCGAAGTGCCTAGATCCCTGTACGAAGGGCTGTACGGCTCGATGCACATATCGGAATTATTTTATACAAAAAAATAGTTTTAGTGCATAAAAAGAAGTAGTTTTATGAAAAAGCTAGGATTGAGGCAGCTAAACAAGTTACTCTGTATGAAAATCGTTTAATTTTTGGAAAACTATGTATTAAAACGAGTTTATTTCCATTTTGTCTGCTGTTGCTTCTCTTTTATCTTTAGTTTTCCTCTTTACCCATTTGCATTCTCGTGACGTGAATTATAGCAAAGGTTGATGCACTATAAAGCTGAATCTGCGCTAAGTATTTTTTGGAGCTTGTTTCTGGCTATGTACATATAAATACATGCATACATATAGTATTTATCTTTGTTACATTTTTTCGCTTGCTGTCGCTGTTCATCTGCAATCCTTGTATCCACATTTTGCTGGCGGATCTCGCGAATTCACATTCGCACTGGAAAAACTTGTTTGCTGTTGTTGCACTTTTGTTGTTGTTGTCGTTTGCTTTTGCTGATGACGATCAAAGCCAATAGCAAAACCAATTTGAGCCGCTTCTCACGTTTCCCAATCACTTGGCACGGCCATTATTGAAAGTTTTTCGAGCTCATACAAAAAGCTTGTGTTTGTGTGTGTGTGTGCGTGCGTTTGGGTGTCTGTTAGTGTGAGTTAGCTGTCTATTTAAATATGTATACAGCTGCAGTCACATGTGATTTTCCTAAAATCAATAACAGGTTTTTGGGCTCCAGCTTAGGCTCTGACTCTTGCTTGGCCAGTTTTGTCTCGTCTTGGCCGGGCCAAGCCTGGCCTGGCCAATTTGAACGACTGCAGCAGAAAGTTTTCAGAGTGCTATTTTTTCTTCTTCGCTTTTTTTGGGCCCGGGGCTCATTGAAGTGCAGCCAAGTTGCGGTTCAGAAATATGCGGATGACAAGCGGCCAAATGCTATCGCTGCAGTTTCAGCTTTGGCTCAAGCTCCAGCTCTCTCCCTCTCTCTCTCTCTCTCTCTCTTTCTCTCTCTTTCTCTCTCTTTCTCTCTCTGTTTCTCTTTCTCTCTCTCTCTCTCTCTTTCTCTCTCTCTTTTTCTCGATGGCTATCTGCACTCGAGTATGGGTTCGTTACGGGCTAGCAACGTCATTGCAAACACTTAAATTGCTCCGTCATCATCGGGTGCATTCCAAGTGCCAGGTTCTGTTGTGGCCCACATTGGCTAACAAATGACCAGTTCTTGCGGCCGGCTGGGGAACTTGGCTTAAATGGCGTGCCATTGCTACACTGCAAACAGTTACACTTACATTTTGGTGATAAGACGAAAGGCTTGCTTTTTCAAGGGATCAAATTATAGCTTATTTTATACGGATAGTAAGAATTTATAATTCGTTTCTTTGATATGTCAAAGATGATTAAACTGGGCTATAACTGCTAAGCGAGCTGACTGCACTTGACAAAAATCCTGCAGACTCTTTGCCCAATACAAATATTACATTTAATTCTATGTTATTTACTCATAGGGTAAGCAAAAAAAAAAAAAAAACTATAGATAAAAAGCGTGTTCTTCAAATTAGTTTCTTAGCAATTTCTTGTTTTTTTTTTTTAACAACTTCTAAACTTAGTACCAAAAATGCATATGACGAACCAAACTTTTGCTTTTGTTTCTGTGAGTAAGCAATAACAAAAAAATAAAAATAAATAAATAAAAGATCGCGTTCGTGTTTTTAAGCTCTAAGAAAAAGGCATACATTCATTAATGCAACTTAAATAAAGGAAAACTGTTGGGTAAATTTGTAAAGAATCTGTTAATTGTAACCGAGTTTGTATTGATCTTGGAAAAAAAGAACGAATTCAAGATAATATGATACATCTAGGAATGAAATGCACTGCAACATTCTTAACGGAAGCAGAGTGAAAATATATTATTAATAAATATTGTGTTATTAAATACATTTATATAAATATAAGCTATCTGCTTTTGATCAAAATAAAAACTACATTTTTGATTATAAATTTTTAGCTTATATAGCTATAAAATTAATTTTATTCTGTTTAGTAATACCAAAGAGCATTAATTTTAAAGGGTTTGCAATTACCAAAAGAGCTTAAAATAAAAATGTTATAGCTATCGGTTCTTAGCGTTTACCTTACTCTGTATACCACAACAGATAGTTGCCCTTTGCCTTCTGTTTGTTTACATATGAAATTGCAAAAGCAGTCGAGAATATAAAGAGTGGGGGGTAAATTCTCAGCTACCCAAAATTAAACTTCGCAACAAGTATGTCATAGCAATTACGAAGAACTTAATAAAGCTGATTCGGCTCAATGGTTTTGTACCTTAAACTTAAAGTTTAAGTTTCTAAAAATAATATTAATGTTACACATATTCCAAGTAGATACAGTACTTAAACTATTTTACCCTAACATATGAAATGGTTAAAAATAAGGGTATTGTGGCATTGTTTAGTGTACGTAATGCCTTAGCCCTACGCACATCAAGTTTGTTAAATCATTTAAATATTTAAACTTGAAAATTTTGAAAATTGGTTCTGAAAACCGGTGGAGAAACACCAAATATTGAAGCATTACTGATAATAACAAGTAAGAAGGCTCTAGTCGAGAAATCCCGAATAGGACATACCCTTAACCCGATAGGTTATGCTTACAGTAACTTGTGTGTATTTATTCAGTGACCAATATAACCAAACTTCAAACTGCGATATCTCTGGTGTTTCTTAACCGATTTTATTCAAATATTTTTAAATGTTCATTATTTTATCCATAGTTTCAAACCTTATTTTCAGAATTTTGAAATTCATTATTTTGTTGTTATCGATCACATGTGTATATCGGAAACCAGAAGTGCTATCGATAGTTTGAAACAAACTTGATCTGCTTATGGAGTAGGAGATCTTAAGTTTCAAATTTGAAGTCTCTAGCTCTGATAGTCTCTGAGATCGGCGCGTTCATACAGACAGACAGACAGACGGACAGACAGACAGACAGACAGACAGACAGACAGACGGACAGACGGACAGACGGACAGACGGACAGACAGACAGACATGGCTAGATCGACTCGGCTGTTGATGCTGATCAAGAATATATATACTTTATAGAGTCGGAGATGCTTCAATCTGTCTGTTACATACATTTGCACAAAACCATTATACCCTTATTTACCCATTTTATGGGTTAAGGGTATAAAAAAGACTTAAGCTTCTATTAGCAGTTGCCGCCATATAAAATGTAGGCTTAATGCAAATGATTTGTTCAAAGAAATTACTAGGTGGTTTATTTCCTCATGTCATCTAAAAGACAATGCAAGCAATTGTATTTGTGTATGATCAAAAGTGGATTGGCAAGAAAGGCATATAAAAATACTGTAAGCCAAAATGATAATAAATACATGAACATCAACTGTAAAACCTGTTCCTGCATAAACCAAAAAAAATGCGACAGCCGAAGGAGGATCGCATGGCGTCGATTTGACATTTTGTCGCCTTAGGCAAGGCAGTGTTGCCAATTCAGCTATTTTCTAGCCAGATTTGGCTATTTTCAGACGTCGTCAGCCGGAGACTCTTGAAATTTGCAGGTGCCTGCAATTCTGGCTATTTTTCAACTTATTTAGCTATTATTCAGCTATTTCGAAAAATATACTATTTAATACCTAATTCCTACTGTAAGTTAATTTAGACGCTTGCATTTGGTCACATTCAATGTATTTTTTTTAACTATCTAGCATCTCGATAGCGAATACCACCAGCCCTGTTTATTGCATACCGATTGCAAAATTTACGCGCTTGCCGTCACTATTTTTTTTTTTCTATTTTTTAAGCTAGTTTTTAAAAAAAGTTTGCTATTTTCAGCTATTTTTAACATTGGCTTCAGCTACTTTCTTGAAGTGAGAGTTGGCAACACTGCTGGGCTGTGCTGCTTCAAGTATTCTGTGCCAAATAAGTGGCTAAAACTTATTGAAACAAATGAATCCTATAATTCAAATGAATCATGTGATGAGGGTATTCATTTAAATACATTCATTGACGAATAAATGCCTAATTTAAACCAATTTTTTTGCTATTTTTTAAGCTAGTTTTTAAATAAATTTAGCTATTTTCAGCTATTTTTAACATTGGCTTCAGCTACTTTCTTGAAGTGAGAGTTGGCAACACTGGGCACCTGCAAATTTCAAGAGTCTCCGGCTGACGACGTCTGAAAATAGCCAAATCTGGCTAGAAAATAGCTGAATTGGCAACACTGGCCCGCACAAGCAAAACATTGTCGTAGAGGAGCACGAAGCGAAGCGAAGCAGTGTTCGGCTGCACAACGAAGCGGCCGCCAAAGCGCTGAGCTGAGCTTAGTTTGCAGTCAGCACACAGTCAGTCTTTGATCCAAACTCAGAGCGCCAAGTCTACGGTATAACTTGTAAGCTGTGTGTATCGCGAGTTGAGCACCGAACACAAAGTCGAATATCGAAGTCGAAGTCGAAACACATCGTGTTGCGGTGCGAAACTGTGCGTGAAATTGGTAAAAAAAAGCAACACAAACCGAAACTGAAAACAAAAATCGATGCAAAACGAAACGGAGCGGGCGCAGTTTACAAACCCAACATACCTCAAGACCATTGAATTGTGATTTGTTGCTTATGTTGTTATTTCCAACTTTTTTTGTTTTGATTTTTTTATATATGTATATGTATTTGTTTAATATGCCTTCCCCGAATTTGTTTTTTATTTATTGATCATTTTGCTCAATCAATTAAAATTTATTGCAAATTTTTATTTTATTATTTGCATGTGTGTCTTGTGTGTGATAACATTTATATGTGCGTGCTATTTTTTATAGTTTTGTCTTCTTTTTGTTTGTACTGTTAAAGACACAGCTCTAAAAATTCGATATTTTTTTTTTGCTTTTTATATTGAATAGTTAAATATTGATGTGATACTGTATTGAGCGGTGCTAAACGGTGTGAAGCCAAATACGAATATCTAAGAATCAAACTTGATCTTGATTGCTGCACGCGAAACTAATCAAGGGTAAGTCCACCACAACTCTACTATTGATATACACCCAGTAAACCAAAAAGCGGACATTAAGCTAAAACGGTATCAAAACGGTGCTTCCGAATTTACGGCATGAAAGAAGACCGTTTTCATACTGTTTTAAATGCACGAAATCTGATATTTCTTTTGCTGCCGACGCGCTGTTCTAACTGAACGAACACTTTTTTTCGTTCTAACGGTAAAAAATACGAAGTTACGTTAATTCTTTCGTTAAGTGTTACGATTACGTTCCATTTGCATTTTCCGATTTCGTTACTACAAAGCGTAACGTTTTCGGCAAGTCGATTTGTCAGCTGCCATACAGTGCACGGACCGCATTCGGTGCCGGAAACGGAAAGATTTTACGGGTTGTCGGAACGAAAACGGAGCGGAATCGCAACGCTTGGTTTATTGGGCATACATATATACCAACATGAGCACTACCCCAATAAACCAAGCGTTGCGATTCCGCTCCGTTTTCGTTCCGACAACCCGTAAAATCTATCCGTTTCCGGCACCGAATGCGGTCCGTGCACTGTATGGCAGCTGACAAATCGACTTGCCGAAAACGTTACGCTTTGTAGTAACGAAATCGGAAAATGCAAATGGAACGTAATCGTAACACTTAACGAAAGAATTAACGTAACTTCGTATTTTTTACCGTTAGAACGAAAAAAGTGTTCGTTCAGTTAGAACAGCGTGTCGGCAGCAAAAGAAATATCAGATTTCGTGCATTTAAAACAGTATGAAAACGGTCTTCTTTCATGCCGTAAATTGGGAAGCCCCGTTTTGATACCGTTTTAGCGGAATGTCCGCTTTTTGGTTTACTGGGACGACATACATATAATAATTATCTTACGGGTCAGTTCAATTCAATGTCAATGGGCTGTGACACTCACTTTCAAAGACACTCAACGTACCATTGATCGTTATAAGCACTTGTGCATTCAAGCAAAACATATCGATAAATCAATTGGCATTTTTCCTGTCTATGCTTTCAAACTGAAACTGTCATAACTGCATTTAAATACATATGAGCTGCAAATCATATATCTTTCTCTTATTTTTTTTTATTTACAAAACTTTTGCTTTAAACTTACAGACAGAAGGAAGTATATCTAGCTTTTGTAAAGTGTCCATTAACAGCGGGATCGATATAGCTATATATTCCTCGGTCTGTCTGTCTGCATAAGCCCATCGATTTTAGTAACTATTTATAGTGGCAGGACTTCAGATTTAAAACAAAATCTTGCTATAGCTCTAGGCAGATCAAGTTTGTTTTAACATATCTAAAATCTTCAATTTTTTAATTTAGTTCTAAAACTAATGTCTGAAAGTAATGTTTAAAATTCAAATAATATCTATTGGTTTTAAGTCAAGTATGAAGCGTTTTCTACATGAAAGCATTGATGGCAGGCGAAAAAATGATGGCTTAGGGTATCTTTTAGTCGGGAATTCTCGTCTAGATTCTTCTATCGTGTTTTGAAAAGCTTAAGTCATTGGTTAATCAAATAATGTGATAATATATTGCCTCCCCATGCTACCCTTCTCTACCTATTAATATTCAAAAGAATCGCGTCAGTTATTTTACATATTTACATAAAAAAAAGAGAGGAGGTGTGGGGTAAAACTCCCATGCGGAATGCCAACGTTGCCCTCAAAACAAAAAAATCGTGTTGCGCTCGTGCCAAATCGCTCAAAGCCATCAATCTTAAAACAACAATCATACCCAATACCTGTTGTATGTGTATGCAAATGAATATGTGTTACAAAAAACAAAAGCAAAAAATATATATAAATAAACAAATACAACACAGTTTTTTCGACAGTTCTTGTTTTAAAATCTTGAAGTCAGCAACACAGACATATACTTATGTATGTCAATCAGAAATATTCGATTCCTAAATACCCTATACAAAATCGTAATTTGCAAACTTCCTATTGTCTTATTGCTAACTCTTTAATTGTATTTTTTTCATAACAATATTTCTTTAAAAAAAAAAATAAGACCAACATTTTAACAGAAAACAAGTAAGCATGCTCCAGTCTAGAAATATATAGTATACCCTGCACCCCTATGCTTATTTTCCATATCTCCGGTGTTTTCCAACCAACTTTAATATAGATTGCTTAGTTCTTTAATTTTTGTGTGTAGTATCAAAGGCATTTTTTACTGATTCAGACAGACGGACATGCTGATAAAGAGTACTAATATACATTTTACGGGGTCGAATATGCTTCTTTCTGTCTGATGCAAGCCATTGCTTAAAACCATTTTACCCTTTTTTACCCATTTTATGGGTTAAGGGCATAAAAATGAAAATGAACAGTTAAGTCATATATTATTACTAAAACTGCTAACTATATATATATATCTGTGGTCACATGGAAGAGTAGCTTAAGTCGACTTAAGCGCGAATTGAGTTATTGCAATAGGAGGTATATAGATGTTAAAGCGCAAAAATCTGTTTAATCAGTTTTGAAAAATAATGTTTCTTCACAAAATTATGTTCGTTTACTTTTTAGCTTTTAGCTTAAAAATTGGCGATATCTCAAAACTTCAATTTTCGACTTAAGCTACTCTTCCATGTGACCACAGATATATATATATATATATATATATATATATATATATATATATATATATATATATAGTATATATACAACAACTGTGCTTTTATAAAAGATCAGAATGACAAATGAACTTGAACAATATTTTACTATAACACCTGCTTTATGAATAAAGAACTTATCAAATGATGTCTTTAGATTAGGTCATACCTGATGAAAAATATGTCTATTCATATGCATAAGTGTACGAACGTATACATACATAGCTTGAGCTTTAATCTTATTCAGCACTTCACACATTTCTCCTAAAAACTTTGCCGACATTTTGATATTTACAAGACAATTCAAACCCTAAGATATCTAATTTCACGCACAAACGACGAGGCGACAAACAAGACAAAAAAGAAAAAAAAAAACAAGTAAAAACGTTGCAGTCGGACGCAACCGACTGCGATATACTTTGATACCAGTTTACATAGCTGTTTTAAGGATTCCTAGTGCAAATAGTAATATATGAGGGCTTTGGGTATAAAAATCAGGCAGAAGGGGTAGGCATGACATTTATCTGTGGCGGATGGCACTTTCTATCCTCCTACCAAGTTTGAAGACTCTAGCGCAAAAACCGACAAAGATATAGAGGTGGGCGGTATAAGTGGGCGTGGCATAAACAATTTTATGCACACCTGTTTCGGATGTTACAACCAATGTTCATTCCAAATTTGGTGACTCTAGCCCAAAAACTAAGAAAGATATAGAGGTGGGCGGTATAAGTGGGCGTGGCATCCAAAACATTGATGCAGATCTGTTACGGATGTCACTACCAATGTTCATACCAAATTTGGTGACTAGCTTAAAAACTGACGAAGATACATGCCTTCCGGTTTTTTTTAGGGCGGTGGGGCATGTCCCGTTGTTTGGGGGCGTGGCATCCAATGTTTTGATGCATTACTTTGTCAGATGTCAACATCTACCTTCATGTCAATTTTGGTGGCAATAGCTTGAAAACTGTAGAAGATACAGGCATTTTTGTTTATAATTTGAGGGGGGCTGGGGGCGGAACAGGTGGGCGTGGCAACCAAACTTTTGATGCAGTTTTTTGAGGAATGTCACCAGCTATCTTGCCATCAAATTTGGTGACTCTATCTACTAAAATGTGGGATATATATGTGTTTTATCGATTTGCACTTCGAGGTGTATCGACTTGTTATCGATTTCCCAGGCCCCCTGAGGTCGTAGAGCCCTAGATTTAACACTTTGTCTGACGAAGACATATACCAAGATATTTGCAAAGTTGCAAGGCTCTAGCTTTAAGGGTGTCGAAAAAAGTTGCGTTCATACGGACAGACGGACAGACACCATGACGGACATTGCACAAACCCAATATACTATGATACCTTTGGTATCAAAGTATAACAAGAAAGAAGTCTCTAGTCGAGAAATCCCAACTAGGACATACCCTTAACCCCATCGTATCGTGTACAGTCATTTACGTCTATTCTTCCAGTGACCAACATGACTAAAATAACAAAATTTCAATCTGCGATATCTTCGGTGTTTCTTAAAAAAATTTTTTTGAAATGTTCATTATTGTATTAATAGCTTGAAACCTCGTTTTTAAAATTTTGAAATTCAAGAATTTTTTGTTATCGATCACATGTGTATATCGGAAACCAGAAGTGTTATCGAAAATTTGAAACAAACTTGATCTGGCTATGGTATAGGAGAGCTTTAGTTTCAAGTTTGAAGTCTCTATCTCTAATAGTCTCTGAGATCGGCGCGTTCATACAGACAGACAGACAGACAGACAGACATGGCTAGATCGACTCGGCTGTTGATGCTGATCAAGAATATATATACTTTATGGGGTCGAAGATGCTTCCTTCTGTCTGTTACATACATTTGCACAAAACCATTATACCCTTATTTACCCATTTTATGGGTTAAGGGTATAAAAACAGAAACCAAATGAAAAAAGAAGAAAAAATAAACAAACAGAGTAAGCTTAAAAAGTAGACAAGTCTTAAATATGGAAACCAAAAAGACAGCATCAATTTATGCATAACTAAACATTTTAGGCTTTTGTACTACCTAAACATATATATATTCATATATGAATACATGTATATGTCTATATCTGAATCTTATAAATGTGTCTGACCGCTTACGTACAATCCAAAACTATTTTACGTCTTGTCTTGATTTTTGTGAATCTTACAAAGTGAGTGTTAGAGGCGGCGGTCTAGTGTGAAGACTGGAAGTAGACCACCAAAGATGTGTCTCAGCGTATATGTACGATATGTATGTAGTACATACACACTGAGCCATTAACATTCAGCTTTATCTTTGTCCAAGCTCGTAAAAGAAATAAAAGCTAAAACTTGAAATTCAAATGTTTTTGGCTAATTAGTCGTTTTAGATTAAGGCTTATGATATTTAAAGGCTCATCGCTTTATACAATAGTGCGGCTTAGACCAATAAGTACGTTCAATAAGAGAGCTGTTTCTTTAAGGTTGTGGGTCAACTACAAATGCCATGACTAATAGATCCTGATATTGTTGTTGGTAGATTCTTT
Organism: Scaptomyza pallida; assembly: GCA_018152965.1. Lineage (NCBI taxonomy): Eukaryota > Metazoa > Arthropoda > Insecta > Diptera > Drosophilidae > Scaptomyza > Scaptomyza pallida. The sequence goes on along the minus strand of JAECXP010000019.1, from coordinate 2,582,014 downwards.
TTACTCTGCTGAATGTTTGTTATTGTTAATGTGAGTTTTGTAGCCAAGCACTAAGTACTACTAAGTACATGTTCGACAATTGAAAGAAGTGAAAGCGCAGCTTTAATTATAGCTAATGTCTGGCATGGTTGGCTTACTAGTTGTTTTGCTTTCGATGGTTGTTATTGCTGGTGCAGCAGATCTGGCTATTAGCCAGTTTTTGCAAATCATCCAACTCCAATTCCCATGCACTTGCCATCAACTTATGCACTCATGCGCTCGAAATTCCAAGCGGCTGTCAAGTCAAACTGTCTCTCTTTCTCTCTTAGAAAAAGTTCAAACATGGCAAGTACTGGAAGAAAAAACATAGCAACATCAAATAACAAAGCGCAAAATGAATAAAGAAAAACAAGTAAGAAGGCTCTAGTCGAGAAATCCCGACTAAGACATACCCTTAACCCCATACGTAACGCTTACAGTCATTTGTGTGTATTTACCCAGTGACCAATATGACCAAACTTCAAACTGCAATATATCCGGTGTTTCTAAACCAATTTTGATCAAATTTTTTTAAATGTTCATTATTTTATCTGTAGTTTCAAACCTCATTTTCACAATTTTGAAATTCAAGAATTTTTTGTTATCGATCACATGTGTATATCGGAAACCAGAAGTGTTATCGAAATTTTAAAGCAAACTTGATCTGCTTATAGTATAGGAGAGTTTAAGTTTCAAGTTTGAAGTCTCTAGCTCTTATAGTCTCTGAGATCGGCGCGTTCATACAGACGGACAGACGGACAGACAGACGGACAGACGGACATGGCTAGATCGACTCGGCTGTTGATGCTGATCAAGAATATATATACTTTATGGGGTTGGAGATGTTTCCTTCTGTCTGTTACATACATTTGCACAAAACCATTATACCCTTATTTACCCATTTTATGGGTTAAGGGTATAATTAAAAAAAAAACAATATTTAAAAAAAAGTGAAATTGCAAATCGAACAACGTTGCCAACGACACTGGCCATATTTGGTGGAAAGCCACAAAAGTTATACCTAGTAGGACGCTTGAGTGGCTTAAAGCAGCTGCTGCAAGCAACCAGCTTTAACTGGAGTCCGGAATCGGAATTGAATTCAAGTCCGCAAGTTATTTGGTTGCAATCCATAAACAAACAAAAAACCATTGAAGTATATGCATACCTAATTAATATTAATTTTGTCTGAAACATCCAAATTTTATATTTGTTTTTACACAAATGGTGAACAAGTTTTTATGAGATAAATAGTTTTTGAATCATAAAATATTATATTATTATAATAAATCTAACGTTATATGTGGTATAAATATTTTATTATATTTTTAATTTCGGTTTCACTTTAATTGGCCGATTGCATATACATACATTATAAAACAAGTAAAAACGTTGCAGTCGGACGCAACCGACTGCGATATACTTTGATACCAGTTTACATAGCTCTTTTAAGGATTCCTAGTGCAAATAGTAATATATGAGGGCTTTGGGTATAAAAATCAGGCAGAAGGGGTAGGCATGACATTTATCTGTGGCGGATGGCACTTTCTATCCTCCTACCAAGTTTGGAGACTCTAGCGCAAAAACCGACAAAGATATAGAGGTGGGCGGTATAAGTGGGCGTGGCATCCAAAATTTGTATGCACACCTGTTACGGATGTCACTACCAATGTCCATACCAAATTTGGTGACTCTAGCCCAAAAACTAAGAAAGATACAGAGGTGGGCGGTATAAGTGGGCGTGGCATCCAAAATTTGTATGCACACCTGTTACGGATGTCACTACCAATGTCCATACCAAATTTGGTGACTCTAGCCCAAAAACTAAGAAAGATATAGAGGTGGGCGGTATAAGTGGGCGTGGCATCCAAAATTTGTATGCACACCTGTTACGGATGTCACTACCAATGTCCATACCAAATTTGGTGACTCTAGCCCAAAAACTAAGAAAGATACAGAGGTGGGCGGTATAAGTGGGCGTGGCATCCAAAACATTGATGCTGATGTGTTACGGATGTCACTACCAATGTTCATACCAAATTTGGTGACTCTAGCTTAAAAACTGACAGAGATACATGCATTCCGGTTTTTATTAGGGCGGTGGGGCATATCCTGTTATTTGGGGGCGTGGCATCCAAAGTTTTGATGCATAACTTTGTCAGATGTCAACATCTACCTTCATGTCAATTTTGGTGGCAATAGCTTGAAAACTGTAGAAGATACAAGCATTTGTGTTTATAATTGGAGGGGGGCTGGGGGCGGAACAGGTGGGCGTGGCATCCAAACTTTTAATGCAATTTTTTGGGGAATGTCATCAGCTATCTTGCCATCAAATTTGGTGACTCTAGCTTAAAACTGGCGAAGATACATGCATTCCGGTTTTTATTAGGGAGGTGGGGCATATCCCGTTATTTGGGGGCGTGGCATCCAAAGTTTTGATGCATATCTGTGTCAGATGTCAGCATCTACCTTCATGTCAAATTTGGTGGCTATAGCTTCAAAACTGTAGAAGATACAGGCTTTTTTGTTTATAATTTAAGAGGGGCTGGGGGCGGAACAGGTGGGCGTGGCATCCAATCTTTTAATGCAGTTTTTTGGGAAATGTCATCGGCTATCTTGCCCCCAAATTTGGTGACTCTAGCTGATAAAATGTGGGATATATTTGTGTTTTATCGATTCGCACATCGAGGTGTATCGACTTGTTATCGATTTCCCAGGCCCCCTGAGGTCGTAGAGCCCTACATTTAACACTTTGTCTGACGAAGGCATGTACCAAGATATTTGCAAAGTTGCAAGGCTCTAGCTTCAAGGGTGTCGAAAAAAGTTGCGTTCATACGGACAGACGGACAGATGGACAGACGGACGGACGGACGGGCAGACACCATGACGGACATTGCACAAACCCAATATACTATGATACCTTTGGTATCAAAGTATAAAAATAAAACATTCACACTTAAATAAAACTTCACTTCGTGACACACTTATTTAAGCCTCTCGCAAGGGTATAGCAAGAAAACTTAAGGCATAAGAAATAAGCAAAATGCATTTAAACAAAAAGTTTGCAATTTAAATTCCAGAGACGTGTGCACAGTTTTTGAACTTTGGCAGCTCCCAAAAATATGCGATTTAAGTGCCGCTTAAAATTAAAAGTCAAACAAAACATTTGATTGTTAACAGAAATTTTCAATGTTATTTTTAAGTGTTTTGTGGTTGCTTTCTTGTTTTCTAGCTTTTCTGTTTATACCTTAAGATATATACTACTAACACATGTGTTATAAATAAAAAAAAGTTTTTAAAACTGTTGATTTCTAAAGATTTTTATTAAAGAAAAGCCATACAATTTACTTACGTATGTATATAAAGAATCTACTAAGCCACAAATAAAATTATGCTTATAATTTAATATTATAAAATATATTAATAAGTCAGATTAAAAGAGGAAAGATACTGTGATTCAATAATGCTTCTGGTATAAAGGAAGATAAATAGCTATATAACTTAAAAAATTTGGTGAGTTTGACCAAATAGCTGAGGTAGATATAGAGACCTTTGTTTTGGGTGGGCGTGGCATCCAAAACTGTTTGCTTATCTTTGATGGATGTCACCAAATATCTTTTTACCAACATTGTAAAGGGACAGTTCCGATTTAACAAGGTGTAAAAGCAGCAGAACAATAGAATTGGACCTGGTCTTCAAATTGAAGCACCCTTAAATGTAAAGTCGTTGTGTATCTTGGCACCCAATTCGGTGGCTTCAGCCTTAAAATTTGTGAAAATAGAGGCTTTTTTGTTATACCCTTAACCCATAAAATGGGTAAATAAGGGTATAATGGTTTTGTGCAAATGTATGTAACAGACAGAAGGAAACATCTCCGACCCCATAAAGTATATATATTCTTGATCAGCATCAACAGCCGAGTCGATCTAGCCATGTCTGTCTGTCCGTCTGTCTGTCTGTCTGTATGAACGCGCCGATCTCAGAGACTATAAGAGCTAGAGACTTCAAATTTGAAACTTAAGCTCTCCTAAACCATGAGAAGATCAAGTTTGTTTTGAATTTTCGATAACACTTCTGGTTTCCAATATACACATGTGATCGATAACAAAAAAATCTTCAATTTCAAAATTGTGAAAATGAGGTTTAAAACTATTGATAAAATAATGAACATTTAAAAAAATTTGGTCAAAATCGGTTAAGAAACACCGGAGATATCGCAGTTTGAAGTTTGGTCATATTGGTCACTGATTTAACACACATAAGTAACTGTAAGCGTTAAGTATCGGGTTAAGGGTATGTCCTAGTCGGGATTTCTCGACTAGAGCCTCTTACTTGTTTTTAAAATAAATTTGGTAGCTTTAGCTGTGCGGATGTTAAATATATATATATTTCTCGATTTTCAATAGTTGATTTTTTAAGCCCACTTATGAAAAAGACATGTGCAAAGCTTAAAGTCTCGATATGTTTAGGTGCTTGCCTCTGGACGTACAGACGATAAAACGGACGGATACCATAACGGACATTGCGCAAAACCACAATACATACTTCGGTATCAGAGTATAAAAACTTGGTTTTTTTCTTGACCCAACGTGACATTCGTGTTGTTTTTAAGTACAAATGTATTTATTATCGTTTTATTTAAAAAAATAAAAATAATAAAAAATATTAGGCCAATCGAGCTGTGCACCTGCCTTAAAGCAAATAGTAAGCAGCTTAAACTGATTGTTGAATGCAATTGTCGATTTAGAAATAGAAGTGCCTCTAAAAAAACTGACTAAATAACAACAAACAATGGCACATTCGGCCAGAAATAAAAAAAGACGTAGTAAGATAAAACAATAATAATAAAAACAATTGCACGTTGAAAGTGGCACAAAGCAATTTTAAAGTTGAATGGAGCGTTAAGTTTTTCAACTGCATTTGCAATGGACTTGCAGACAGCTAATAAACAGAAGAAACGAAAACAAGAAAGAAGGCTCTAGTCGAGAAATCCCGACTAGGACATACCCTTAGCCCCATACGTATTGTGTACAGTCTTTTGTGTGTATTTACCCAGTGACCAATATGGCAAAAATGACAAAATTTAAATCTACGATATCTTCGGTGTTTCTCAACCGATTTTGATCAAATTGATATGTATTTGATATGTTCATTATTTTATCAATGGTTTGAAACCTCGTTTTTACAATTTTGAAATTCAAGAATTTTTTGTTATCGATCACATGTGTATATCGGAAACCAGAAGTGTTATCGAAAATTTAAAGCAAACTTGATCTGCTTATGGTTTAGGAGAGTTTATGTTTCAAGTTTGAGCTCTCTAGCTCTTATAGTCTCTGAGATCGGCGCGTTAGTACAGACGGACAGACAGACAGACAGACGGACAGACAGACATGGCTAGATCGACTCGACTGTTGATACTGATCAAGAATATATATACTTTATGGGGTCGGAGATGCTTCCTTCTGTCTGTTACATACATTTGCACAAAACCATTATACCCTTATTTACCCATTTTATGGGTTAAGGGTATAAAAAACCAAAAAAAAAACAAAACAAAGTGCAATTAACATTGGTACACATTTTGTTTGATGAATGTTCCTTACTCGTAATAATAGCAGAAATTCCTATGTATAATAATGTAATATAATAATATTGCAAACAATTTTTTAAATATCTACATTAAACTTTAACCATAATTTTTTTTTTTAATATATCCCAAGGGAAATTGATATGTGACAAAATATATTTGTTTATGCCAGGAGCTGCGAAATAAAAAGGCGTTATAAAAGCAATAAGCAATTTATCTTGCATTCCGAACCATTCAAATGTATGTTTTTCGATAGTTTGCATAATTTTTTAATCATTATGGGAAGCGCTCATAAAACGCAAAATGAGACGCTCTTCATTAACATCTGAATGCGCCGAGGGGCGCTCAAAATGCGGTAACTCTTAGTAGTAATAGGCGGTTAAGCGAATGGTCGAAATGATACAAATTTACAAATTAAAACAACAACAGTTAAGATATACCATCAAATAAAGTAGATATGAACAACAAGAAAAATATCTTAAACATAATAATGCGAAACTGCCAAGCTGACATAAAGAGACACGACCATAAATCCAATAGCTCAATGAACTGGGCTCCGTAGCATGGTTCGAAAGCGAAACAAATAAGACGTAAACAAAACAACTTTATTTCAAGTGTCGCGACAGATGTAACAAAGGAAATGCACTTCGCAGTGCGATGAGCGTGTGAAAATAATCGAAAGTGGGTAAATAAAGCGAGGAGGGGGTTGGGATTTTGCTATTTCAACTGCTCCAAAGTATTACCTCATAAAATTCCATATGTGATAATGATAATGCGATTCGCTGTGACGTATGAGAGACATATCTTACATGGCGTATGCAATTGCATGTCATCCATTATCTAATGCGTGAACTGGACTACAATCATATATCTCGTAAAAAGAGACGACATTGTCGAACTTCTTTATACCCTGAATCCATGAATTGGGTTAAAACTAATAACACTCAAATCATTGTTTCTAAAAATTCACAACTTGTTTTGAAACAAGAGACAAAATGATGAAAATCTTATTAACATAAGCGTAATTTTCAGTTTCCACCATTTAAAGAAATAGCCAAGATTTTTTTTATTATTTAACTCTCATGGATCGTTTCAGACCGTATATTTTTATATATGTCATGCAGCTTGTTTTGCATTTTTATACTTTGATACCAAAGGTATCATAGTATATTGGGTTTGTGCAATGTCCGTCATGGTGTCCGTCCGTCTGTCCGTCTGTCCGTCTGTCTGTATGAACGCAACTTTTTTCGACACCCTTTAAGCTAGAGCCTTGAAACTTTGCAAATATCTTGGTACATGTCTTCGTCAGACAAAGTGTTAAATTTGGGGCTCTACGACCTCAGGGGGCCTGGGAAATCGATAACAAGTCGATACACCTCGATGTGCGAATCGATGAAACACAAAAATATCCCACATTTTAGCAGCTAGAGTCACCAAATTTGGGGGCAAGATAGCTGATGGCATTCCCCAAAAAATTGCATTAAAAGTTTGGATGCCACGCCCACCTATTCCGCCCCCACCCCCCTTAAATTATAAACAAAAATGCCTGTATCTTCTACAGTTTTGAAGCTATAGCCACCAAAATTGACATGAAGGTAGAAGCTGACATCTGACAAAGTTATGCATCAAAACTTTGGATGCCACGCCCCCAAATAACAGGATATGCCCCACCGCCCTAATAAAAACCGGAATGCATGTATCTCTGTCAGTTTTTAAGCTAGAGTCACCAAATTTGGTACGAACATTGGTAGTGACATCCGTAACACATCAGCATCAATGTTTTGGATGCCACGCCCACTTATACCGCCCACCTCTGTATCTTTCTTAGTTTTTGGGCTAGAGTCACCAAATTTGGTATGGACATTGGTAGTGACATCCGTAACAGGTGTGCATACAAATTTTGGATGCCACGCCCACTTATACCGCCCACCTCTATATCTTTCTTAGTTTTTAAGCTAGAGTCACCAAATTTGGTACGAACATTGGTAGTGACATCCGTAACACATCAGCATCAATGTTTTGGATGCCACGCCCACTTATACCGCCCACCTCTATATCTTTCTTAGTTTTTGGGCTAGTCACCAAATTTGGTATGGACATTGGTAGTGACATCCGTAACAGGTGTGCATACAAATTTTGGATGCCACGCCCACTTATACCGCCCACCTCTATATCTTTGTCGGTTTTTGCGCTAGAGTCTCCAAACTTGGTAGGAGGATAGAAAGTGCCATCCGCCACAGATAAATGTCATGCCTACCCCTTCTGCCTGATTTTTATACCCAAAGCCCTCATATATTACTATTTGCACTAGGAATCCTTAAAACAGCTATGTAAACTGGAATCAAAGTATATCGCAGTCGGTTGCGTCCGACTGCAACGTTTTTACTTGTTATTTTTGCGCTCAGTCTTTTTATCCTAAGATAACTGCACATTAAGTACCTATTAGAAGCATCATTTGTGTACAATTGGGCCAATGTCAGCACTGGTCATAAGTAGACTTACTCTCACAGCGCAAATTCTGAACTGTCGTTGCTTAAAGTCAACTGTCATGTTGAATCTTTAATCTTGAACCTAACTTGTCATCCGCTTGGATATGCTGTCATCGTCATTGTCATTGATAGTTATTAACGCCCGCGCTTAGCTCATGCCACCGATGATCTAATCAACGACCAGCCGGAGTTTCTTCACATTTCTGATGTGTGCTTTTTCTTGCAAATCTTCGACCCCATAAATTCAAAAAAGATCGGAACCTTTCAACAAACACCGAATTGATCGAAAATTTATACTGCTATTAAGTCAACAATAAATGCAAGTTCTGTATCTGGGTTCAAGTTATAGTTGAACTTTGTCGAGCCTTCATATTGTTATCATAACATCTAAACTTGAAACTGTCGAGGAAGATAACAGCTGTCCTAGGCTTGAGTCTCTGAAGTAGGTGTAGTCAAGGAGGTATTGTAACGATTTTCGACTACAGACAATGCGAATACAGCAGAGAAGATACAAAGGTAGAGACAACGATGACGACCGCAATGATGATGATGATGATGTTGATGTTGATGTTGTGGGTAAACGCCTCAAGAGTTCAGCGAACTTGGGGAAAATTGCTGAGTGTTTATCGCTGTTGATTTTAATGTTAATGTTCATGATCATCACAATAATCATGTTGCTGTTGCTGTGTCGTGCAGCTAAATACGTAAACAGAAAGCAGGGTAGACGACAAACAACGTCGTCACAAGCATCATTAAAAACATTGTTACTATCATCGTTATTATTAGCACCTTGAAATTCGCATTTCAAAGCAATTGCATTTCACTTAAAGTTTCTGAATTTCTTTGATTTAAACATTTGACTTAAAACGTTAAAAATATGATGCACTCTATGAGCAGTTTTGGCAAGTTTATTTTTTTTTAGGAAGCCAACATAATCGAAACTATTTCGATACATATACTTTCAAAACTGGTTATAATTAAAGGATTATTGTTAAAAATTGGCTCGTATTTATTTTATCTGTAATGGGTAATGGGTAAATGCCTCTAGATAGACGGACAGACTGACTGACACCATGATGGACATTGCACAAAACCAATACATATATGTACTTCTGTTACCTTTGGTATTAGCGTACAAAATGCTAACATACATACATTAAAATGCATATCATGAATCCCACCTACACATAGTTTGATTTACGGGTCGGAAAGAGCTGAGACGATCCCTCACAATCCGTATCACATACGATATCTGCATATTTTCAGCTTTTAAATTCGTTTTTGGGTACGCGAATTTAGGCCACATATATTGTGTTGGATTTTGTTAGCAGGGAAGGTGTTTCATGATGGGAAACAGGGTGAAGGAAGGGGAAGCTTAAAATTTGCGCTCTCCAATTCAAAAGCGGTGCGTGTCTAAAATGTGTTAAACAGAAAGAAATCGCCAAACAAGTAAGCAAACGAGCCCGAAAGTCAAAGCCAAACCAAAATAACAACAAAAATAGAAAACAACAACTTTATAAATTTCGCTGAGCTATGCGATTGTCTGTCCATATATGAGACTTATAGCTGGATAAACTATAAACATACAAATATAGTATGTAAATGATTGGTCAATAGCCAAATACTCAAATGTATACTCTATGTAGTAGTAGCTAAAGAAGGGGACAAATATTGAAAATGTGTGCTACAAGCTTAATTCACATAAAAATAGTTGAGGTAAAGTTAACAAGTAGTGCTTCTGACATTTTAAAGTAATATAATAAGGTTTTAAGCATGTTTAGGTTGCAACTTTGTTTCGACTCAATGCGTTCTGACTTTAATAAAAAAAAAACACTTCTTCTGTATAAATCTTCAAGAGTTAAAAATAAAGCTTTTTTTAAAGCAATTGCTGTGGTAAAGAGTTGGGGCACAAACTAATGGGGCTACATTTGTTTTGTTTTTCACGTTTCACATTTTTCGTCTCGGTTTCATTTCGTTTGCGCCAATCATAACTTTTTTTCATTCGTTTTTTTTTAGTTCGCTCTTTTTCATTGATTCTTTAATTAGGCAATTAGCTGCATTCGTGCGACCAGTTGCAATTCGAACTCGAAAGCCGTATACGTATATTTATACACATACATAGAAATTTTTTAATGTACCATGAAGACACAGCTAGCAATTGGCAATTGCAAACTTACGCTGCGGTTCGGCAAGTGTTGATTTTTCACTTTTCATATGTTGCGTTTTTTCACTACACTTAACGAACAATTTTCGCTATTTACCCAATAATTCAATGGAATTTAAAATAGATTTGGCGGTTATAAGACCTCACTGGTGTAATTGCTTAAAATATGTAGAAGTACTAATCTTTATTAAGTTCAAATATGTATACACATATAAATATTTATTTATTTATTTCTTTTTTACCAGATCAATGAACGTTATTATGGCTAGTTTCTTTATTTTTGCTGGTCTTATATAAGCCTGAACTCACCATTATATGTTGCTGCAATGGAAACTATTTATCACCTGAGCTTAGCTTTTGATTTATTAATTTCTTGCATTGTTCAATATAAGCTGATAGATTTTTTATCTTAACTTAAAAAAGCCAAACTGCTTACGGTTGAAACAATAATTTACATAAGCATTTAGATGATGATTATTTTTTATAATATTCCCCCATATGAAAGCCTTAATCATATTTAAGCATGCATTTTAAAGAACTTCTTTTTTTGCCTTAGCATTTCTTTCACAATTGCATATTTGGTATGATTTGTACACACAAGTGTATTAACAAGTTATTTCCTAGACATACCGTTGTCCGTCAAATAACGCACTTTAATACACTAATTTAAGCAACGAATCAATCATCAGTGGCAGATCATCGAACTAAGAGTGTAATGTGAAATTGCAAAAGTTAATAAAACGCCTTTCTAAAGACATTAGTATGAAGTTCACTGTACGTATACGCAATATGTGATGATAAATAAGCATCCGTAGCCAGCCTTGTGGATATATAGATACATACATATGCATATGATTATGGATGCGAGACATGGCTGACATATTTGGGTTGAATGTTAAAAAACAGCAACAACAAAACAACATCAGCAACAATCACAATGAATGCTACAACAGCAATTGCGCTGCTGCTGCTGATGCTTAAATAGCCACAACAAATCAGTAAATGTCGTAATTAACATATTTTGTAGGTATGCACACACCTGTTTCTGTGTGTATATGCGCATGCGCGCGCGCATGTGTGTGTGTGTGTGTGTGTATAACACACCCAGCACAGCATGGCTGCCATGAAGCCATAAAACAATCGCACACAAACAATATTTATGTATATAGTATATACAACACAACGTAAGTAGACTTGGTGAGTAATACACCATTTTGACATGAAACCAAAGAAACAATAAACGTTTGTTAAACATATAAGCCATATAAACAAGTTAGAAGGCTCTACTCAATAAATCTCGACTAGGACATACCCTTAACCCGTTACGTAACGCGTACAGTCATTTGTGTGTATTGAAACGAACAAACTTCAAGCTGCGATATCTCCGGTGTTCTTAACCGATTTTGATCAATTTTTTTCAAACTTTTATTATTTTATTCATACCTCAAGCCTCGTTTTCAGAATTTTGAAACTCAAGATTTTTTTGTTATCGATCACATTTGTATATCGAGAACCAGAAGTATTATCGATAATATGAAACAAACTTGTTCTGCTTTTGGTATAGGAGAGCTTACGTTTCAAGCTATTATTGTCTCTGTGATTAGCGCGTTCATACAGATAGACAGACGGACAGACAGACATGGCTAGATCGACTCGGCTGTTGATGCTGATCAAGAATATATATACTTTATGCTTCCTTCTGTCTGTTACATACATTTGCACAAAACCATTATATCCTTATTTATCCATTTAATGGGTAAGGGGTATAACAAGATCCAGCAGAAAGAGAAAAAGAGAGACGAATAAAATTTTTAATAATTATTTGTGGTTTCAGTAACCCAGTTATATCATACGCAAATCAAGAAGGCTCTAGTCGAGCTTGTTCTGATTCCAATAATTATTTTTGGTGATAACTGTACCGAAGTCCGAAACAGAAACCGAAACTAACATGTCTATACACAAGAACAAAATTAATGTATCTACACCAATTTTTAAGCCCCTTTGTTGGCAATATTCTGTAGATCAAAACCTTGAAAAGAGATGTGCATATGTTTATTTGTTAATACCGTGCAAGGCACAGTAACCTGCAGGCAAGTTGCTTAGTTCCGCAGATACTGCCACACTCAAGACAAGTAGCTTGACTCCATAACAATTCACTTTAACACTTGAACCCGTCAAAGCAGAAAGCCAAGACTTAGCAAGCACTTGACTTGGTAGCTTCGAATGTATTCAAACGTATAATGCTTGGTTGTATTTGTTTCTAACTTTTATTTCATATCAAGTTCTTTGCAACAGTCACTCTTTGGTTGCTGGCAAACATATACTTACGTATACACAATCCATATACGTATATGTTCTTATCTCTGTTTGTAATTGCATCTGCTCTGTCTCCTTTTAATATTATGAAACATATATACTTACATACAACATAACAATACATTTTTGAGTTTTTAATATATAATTACATTAAATCTGATACATTACGATCAATAATAAATAATAATAATCATACTAGATACATAAATCATATTGATTAAGTTTATTTAAACGAAAAGGGCATGAATTGTTTTAGGGTCTTAGGCTAACATCTAGCCAAACTATTTTTACTTATGGCTAAATACTTTTCTAAAAACGCCATTAGCTTCCGTTGCCGTAGGCAGTAACAACCACTGCCTTTTGACTTCATCTTTAACTATTTTTAAGCATCGAAGACAATGACCTGATCTGTTTAAAACACATTTTAACTCTTTTTTTTTGCCACACTACAACAATAAGAAAAGATTTGTTTTTATGTTTGCATGAGCAAATAGAATATACAAAAGCCCATCTTAACAATTGTTTCAACAGTTTGAGTTATATAAATGTATTTGTTATGAATATCTTTAAAATACTTGAGGTACTATCAGGTTAAGGCATACAATGAACAGCCATTGAAAAACGGATTGTCAAAGTAAATATTAAGGAAGGTATCAGTAGTATATTGGCTTTCTGTCTTTCTGTCTGTATGAGCGCAACTTTTTTCGACACCCTTTAAGCTAGAGTTTTGCAACTTTGCAAATATCTTGGTCTATATCTTCGTCATACAAAGCGTTATATTAAAGGCTCTACGACCTCAGGGGGCCTGGAAAATCGATAACAAGTCGATACACCTCGATGTCCAAATCGATAAAACCTAAATATATTGGTGCATTAATCTAAAAACTTAACATCTTTCTTAGTTATGCACTAGATTCACCAAACTTGTTGGAAATATTGTAAGTGATATCAGTTACAGATTTGCTTCAAAGTTTTGGATGCCACGCCCACTTATACCGCTCACATTATTATCCTTGTCAGTTTTTGCTCTAGAATCACCACACTTGGTAGAAGGATTAAAGGTGCCATCCGCCAGAGATTTGGATGTGACGTCTACCTCTTCTGCGTGCATTCTTATTCCCAAAATCCCTATATATTACTATTTGCAAACGAAATCGTAAACACAGGTATGTAAGCTGGTATCAGAGTACACCGCAGTAGTGTTGGGTTGCTCATGAGTGAGTGACCAAAAAATAGTTGTTCATTAAAGTGAGCGAGTGAACATGTTCAGTTGCTCACTACTCACTTGCTCACTACTCACTGTTCAGTTGCTCACTACTCACTTGCTCACTACTCACTGTTCAGTTGCTCACTACTCACTTGTTCACTGTTCACTTGCACGACCTTTTTTTTTTTTTTTTTTAGGTTGTTATTATGTTCAGTTGTTCATTTCTTTCACCTGAACTGAGCAATGAGCTAAAAAAAAAAAAGGTTGTTATTATTTCAATTTCTTCGCCTCAACTGAGCGATGACCTAAAAAAAAAAAAAAAAAAAGGTCGTGCAAGTGAACAGTGAACAGTGAACAAGTGAGTAGTGAGCAACTGAACAGTGAGTAGTGAGCAAGTGAGTAGTGAGCAACTGAACAGTGAGTAGTGAGCAAGTGAGTTGTGAGCAACTGAGCAAAGTGAGTGAGTTGACACACTTTGAAAAAAAAAAACAAGTGAACATGTTCACCAAAGTGAGCAATGTTTACCCAACACTACACCGCAGTCGATTTCACCTGACTGCAACGTTTTTACTTGTTATTTTTGTAAAAACAAGTCAGGATAGACGCAAACTGACATAGCTCTACAGCGGACGATCACACACAAAGCTTGAAAAAATAAGAGCTTCCAGAAATTAGGATCCGTTTTCGCGTTCGTTTTGGAGCGTTTAATACAAAAACTGGATCTATTTTCAGAAAGTTTAAATTTTTAAGAGTTCTAATTTGCGAGCATCCAATAAAAGTATAAACTTTTCAAATACAGGAGCAAACTGCTAGTTGAATTTTAAATCTTAATACTTTGAAAACGATGAATGGCATTTGTTCGAGTTACTTATCTAGTTGTTTTGCTGATAGTTATATAAACATAGTGGAACCTAGCATCATTGCATTTACATACACATACGAATGATAAGATAAAAATATGGGTAAGATTAAGCACGTTTTGCATTTTAAAACAAAATATTTTCAAGCTCTGTTTTGAATCCATTATACCTTTACCAAATAGGTTGGTCTTACTGGCTGGCATTCCATTCATAAGTTGGCGCATTGCTCCAATGGTGACATTGTTAAGAAGCAAGTACATACATATGCATGTATTATGCATGTATGTAGAAAGATACGAGTTTGTACATTTAACACAATTGTGTGCTTTTTAAAAGTTTATTACTAACACACTAAATGACTGATGACTGAGTGTGTTAGTTGAGTTGCAAGTTCAATGAACAAACTAATTACAATTGTACATAATTGAATTATTAAATTGCATTCACAATTAACAATTGTCAATAATTAATATTTAATTTTTTGCTCGCTATTTGCCAATATCAAGTTGTAGAGCTAACTTAATTAATAACATGGTCGGCTTGACGTCATGCGTGGACCGCTTCTAACAGCAGTAACAGGCCAAAGAAGTAAACATAAGTGGCTCACAATAGAAAAAACAATCTGAAGAGCTGCTGGCAACTGTCAACTAACTATGTTGGTGCAACACGCCACATGTATACGTCGGCTGTCGCCAATTGCAATTTTTGCGCTCTCTTATGCAATAGGCTACGTTATGCTAATGACCGTTTGGCTTAAAACAGCTATTGGAATGTGCCGAAGAACTGGGTCAGTTGTTGCAATTAGCTACAGCCAGAAACCCGGTCGATCTAACTGTGCTCAAATACAGATAAAGGTACACTATACTACGTATATATAATTACTAGTAAGTGCCCCGCTTGCTTCGCTACGCCGATAGTTTTTACAAAATTTTAGCAATACATATAAAATAAATAAATTAGTTAATGTTTAACAACATATTAGCAAAGTAATAAATATTCTCTTTTTCACGCCACCATTGAGGTTGAGAATCAGACGCGTCTTTATACTTTGATACCAAAGGTATCATATTATATTGGGTTTATGCAATGCCCGTCAAGGTGTCTGTCCGTCCGTCCGCCCGTCCGTCCGTTTGAACGCAACTTTTTCAACACGCTTGAAGCTAGAGCTTTGCAACTTTGAAAATATTTTGGTACATACCTTCGTCAGAAAAAGTGTTAAATTTGGCTCTACGACCTCAGGGGCCTGGGAAATCGATAACAAATCGAAACCTCAAAGTGCAAATCGATGAAACACATATATATATATCTCACATTTTAGCAGCTAGAGTCACCAAATTTGTGGGCAAGATAGCCGATGACATTCCTCAAAAACTGCATCGAAAGTTTGGATGCCACGCCCACCTCTTCCGCCCCCAGCCACGGATGCCACGCCCACCTATTCCGCCCCCAGTCCCGCTCCAATTATAAACAAAAATGCCTGTATCTTCTACAGTTTTCAAGCTATAGGCACCAAAATTGACATGAAGGTGGATGCTGACATTTGACACAGATATGCATGAAAACTTTGGATTCCACGCTCCCAAACAACGGGACATGCCCCACCGCCCTAAAACCGGAAGGCATGTATCTTCGCCAGTTTTTAAGCTAGATTCACCAAATTCGGTATGAATATTGGTAGTGACATCCGTAACTGGTGTGCATACAAATTTTGGATGCCACGCCAACTTATACCGCCCACCGCTATATCTCTCTCAGTTTTCGACCTAGGCTCTTCAAATTTGGTATGAACATTGTTAGCGACATCCGTAACCGATCTACATCAAAGTTTTATACGCCACGCCCACCTTTTCCACCCAACTCGTAAAATCTGAAATTTCTATATCTTTCCCAGATTTTGCGCTAGAGTCACCAAACTTGGAAACATTGTTAGTGACATCCGTAACAAATGTGCAATATTGGATGCCACGCCCACTTATACCGCCCACCAAAATATCTTTCTCAGTTTTTGCGCTAGACTCTCCAAACTTGATTAGGAGATAGAAGGTACCATCCGCCACAGATATGCATCACAATTTTGAATGTCGCGCCTACCCCTTCAGACCGCCTTTTTATAGCCAAAACCCCCATACGTTACAAATACATACAAACTTACATATGTGCTTTGCTTAATTGGTCGAAAATGTATATCAACAATGTTTGTGTGGTACGACGTTACGTCTGAGTTACATAAGCAGCAAGTAAGCAAATCAACCACTATACAAAGATGTTCAAGATTAATTATTTTCGCGCAAATGGCTCGTTATAAAAAACAAATAAGAAATAACAAAAAAACAAAACGTTGAAACTCACAGCTTGTCCTGACCAAGTTTCGTAATAATTAATTAATTTAAAAGCATAGCTCTAGTACAAAAGTTGAGAAAAAAAAGGACTTAGGTGTTCAGGAGGTACTCGAAGGAGTGGTCCAAATTAAAAATCCTTTCTTAGTGCTCACTTTCAACCTGAATGGAATATTATGTGAAAATTTCAGCCTTCTAGCTCTTATCGTTTAGGCTGTGGGCCTCTCAACAATCAGTCAGTCAGTCAGTCAGTCAGTCAGTTAGGACAAACTATTTTATATATATAGATGAAGTCTTTTATTACTGTCTGCCAAAAACTTAAGTGCTATGAGTTTTTTTTGTATCGCTAACTGATTCAAATTTGATTTTGTTTTGCATAAAATGTTCATCCTGCTATTCAAAAGGCATAGACATCTAAAAATGTTAAAAAACGACTCTGTACTCTTAGTCAGTTAAGAAAGTTAACCTCAAATAACCATGATTTAAGAAATCAATATAAGCCTTAGAGCCTGAAAAACTTAAATTGAGGTTTTTAATTCACAATAATCGGTACTCAACTTTTTTTTGGTTTACTTTATTTTTTCATACAATTTTATCAAGAATATATTATTAATTTTGAATTAGCAAATTCACTTTGTTTGTATTCACTACGTTTACTTAATCATAAGACATATGGCTATATATTTACAAACATTTGATTGCCTCTTCATTGCAAAGACCAAATTGTATCTACATTACTTTATTAAAAGTGTTCACAGAAGTATAAGCTTAGAGTTTTACAAAAGTCTTTAATCCCATCACGATTTTTTCGAAGAATGTTACCTAAACAACATTGTCCAACAAACAACTTTAATTAAATAAATAATGGTGTGCAAAGCTTTCTTGTGCAATATTTTGAATTTTGTTAATAATATTAAATTGCTGTGTTTATGTACGATATAAACAGTTTTCTGGTAATGCGTTCAGTGGCAAACTGCAACCAAGCAGTTGGTTAGTTTATCTTAATATCTGTACATACGTATTACACGTACTCGCACTTTCGTATAATATATTAATACTTACATACGTGTATGTACATATATGTTTTTCAAGTCGCTTTAACTGTGCGCTTTGCGCTCTATGCAACAAGAGCAACAACAATAGCAGAAACAATACCACAAACGCATTGAGTAAAATTGTTTTGTTGAGTTTATTTTATATCTATTCCCATTTTTTAATGTGTTTGTTTTGTAGTTGTTATTCAGGTGCTACATTTTTGATGTGCTTAATTATTGCGCGTTTTCCTTTAAGTTTGAAAAACTTTCGAGCAGCTTTCAAAGTCGCTCCCTCAGACATGGTCATAGCCCGTCATGGTCCCCCATCCCAATCCCTAGCCAACAGTCTTTACATTTAACACAAAACACACAGACCATATTCGAGGCACATTCAACGACTAGACTCCGCTCCAAGTTGGGGCTTGGCACGTGGCCAGCAGTGCGTGTCCAGCGCCAAAGTTTTTGGCTTTGGCCATAAATTATGTCTACGTGCCTCTCAGGCTTCCCCAAGTAACGATCGCACTGCACCCATAGAGCAATATAGAGCTTGTCCCAAAAGTAAAAGTTGATACCCCTTAGAAAACCCTAACAAGTAAATCTCATCAAAACTCATCAAAACACCTGTGATGTATCTCTTGATCTTATGCGTATTTCGATGCAGTTCCAGTTGCAGCATATTTCTTCTCCCTATATACATATGTATTAACTTTCTTGCCACCATGTTCCGGTAGGCTCTTCGGGAATGTAACTGCGACGCATGGCAGCATACACACATGTGTGACGTTGTTGATATGCGGAAATGGCTCTGCCATATTTGTTTTTGTATGTAGCTTCCATAGTCTACCACTTACCCCATCCCAAAAACAGCGATAGCATCTGCCACACATCCGCCTACGTTTTCATTATGCAAGTAAACGATGATTATGCTTTTTTGAGTTCCTTTGACACAAAACAAAATGTCTTAAGTTTCAAAAATCAATATCATCTGTTGCTTTTGGTATACCCTGACTTATAAAATGGGTAACAAAAGTATAATGATTTTGTGCAAAAGAATATAACAAACACAAAGAAGCGTTTACATATATGATATATATTTTTTGGATCAGCATCAACAGCCGTGTCGATATAGCCGTGTACCTCTGTCCATCCAACAGTCTTTCTGTATGCATGAACGCGGGGATCTTGGATACCTTAAGAGCTTGTGACTTTAGGAATTAAAGCCTTCCCATACCCAAGGCAGAACTAACTTTTTTTCAAATTATCGATTACCCTTAAATTACCCGTGTAACCCTGAAACCGAAAGCACTAAAAATCCTATAATTTGAAAAAAATTTTTTTATATAACAAATTATTTTCGTAAACACTGCTTTTGGTTTTCATTCTCAATGTGTTTTGTTCTTCATACAACGACATATTTCTTTATTAGAAGTTTGTTGTAAGGCCGTTGTTTAAACTTTTATACGTTTTTGTTTATCTTATTTATTGATCTTGGCTGTAAAGTAAGTCGATTTCAGACATTACTATAAACCGAATAGAACGAAGTTTTTTATTGTCCCATTATATAATTAAATGCGATGCAACTAGCTATGCAACACCGGAGATATGGATCATTAAAGTTATTTCTTGACAAGAGCTTTTTTAAAAGAAAAAGAAAGTGATAGAATTAAATTAATGCCAATAAAACGTTCTTTATTTCGTGTCTTTGCAGAGATGTCATAATGGAGCCAATGACCATATTGGTATTGGCCTTTCAGCTGCTGGCGCTCTTCTCGATCGCCGGTGCCCTGCTCATCTATCTGATATGCAAAGTGCGCGAGGAAAGTCAGGGATGCAATGCCGAACTGTCACCATCCAGTCGTCTTGTCCTGATCACTAGTGCCGATACCGCACTCGGTCTTCAGCTCTGCACGTATTTGGCAAACAAAGGCTGCCGCGTCTTTGCCGGCATGAAGGAGGCGCGTGATTCGCTGCCAGCCAAATTGTTATGCGGCTGGATGAAGATACGTGAATACAGCGAGGAACCAATTAGCGGCACCATTATACCAATGCGGCTGGACGTCACACGAGAGGATGTGCTGCGCGAGGCAACAATTGCAATGGGCGCCCATTTGAATGCCAATGAGAGAGGCATTGCCGCCGTTATCAATACCAGTGGTAGTGTATATCGTGGCCGTGTCGAGTCGCAGGATGTGCAGCACTGGGAGCACATGCTTAAGACCAATATATTAGGCACGCTTCGTGTGGCCAAAGCATTTGTGGGCTTTCTGCGTCCCACACGCGGTCGTCTTCTCTATTTGGGTGGCAGCAGTGCTGGCGCCAGCATGGGCGGTGACGGTCTGGTTGCCTTCAATGCATCCCGTGTGGCTGTTGAGAAATGTGCAGAGGAGTTGCGCAAGGAGCTTCAACCGTATGGCGTCAACATTGTCGCATTAGACACATGCGGCATGTCCGTTGAATCGTTGTACAGGGCGCCAGTGGCTCAATGTAAGTGTAAACTCATTTATCCATTAATCCATTCCTTTCTTAAATTGTCGTTGTCTTCCTTTCAGCCATGTCAAAGTGTCCGGGCGCACCAACTCAATATACGGCGGATGTGCTGAGCGCCAGTGCGTTGCAGGTTATTGAGCGGGCGCTGTGGGACATTGCACCCCAACAGCGCTACACACTGCTTTCTCACAACAAATATCAATTCACGTTGCCATGTCGCTCCTCGTTGCGCCTACATCGGCCCACCAGCGAGGCTGCCACACAGTCCGTCTAAGCCCGGCTAAAATGTAAAAAGACAAAAGAAAAAAATAACAATTAGAGAGAAAGAGAGAGAAAGTCGAGCTAGCATTCGGCTGCCTGGGAATGGCAATCTGATCCAGAACTTAAACTCGGAACTACACGTCCTGCGAGCCCAGACCATACAATTTCTGTACATACGGATAATCCAATATCCTTATCTTTATCTTTTTTAACCTGTATTCAGTAATCAGCTATACATATATAACTGTTTTTTATCAACATGTATTTGTAATGTTTATTATGTTTTATAATTTCTTTATTTTTTTTTAACAATTTTAACAAAAACAAGTTAACAAGTTACTGCATATGATTTGTTGACAGTTTGTGGACACTGGTTTGGTGTATTTTGCTGAAGGAGGCGCAAAAATTGCGTCTATATACAAATATTGTTACGATGTATCTATTCAAATACACAAACATTAAAATATACAAATACATATATTTTTAATTTGTGCTTAACTGCAAAACATTTAAAGCTCCTTGTGTTTTCTTTTTTCTTTGTTGTTTTATTTTTATTTTTGTATGCGGTTAATAATTGATCTTGCTCCGCATCATACTATTCGTATTTTGAGATGAAATCATTGCGCAATACGGAGGCATTAAAACTATCACCAGCACGCGCCATCGTTTTACTTCCAGTGCGTCCTGGCAAATGCATAAGCACATCGGCGCCCACAATGCTTTGAAGCCGGCTGCTTATCTATAATTGGAAAAAGTTTAAAATCAGTTTTAATGGCAACTTTTTTTGGTGTTTTTAATTGTTAATATTTATTTCAAATCTTTTTGACAATAACAACATTTTCGTGTCAGTTTTTATGGTTCAGAAACAGAACCCTTAACATTTTCTAACGTTAAGTCATACAATTACGTATTTTTGGAAATTTTAGTTAGGTTGGTTACGGTACAAGCAGCATAAAAATTATCAATTCTGCATTTGCATCAAATGCCAAGGGACCATAAGAACTTAAGACTCCAGATTGGAAGCTTTGGCTAGCCTAAGACTATAAAACTATGGATAAAATAAAGTTTGCGACTAGAGCTTTCTTACTTGTTTTAAACTAGTTTTTTTTTTAATTTTTGGGATATGGTGAGCCATATTAACCAAAAGATTTGATACACATTTAGTTCTAAATAATAGAATTTATCTCGCAATATTGATTCAATAAACAACAATTTTAACAAAAAACAAGTAAAAACGTTGCAGTCGGACGGAACCGACTGCGATATACTTTGATACCAGTTTACATTGCTGTGTTAAGGATTCTGAGTGCAAATAGAAATATTTGAGGGTTCTGGGTATAAAAATCAGACAGAAAGGGTAGACATGACATTTATCTGTGGCGGATGGCACTTTCTATCCCCCTACCAAGTTTGGAGACTCTTGCGCCAAAACCTACAAAGATATAGAGGTGGGCGGTATAAGTGGGCGTGGCATAAAAAATTTTTATGCACACCTATTACGGATGTCACAACCAATGTTCATACCAAATTTGGTGACTCTAGCCCAAAAACTAAGAAAGATATAGAGGTGGGCGGTAAAAGTGGGCGTGGCATCCAAAACATTGATGCAGATCTGTTACGGATGTCACTACCAATGTTCATACCAAATTTGGTGACTCTAGCTTAAAAACTGGCGAAGATACATGCCTTCCGGTTTTTTTTTTGGACGGTGGGGCATGTCCCGTTGTTTGGGGGCGTGGCATCCAATGTTTTGATGCAGTACTTTGTCAAATGTCAGCATCTACTTTTATGTCAATGTTGGTGGCTATAGCTTCAAAACTGTAGAAGGTACAGGCATTTTTGGTGGAGGGGGGCTGGGGGCGGAATAGGTGGGCGTGGCATCCAAACTTTTGATGCAGTTTTTTGGGGAATGTCTTCGGCTATCGTGCCCCTAAATTTGGTGGCTCTAGCTGCTCAAATGTGGGATATATAAGTGTTTTATCGATTTGCACATCGAGGTGTATCGACTTGTTATCGATTTCACAGGCTCCCTGAGGTCGTAGAGCCCTAAATTTAACACTTTGTCTGACGAAGACATGTACCAAGATATTTGCAAAGTTGCAAGACTCTAGCTTTAAGGGTGTCGAAAAAAGTTGCGTTCATACGGACAGACGGACGGACGGACGGACGGACGGACGGACGGACGGACGGACGGACAGACACCATGACGGACATTGCACAAACCCAATATACTATGATACCTTTGGTATCAAAGTATAAAAAACCAACTTCAAAATAACTAAAATGCTCTAAAAAGTAAAAAATAATTGAGTTTTCTTGTACAAGTAGTAAGAACTATGTTATTTTTGGAGTCGGTGTCAGCTAAGGTAGGTTTATACCTTGGCTGCCCCCCGATACGGCAAAAATTTATTAATTCTGCTTTGTTTAAGACCCATTCCTCACGGTTCAGTAAAACTGACAAACACAAATTCACAGTTTCGCAACACGTAGTTTTGAGAAAAACGCATTTAAAGTTCCAATTTCAGTCATTTAATCAACGGATTTTCTCTTACAACAGAATGGCTATCTATTAATACATTCAATATGGACCATCCATACCTTAGCTGACACCGACTCCAAAAATAACAATAATCTATACCTGTTAAGTTGCCATTAGAATTACTAATCAATTAAATTTTTTTTGGAAAATAGTCGTAGTGATTAAATAGTTGGCTAGTGAAAAATTTAAGATTATTTAATGATTACGATTACAAATAATCGAAAAATAATGGAAAATTACCATAAATTATTAAAAAATAATTGAAAATAATGACGTTTAGCTCAAAAATCGTGCGAAATACGTATAAATAAGTATGCAATTTTAAGAGCTATGCGTTTTTCATAATAAAGCCATTGCCAGAACTTTACCAAAAAAAAAATGGGACCACACTGGAAGCACCAGTTTTCAAATACAAAAAGAATCATCAAAATCGGTTCACCCAGTCGCAAGTACTGAGGTAACAACGCCAAAAAAAAAAAAATACAGACGATTTGATAACCTCCTTCTTTTTTAAAGTCGGTTAAAAATTTAACTCCGTATTTTTTAATTTTTTACATAAAAAATTAAAAGTCCTTAAAAACAAACAAATGTTTGACAGTAATTTTCGTGCTGGCATAAATAAGCCGTTTCATTAAATGCGTAGTGAATTAATACTGTTATTTAAAGCAAATCTTACCTGATCTCCAGTGACACTTGCATGCAGCTGGCCTTTAATGCTTGTCACCGTTGCGCGCACGTACTCTGGACGCGCATCTAATTCAATGCCTTCATTGAGCAACTGCCATGGAGAAAAATAAGAAAAAAATGTTACAGCGTTGTTTTTATGAATAAGAAACAAGAAACTATGATTTTAATGGTGCAAAGGCATATTTTGGGGATTTTTTTCGGCGATTAATAATAAACATAATTATTTATTATACTTTTGAAGTAGGTCAGAAAAAATTCTTTGCGTACATTAGAGCTCGTTACCGTTTTATTTGAGACAAAAATATGGTTATGCATTTCAAAGGTAATGTATTTTTCGTCGTAAAGGCCCATTCCCAGCACGCCCGGAATGGAATTATTATGTTCAACTCTATATAAAAAAAACAGTTGTCAGAAATTTTCCTGCCTGTTAATTTGTATTCAATTCCCAGCAAGCATCAGCCAAGTTAATCGATAGTTCCGATAGTGGAACCAGTGTGGATTCCATAATCAGCTGTTCTTAAAAATGGAATTAGAAGTTTACTATTATTTCGGGCAGCAAGTGAACAAGATTGAAAATGGACTTTGGAAAATTTTGATAAAACACCGTTGGGGTGTAAATCATGTTGCGAAAATCGCTTATGAAGCGTCCTTTTTCACCCCGTTTTTTTAAATATGAGTTGACCCAACATCTACGGCGCGGCATGATGCTTTTCAGCTCATTGGCATTTCTCCTTCTCCTTAGAACTATAAAAGCAGCTATTGCCATCATGAATTCACCGTTTTCCATTTGTTTTTATTTAATTTTTCACAATTTGTTGTCACAATGACCGATTTATTTTGTAAGTAATCAAGTAAGGTGACCAACAAATATTTACATTTTCCATAAAAATATTTAGAACATCTGGTCACCCTAACTTTATGTGGAACCTAACGAAATAATAAGCACTTTTCATAAATGAAATTTTTATTTGCTGGGAATGGGCCTTAATCAAGTAAGGTGACCAACAAATATTTACATTTTCCATAAAAATATTTAGAACATCTGGTCACCCTAACTTTATGTGGAACCTAACGAAATAATAAGCACTTTTCATAAATGAAATTTTTATTTGCTGGGAATGGGCCTTAATCAAGTAAGGTGACCAACAAATATTTACATTTTCCATAAAAATATTTAGAACATCTGGTCACCCTAACTTTATGTGGAACCTAACGAAATAATAAGCACTTTTCATAAATGAAATTTTTATTTGCTGGGAATGGGCCTTAATAAGGAAGAGCTTTTTTAAAGTCTATAGGCTCTAGCCAAACCCATTTGTATGTCAAAAACTACAAAAGTTTTTAATATAATAATTCAAACATTTTAATGACTAAGAATTAGGCAAGCTTAAAATCTGAAGACTCTAGCTCTTATAGTCTCCAAGATCCATGCGTTCATAAAGACGAACATGGCAATATCGACTCGGCTGTTAATGTTTATCGAGAATATATGTATATACCTTAAGGGTACTTTTGAACAAAACCAATACACCTTCTTTTTATCCATTTTATCGGTTCAAATCCAAACCCGACCCCTTTAGTCTCTAGCTTTAAGGGTGTCGAAAATAGTCGCCTTCATCCGGATGGCCAAACGAATGGATACATACCATGATGGACATTGCTGAAACTCAAAATACCACTGATTCTTTCGCTATCAGAGTACTAAATAATTCGTTCGGATTGAGCTCTAAACAACAGGTTTATAAGATAGATCCAAATCTGTTATGTTTCTAAGTATCTTATATGCTTATTTACATTACAAGATACGATTCAAGTAGAAAATTATAAATAAAAATTATAAATACACACATTTATTGTTATGCAATATCGTTGAAATTGGCTGAAAGCTGTTATTTATGATTGTTTTTTTTTGCATACGCCAAAACATTACAACGTTACAACAACTCCTTTTAATGTTAGCGCGATCTAGCTTTAAAAATTTCCTAAAAGCTTATTTGTGTTTGTATTTATTTCTAAGGGCATTTGAGCGAAAACAAAACGTATTTCAAGAATGTCTCTTAAGTGTCTCTTATCGCTGCGTGTGAAATGGGGTTCGCGGCGACTAACCAAGCGAAGATTTATTTATCAAGTCCGTGAATCTTAATAACAATCTCAATTGCATGTCCCATATGTACTGTAACGAAATAATTAAAAGCACCATCAAGCAACTTTTTGACCCTGAACACATCAAACGAGTAAAAAAAAAATAGTATAATGGATTTGTGCAAAAATCTGTAACAGACAAAAAAAAAAGCATCTGTGTTTCCATTTATATTCTTGATTAGCATCAACAGCCTAGTAGATAAAGCCATGTCCGTCTGTCCGTAAGATTGTTGGTTGATATTTTCTGTTTGTGATATACGCATATAATCAATAGAACTAAAACCTAACATTTGAAAAACATATCAAAATCTATGAAATCCACAAAGATATGGAATATTGATGGAATTTATTCGCTTTCTATTCAACTAGATGTGGTTTTTATACTTTGATACCAAAGGTATCATAGTATATTGGGTTTTTGCAGTGTCCGTCATGGTGTCTGTCCGTCCGTCCGTCCGTCCGTCTGTCCGTATGAACGCAACTTTTTTCGACACCCTTAAAGCTAGAGTCTTGCAACTTTGCAAATATCTTGGTACATGTCTTCGTCAGACAAAGTGTTAAATTTAGGGCTCTACGACCTCAGGGAGCCTGTGAAATCGATAACAAGTCGATACACCTCGATGTGCAAATCGATAAAACAGTTATATATCCCACATTTGAGCAGCTAGAGCCACCAAATTTGGGGGCACGATAGCCGAAGACATTCCCCAAAAAACTGCATCAAAAGTTTGGATGCCACGCCCACCTATTCCGCCCCCACCACTCTTAAATTATAAACAAAAATGCCTGTATCTTCTACAGTTTTGAAGCTATAGCCACCAAAATTGACATGAAGGTAGATACTGACATCTGACAAAGTTATGCATCAAAACATTGGATGCCACGCCGCTAAACAACGGGAAATGCCCCACCGCCCTAGTAAAAACCGGAATGTATGTATCTTCGCCAGTTTTTAAGTTAAAGTTACCAAATTTGGTATGAACATTGGTAGTGACATCCGTAACAGATCTGCATCAATGTTTTGGATGCCACGCCCACTTTTACCGCCCACCTATATCTTTCTTAGTTTTTGGGCTAGGGTCACCAAATTTGGTATGAACATTGGTTGTGACATCCGTAACAGGTGTGCATAAAAATGTTTTATGCCACGCCCACTTATACCGCCCACCTCTATATCTTTGTAGGTTTTGGCGCAAGAGTCTCCAAACTTGGTAGGGGGATAGAAAGTGCCATCCGCCACAGATAAATGTCATGTCTACCCTTTCTGTCTGATTTTTATACCCAGAACCCTCAAATATTTCTATTTGCACTCAGAATCTCTAACACAGCTATGTAAACTGGTATCAAAGTATATCGCAGTCGGTTCCGTCCGACTGCAACGTTTTTACTTGTTATTTTTGTCTGTAAGAAAAAGTAGCTTGTTGGTGCTTTTATTTATTTTACAGTTTATGTCGGGCATTTCTAAATGGATGCACTTAATTCTAAAAGATTCAACTAGCTTACCGTTACATTCACAAGGGGCAGCGTGCACTTGGCCTTGTCCCAGCCGGCAGCCCAACGTATTGCGGGTAGTGCAAACAAATGGAATGTGACAAAGGCGGACACGGGATTGCCGGGTAAACCAAAAAAGTATTTCTGCTTTCTGCTTGCAAAGGTCATCGGTTTGCTGTAAAGTTAATTAAATTATTTGACACAAGACGTAATTTGAATTAAACATTTTTTTTTTTTGTAGATAAATGCTAGCTTACCCCGGCTTCATGTTTACACGTCCAAAGTGCAAGTCGAATTTAAGTTGCTCTAAAGCTGGCTTAATGAAATCCTTATCGCCCATTGATACGCCGCCGCTGCAGATGACAAAGTCTACGTCTTCAAACAGATTGGTCAAGGTTTCCTTAATGGTCAACAAGCTTTACAGCAAAAAAAAAGGAAAAATAGTTATTGTATTGTGCAATTGTGCATCAGCATTTGTTGTACAAACTCGTCGCCAAGCTTGCGCTGCTGCATGCAATCAAAGCCAAAATAGCTCAAAAGCTCCCTTAGCATTGTTGAATTGGAGTCATAAACTTTGCCAGCCACTGGGGGCTGTGTTGGTGCCAACAGCTCGCTGCCTGTTGAAATGATTGCCACTTTCGGCTTTCGCTGCGGCATCTGGATGCCAACGGAGGCCAGCAAGGATTTGATGACAACGGGCGAGCAGTCAAAAGCGGGAAACACTTTATCGTCTTTGCGTAAATCATACCCAATATCGCTGTACAGAATAATGTTAAGGGAAAGCAAAAAAAATATAAATGCATTTTATATTGGTTTATAAGGTATGCTTACCGCACATCCTGGCCAGCTTTTGGCTCAACTTGAATTTCGACAAGACTTTCTTCACCATATTTGTCGCGTTGTAATAGCTTGGTGTCCTCTACCTGCACCACACAGTCGGCATGTTCGGGCAGCGGTGCGCCTGTATTTATTTTAAAACACTCATCCTCCTGCAGCGGATGTGGGTTCACCTACATCAGAAATGGTGAAGAATGAGCACATAATGCGTTTTTAACAAACAGTAAGTAACAGAATCCTTACCTTGTCGCCTGCAGCAATGCACTCCAGTACACGTTTGCTGCCGGAAAACCCGGAAGACTTCATTGCGTACCCGTCCTTGATAGACGCCCTAAATGGGGGTATATTTACCGGCGACAAAAGTGTACATACCTCATGCTCGGTACTGCTATTGCGATGCACCGCGTTAAATATTATGTCCATAGCCTGTTGCACAGGCAGCATGGGAAACGGAGAGTTGCGGTCGATATCACTCCCATCGCCTGTCTTATGTGGACAAACATGATCACGTTTAAGAACTGACGCAGTAGTGCCTTGAACTTCGGCATGCTTTAGCTTCACCCGAGCCGCATTGTCAGCCATTAGATCCAGGGCGTGGGGCAGCAAATCACATACCGTCTCAAAGCACTCAATGACAGCTTTCTCGCTACCTGGAAAGTTTAACACCAGTGTGTTGCCGGCAATGCCGCAAAGCCCGCGAGACAACGCAGCGAGCTTGGTCTTTTGCAGCGAAGCCATGGTGATGGCAAGGGTCAGCTGATTGCATTCCTTATCAAGCAACGGTTTGGTAGCTTCAGGGGTTACATCACGCGGTGCAAAGCCGGTTCCCCCCGTGGTTATAATGACGCCAACATCGGTTCGATCGATCCATTTGCGAAGCTCGCGCTGTATAAGGTCGCGCTCGTCGGGCAGCACGCTGGCAATAACCTGTGCATTTTTAAAGGCGGTGCGTATTAGCTCCACAAGACGTGGGCCACTCCTATCCTTGCTTGGGTCTTGGTAACAGGTGTCACTAACTGAAATACCAATACAATATAATTACAGGCATAAGCAGCAATATATTTCGCTCACTTGTTAAAACGCCAAACGTTATTGTCTCCATTGTGACATTTATAAGTTACACACACTTCTTGCTACTTCCAATTTTTTATGTTTACTGAAGCGTTTGCGCTCAAAGTAATTGTTGATTGCTTTGATCGTTTTGAGCTCAAAGCCATTTTACCATTTTTAGTACATTTTGAAATCACTAAAGTTTTTGCGTGTGCACACACTGAAGTAAGTACTCACTGGAATGCATTTTTAAAACTGTAATTTGGAATGTAATGTATTTATCAATACTAATTAATAAATGAATACGATTAAGCGTAGTCATAATGCTTATGCTTATGTTTTATTTAACACCACTCTAACAATACAAAAAAAAATATAGATATAAACTATATAAAGCGTAACAACACACAAAACCGTCAGTTTTTGACCCAACTTATTTGGCTGTGTTTTGTGCCTTGGTACGTTCTTCAAGTGGGTCGTACCCGGTTGCCATTTTTTCCTTGAACTGCTCGTAGGTGCGCTTGCGGTCAAAGTGTTTTACCCACTGACCAGGACATGCTTGCTCAAATGTTTTGCGCATTTTTTGGCAGGCACTTGGCACTTTTTCGCCGCTTGTTGAGCTGTGCTTGGGTGCATTATCGTCCAAGCATTTCCAATATTCATCACGTGTGGACCAGCACTTGGCTCGTTCAGCTTTATCGGGAAAACTCATTCTGGCAGTGGTTTGTTTTGATTTCGGAGTCAATGTTGCTGCTAGTTTCGTTTGAAGTGTTTGTTAACTTAACAATTGCATGAAGAGTATTTCCAATGCGCACTTTATGTCAATGCAACCCTAGCAGAGGGACTTCATATCTGCAATCAATTAATTTAATTTTTTAACGAATATTTGATTGTTAAATAAATGTATATCAAAATCCAACCTCAAAATTACAAAACATACAATCGGCGAAACTGTGTGGCCAGATATTCTGCATCATCTGTTTTACAGCTGACCGCACAAGCAACATTGAATGAAGAGTTGCACAGATAATTTCGGAGCCAAAAGTTTAAATGTATAAAATGTTACTTCTTAAATCAGTAAAAGATTCATTTTCAGTTTTTTATGTTAAAAAATTATTTGATACAATATATTTTTATTTTTTTTTATATATGAGTGTCTACTTTATTTAAAATCTCTTATTATTGTGACAGTAAGTTAAGCCCTATCTACATTGGCGCGAGCCGTCGCCGCGATGTTCGAAAACGAGTGTCGCTAACATTTTCATTACATGTAAGTCAATGTGTCTGTCTACATTGACGCTAGGGGTCGCGCGTCTCTCGCGCTCAATTTCGAAAATATGAAAAAACCTCGCCGCGGCACAGCGTCAAAAACAGCTGATTGCACTTTACAGAAGCAGCTGACAATGCTGTTAATGTGAAATATTATTTGTGGTTTAATATTATTTGTGGCAAAATGCAAAAATTAGATTGCGCAAAAAATAGAATCTCTTCTTATGCAAATAAGAGAAAATACAACTCTATAAGAAAAATTAAATGTTTTCTCTTTGCTTTTTTTGTAAGGGTTGCCATGTTATGGTGAACAGGGCTGCCATGTTTTATCGAACAGGGTTGCAAATCACGCGCGAGCTATCGCGTCAATGTAAATAGACAGGCGATATTTTGCAGCGAGTGTACACGCGTTCGAATTCGAACGCGACTCTCGTCTCGCGCCAATGTAGATAGGCCTTTAATTTCGGTATTTTTAAATTGGCGTATGTATCCAGATCGAACATATTTGTCTGCGGGTATGGGTTACATTTTATATTCTGGGTGAAACGGAATGGCATGTCGAGCGGGTGGTATCGTTTCAGCCTTCGGCGTTGACTTCACTTGAGTTTGACCGCAAGGTTTTCATGGGTTTCTAGTCTGCTTCTGTATATACTTTAGGCGGTGATTGCCACCTTTACAAAATCTATATTGAGGTCTTTGTAGGGGTGTTGTATTCTTGATGCTTCCACAATACTTTCGACTGAAAAGTTTGAATAGGCGAAATGTTGGAAATTGCAGCGGTGCTCCAAAGCTGGATTCCGTATGTCCAGATGGGTGTTATGATTGAATTATTAATGAAACAACAATTTAAAAAGCAGTAAAACGTCCAATTTCAGTTGGTAATGTTACATTTTATTTGATTCAATATATTGACGACTTATGTTAAACATTATTGGATTTAAATTTTAGCTAATCAGGGTGGTAGCATACAAAAATCAATAGAAATACAAATAAAAGTGAACGTGTTTATAACCCATACAAAATTAATAATAGAAAGAATAAACAAATCGCAGATTAACAACAATAAACACTCCAAAATCTACTTATATCAAATGTCGTGCTTCGAAACTAAGATATATTTAAGGTATACGTAAATGTCACTTATATGGTACAGAAATGATGTAAAGCAAATGCTGCCCCAACCCAGTACAAGTTTGAGCGCAATAAATGCTCCGTTACTTGGTTATGATAGATTTAGTCTGAACCTGGGCTCCAGACATTAACACTAATTCATGAACTCTAGGAACACAGCAAATCTCGATGCGGGGATGTTCGTGTTACAAATGTTCTATTATTTCTTAACATTTAAGTTACATCAATAAAAAATATATATGTACATATATGTGTGTATGTTAGTAGACATATGTATAAAGTACGTTTATTCTGCTTGAAGAGCTGAATGCTTTAAAGTAGGTCTAAGTTTAGATGTATACATATGTATGTGTGGTTGTGTATTATATTTCAGCATTGATAACTTATGTATACATTTATTAACGTATTACTAATATACATGTAAACAAAAAAACATTTACACAATACACATTTTTAAGTTAGGTCTCGCATAAACTGCGTTTTCGACCCACATGCAAACATATATATGTATTTATTAAAGTGTTTTGTAAGTATTTTAAAGTAATTAAAACTAACTTCTTACAAGATTATAGTGTGATTCGTTTGACGCAAGGATATGATGGTTGAAACTAAAAATGAAGTCAGTTGATGCAGCTTTAGTGGTCGTTACATCTCAAAATGCATTACAGACAATGTATTGTATTTTGTTTGGTTCCTGTAGTACCGTGTCCAGCCGTATTGACCCTGCCAGCACTATATGGTACATACATACATATATGCATACATGCATACATGCGCCTCCTTTGGTCAGGCTTGGATGGGAGAAAAATGAGGGGCAGGGATCTTCGAAAACTTTTCAGGCACTTGTGGCTTTCAAGCGCAAGATACATTCGGTTCAGAAGTTGTCACTCTGACCGTTATTCTTGCATTTACAATTGCGTATTGCTGTTAAAAACTAATGCATAGTAAAATGTACAATAGGCAACAGCGACACCTTTACAACAGTTCTTTCAAAACCAGTTTGTATCTTCATACATGTGTAGTGTGAGTATCTATAAATGGCTAAAATACATGTTCTAACGGCTATCAGTACTTTGCCCCAGCACAAGCAAACAACATTATCATTTTGATTTAAATTTAGATTACATGATTTTCAACTACGATTTTCGTTTTGCTTATTTGATTTTGAATTTGGTCTACAAAATTTCAACAGCTAAACAATTTTTATCTAAATATGCAAAACAAAAACAAGTAAAAACGTTGCAGTCGGACGGAACCGACTGCGATATACTTTGATACCAGTTTACATAGCTGTGTTAAGGATTCTGAGTGCAAATAGAAATATTTGAGGGTTCTGGGTATAAAAATCAGACAGAAAGGGTAGACATGACATTTATCTGTGGCGGATGGCACTTTCTATCCCCCTACCAAGTTTGGAGACTCTTGCGCCAAAACCTACAAAGATATAGAGGTGGGCGGTATAAGTGGGCGTGGCATAAAAAATTTTTATGCACACCTATTACGGATGTCACAACCAATGTTCATACCAAATTTGGTGACTCTAGCCCAAAAACTAAGAAAAAAAAACTGGCGAAGATACATGCCTTCCGGTTTTTTTTTTGGACGATGGGGCATGTCCCGTTGTTTGGGGGCGTGGCATCCAATGTTTTGATGCAGTACTTTGTCAAATGTCAGCATCTACTTTTATGTCAATGTTGGTGGCTATAGCTTCAAAACTGTAGAAGGTACAGGCATTTTTGGTGGAGGGGGGCTGGGGGCGGAATAGGTGGGCGTGGCATCCAAACTTTTGATGCAGTTTTTTGGGGAATGTCTTCGGCTATCGTGCCCCTAAATTTGGTGGCTCTAGCTGCTCAAATGTGGGATATATAAGTGTTTTATCGATTTGCACATCGAGGTGTATCGACTTGTTATCGATTTCACAGGCTCCCTGAGGTCGTAGAGCCCTAAATTTAACACTTTGTCTGACGAAGACATGTACCAAGATATTTGCAAAGTTGCAAGACTCTAGCTTTAAGGGTGTCGAAAAAAGTTGCGTTCATACGGACAGACGGACAGACGGACGGACGGACGGACGGACGGACAGACACCATGACGGACATTGCACAAACCCAATATACTATGATACCTTTGGTATCAAAGTATAAAAATAATATTAACCATATAAAAAATTAATGGTAATTAGGTCAATTACATGTAACTTAGTTTACAACAAGTTACATTTATTGTTTAATTCACGATCGTGTTAGTTTATTGTGGATATTAGTGGTCTTGTTGCTGTTGCTATCAATTGTTGTTCATTGTGCACGCTTAGCCGCAAATCACACAAATCTACATAAATATTTATATTCAATATTATACATGTGTATATGTGTGTGCTTATGTATAAGATTTCCTATGACTAGATATAAATTCTCAGTTTGCCTTTGTTCTTAAACGTATATTGATAAACATACATTTAGAATGCATACATACATATATAGACACATACATTTATTGGTGCATATAGTAAATATAATAAGGTATGACTTGGTTCACTATAAAATTTATCAATTACACACATGCATCATACACACACAATAATTTGATTACACATAATATATGAAGATATATATATGTAAAAGTAGATATATATATTTGTGTGGTATATATGCATATGTAAAGGTATTGTTTATATTTTAAAAAATTATAATTTTGTATTGCACAATGCGACTTGCCACTTAAGGTATGTTTGATTTGTAAAAAAAACAGTATTTACAAATATATAAGTTTAAACACATAATTATCGCATAAAAACAACTGAATAATAAAACAGAAAACAATATGGTACATGTAAATGTGTACATTCATCTATGTACGTATTTATAAAAATTTAACTGAAATTAAAACCGTATAACATTTGGCAGTCGAAGACCAACAACATATTATACAAACTTCATAAGTTGTTGCCATCGTTTTTGTTTTTGCTGTTGGCTTTGATTTTGATTTTGTATATTCGTATGTATGTACATATGCATATAATATGGCAATAGTTTTGTCCGTGATGTTTGGCGGCTTGGCTTGGCTTGGCCAAGAAAGTCAATGTCGGTTTGCTGTCTCTGTCTCTATTGTGTTGAATGCTAGATTGTATGACAAAAAAAAATTGTTACGGTCTACAAAGACTATTCTATATAGATGCCGGTTTGAAATTCTCCGAAGACGATGCTGGCACAGCCAGCTTAATTGGTGCCGTGGAGGGATACAAACTCGGCTTGGGCGACTGCTGGGCGTATTTGCAGGCGGCTGTAAGGCACTTGCAACCACCTCCGCTGGAACGTTGATCAGCTCGCCAAAACTTTTCGCCATAATCATAGCTGTTAAAAAAGAGTCGTGAAAGCTTAATTTAACTATTCACTATAGACATGTGTGTAAAGGTTACTAACCAGATTTCTTCGCCAGCATCGATGTCACGGCAGGCAAAGAATGCAATTTTGGGAAACCGATAATCCTGATGCTCATAAAAGACGCGCACGGGCAGAATATTGGGATCGCACGAGTGATTAAAGAAACGACTTATATTGCCGTAGTAGTTGGCATCAATACAGTGTCCATTGTCTAGGTCAAAGTAGTAACTATCATCGGTGCGTCGATGTGCCTCGGGTTCGGTGAGTATCTCGCCCGTGTAGCTGGCAACAAAAGTGCCCTTGGGCACATTCGCAAGCGCACGCACTCCCCATCCTTTCGAGGCTTCTTCGCACTCAACAATTTGCAACGGCGTGCGAGTGCCATTCTGCACGACGCGATTCTTGCATGACAGCTATAAAATAGGAAGAGTGTAATAAATGAAATTTAGACTGAAACAGCTTATGTAGACTTACTTGATTGCAACCGCACACATCATTGCATTCAAATATTACGGCCGGATCGTCGTAGTTGAAATCGCAGTTGAGACGACTCTCGGCAGTGTACCAGTTTTGCGAAGATGCTCCATTGCACTGACACTGATCACTGCTACAACTATCCAGACACGAGCAGATCCGCATTTGTGAGACGCGACTATCGATTTGGACAGAATTCTGAAGTATTATACACTTGGTAATGTATTTGAAATCCGGCCACATCAGCGCATCGGCTTCATCCTCATGCTCCGACATGGTTAGCTCATTGCGCACCGCCTGAATCGGACGAGCCTCGCGTCCATTTGACGCATCTGCACAAACAACTCTTGTGCGCAGTCCTAGAGGCCGAAAGCTGCGCATCTGCATATTAAAGCCCACTGTTCGACCGCATTCGGACTCTTCGTTGGGTATGCAATCGAATGGCAACTGCTCCGCCTTATTCTTGATCATCAGATCAGCACCATTCGCTATCAAAGCGATGCACATGCGCGTAACTGAGTGACGACAAGCAATATGTCTATGTAAAAAAAAGATCAAAATATTAATTTATTTATTCAATAAATTAAATCCATTAAACAGTTCTAGGCTCGGTTTTGGTTTTTGAAAATGAAGTCTGTTTTTCTACTGCCCTCCCTTGATATTATACGTAATACTTGTATTTGTAAAATCATGTAAGCTTAGGAGATTTTCAGGATGTCGGAGGGGGCAACGTCAACATAAGTCGGACCTTTTTACTTTGTATGTGTTTGGTTAATTGGCTTACTTACAGCGGCGTATCGCCTTCAACATTTTGAACATTGCAATCGGCACCCGCCTGCAAAAGAACTGTTATTGTCTCTAATCCATCGTTGTGCAGCGTTGACCAGTGTAGCACTGTGTTGTTGTCATTATCGCATATATTGGGGTCAGCGGCATGATTGAGTAGCAGGCTGTCAATGCAATCGCAAAATGTTAGTATATAACCATATTAGTACCTGTTATATCTTACATGTACTACCACTAGAGCATTGCCCAAGCAAAATTATAAAACTAATCTAATGTAATTTAAGAAACCCGCAAAAAAAAAAAAAAAAAAAACAGTATTAATGTTAACATTAACATTTTTTTTTATTTCTTCGCACAAAAATTACTGATAAGATTGAAATAAAACTTTCAAAAGATATTTTGTAATACCTTTACATTTGTATACCCTCAACGCAATACATAAATGGGTAAAAAGAGTTTGATGGCTTTGTAAAAATATATGATCTCAACGATTTTGGGAAATCTTTGCAATATTATTTAAATTAAGAAACACCGAACTACGAAGATTGAAATTGATCCATTGTGCAGCAGTACAGGCATTTTTTACATATATGCGTGGACACACAGTCATCGACACAAATGAATTGCAAACTTTAAGCAACAAGTTATGGATATCTCTCCCATCCAGGATTTCCTGATTTAACGTATTGTTATGTCTTCAGTGATCATGATACAAGGCAGTTTCAGAAGTTAAAAGGTAAATAATCGACAACGTTTGAGTCGGACGCAACCGTCTGCGGTGTACATTGAACCAGAATTTTTTTTTTTTTATATCTGTCTTTTAACTGTATTTAAAATCTGTCTTTCTTAGACAATTATTAAGTTTTTTGTTATGATGTTTGACTTTAATGTTTCATGTAGCTGGTGTTGGTATTATATTATGTTTGTGAAAGGTCAAGCGGATGGTTTCTTTTCAGTCTTCTCGTGGTTGTGCTGTTGTCCAGCAGGCCAATTGCTAGATTGATTAGGTGTTGGGTAAACGTGTTCGGTAACTGGAGCTCCTCTTTTCTATCTCTTCCGTTACCCAAGGTATGTTGAGAACTCTGTGTATAGTTGCGTTGTCGTGGTAAATATGCGCATTACCAATGATGCGCAGGGCTTTGTTTTGGAAGATTTGTATAATTTGCCGGTTGCTTCGTCTCGCAGCTTCCCACAGTTGAATTCCGAATGTCCAAATTGGTTTTACGATAGTTTTGTACACAAGCAACTTTGACCGGATGCTTAATTTGCTACTGCGACCTACTAGCCAGTAGTGTTTCTTTATAGTTCCTTCCGCCTGCTTTCGTTTTCTAATCAGGTGAGCCCTCCACGTCAGCCTCCTGTCCAGAGTCATGCCAAGGTATTTTGGCGCTGCCTCTTCCGGGATATGGACCCAATCCAGGTAAACAGCTGGACAGTTACCCTCCCTGAGTGCAAATGTGGTGGCTATGGACTTATCATTGTTGACCGCAATGTTCCACCTCCTTTGCCAGTCATTGACTAAGTCCAACTCAGCTTGCACTATTCGAGAGGCCTCCTCCGGTGTATCAGCAGTTGTTAGAAATTCTGTGTCATCGGCGTAGGTGGCAACAAGTAGCTCAGGGCACTCAATTACAGGCAGATCTGCTGTGTATATATTATATAGTAGTGGGCCCAACACACTGCCTTGGGGGACGCCAGCTCTAATGCTTTTGGGTGTTGATCTCGCATTCCCGCATTGCACATGGAATTGC
Organism: Scaptomyza pallida; assembly: GCA_018152965.1. NCBI lineage: Eukaryota > Metazoa > Arthropoda > Insecta > Diptera > Drosophilidae > Scaptomyza > Scaptomyza pallida. The sequence goes on along the minus strand of JAECXP010000019.1, from coordinate 2,543,721 downwards.
CTGTCACTCAGGTACGAGGCGAGGAAAGCGTAATAGACCTGTGGTAGACTTCTCCTGAGTTTAAAGAGCAGCCCAAGATGCCAAACTCGGTCAAATGCCTGTTTGACGTCAAGCATTACAGCACAGCAGTATTTTTTGGCCTCAAATGCGTCCAGAATGCGTTGGACGACTCTGTGACATTGCTCTGGGGTTCCATGACCGCGCCTGAAACCAAACTGGTGATCAGAGATAAGACCAGCCTCATCCAATATCGGCAACACCCTACTCAAAAATACTCTTTTAAGAATTTTGGAAAGCGTTGCCAGCAAATTGATCGGACGATATGAGACCAAATTGGATTCAGGTTTCCCGGGCTTAAGTATCATTACTACCTGGGCTCGTTTCCATTGCTCTGGAAAGTACCCAATCGCTAGGCATCTGTTAAAGAGCTTAGTAATAAGCTTAATGCAGACTGGGGGCAGAAGCTTCAGTGCGACTGCATTAATACAATCAACACCTGGCGTTTTGCTTGACTTAAGCGCCACAATATATTCCGTCGTTTCTTCCTCCAGTACCGGGGGTATTTGACTGCTGCCTTGGTGATTACCAGTGGGTTGCTGCTCCGTCTCGCAGATTTCAACAGCTGTACACCTAATGCGAGGGGTGAAGACGCTCTCCAGATGTTGTGCGAACGCGTTGGCCCTTTCCATCTCAGATCTGCACCAGCTGCCGTCCATATTTTTCACTGGGGCTGCCCTTTTTGTTGGCCTTTTGATAGTTTTGGTGACTTTCCACAAGTTGTGATGAGGGGCATTGAGTTCAAGCTCCTCCAGAAAGGAGTCGAAGTTCTCCCTCCTCAACCAGAAAAATGAGTGTTGCAAAGAGGAAGATATGGGAATTTTCGGAATAAATAGACAAACAGAAGGGGTGGGTCTCATCTTCATGCCTAATGCTGATCTTTGGCGGACGTCGCTATCTATACTGCCAGTACAAATTTGAGTTTTTAAATATCATTACCCATATTGCCAACACAAGCTTTGTGACTCTAGTACAAAATAATACAGATCTTTTGGGATGACACTGACCTACTTAAAATTGTGACTATAGCTTTAGAAAGCTAAAAACTGTCAGATATGGCGATGTATGCGTGAGGCTTTGTTTGGGGGCGTGGAATTAAATGTTTTGATCTAGATTTGTGGCGGATGTTACCATGTTAAGTTTTGTGATTCTAATTGCTAGCGGGCAATAAAAGAGCTCTATAGATTTGCACCTGGAGGTGTATCGACTTGTTATCGATTTTTCCAGAACATTGCCTGACGGGGAGTTTGACCAAAATATTCGACAAATGCTCGTTCATGCAGACGGAGCGCCTAGTCGAGGAGCCTCGACGTGGACATACCCTTAACCCGTTATTTAACGCGTATAGACATTTGTGTGTGTTCAAACGTCTATAGCAAATGTCTGCACTTTTGCATAACTACTAAGCTAAACAGATGTTCATTATTTTATTAAAAGTTTTAAATCTTATTTTCACAATTTCAAAATCATTTTTTTTTTTTTTTGTGTTTTCTATCGTTGGATTGTGTAGCACCAAAACAAAAAAAATGTTTTCGATAATTTGAAACAAACTTGTTCTGTGAATTAGACCATAAAAGCTTATTTTCCAAATCTGAAGTCTCGCTTTTAAAGTCTCTGAGATCGCCGCATTCACACGAACGGACAGACGGACGTGTTTATCGGCTTGGCTGTTGATGTTGATTAAGAATATATGTATATACTTTTTGGGTTTGCAAAATTATTCTTTCTGTCTGTTTCATACTTTTGTAATCTATACAAATATATATAAAAAGTATACCCTTCTTATTAATTTCATGCAAAAATACTTTGATGGGGGTATATAGTACTTTTAATGTGCATCAGAGACCGGCAGCGGTATATCGCAACTACCAGTACACCGCACAAACACATGGTATTTTGCATACCGAGTAAAAAAACGACGCATCATTTTTTGATGCGGTGGTTTTTTACTTGTCATTTTTTGACGCGGTGGTTTTTTTACTCATCAATTTTTACTCATCATTTTTATACCCGGTGGTTTTTTTACTCATCATTTTTTGAGCGTCACATATTGCACTGGTATATTTTTGAGTATGTGTTCGGCCACCGCGTAAATGTAAAACAACCCCTAACTCTGTGTGTCGTGTGCGCAGCCGACTCATCTTTTCATGTACCTGTTTTTGTTGTCTTCTTCTTACAACAACAAAGCGTGGGCTCGCTCATTGCGTATATTCCTAAACGGTGTAAGAATAACGGAGTACAAATTTGATGTGTGCGAGCAGGGCCGTAGCTAGAGCCTCGGGGGCCCTGGGGCAACAAGTAAATTTGGGGCCCCCTATACGGAAGTCTTTTGTCAAATTTTAAAGTACGCTTAGGGTTGTCTATGTATGGAACGTTTGAATTTTCCGCGCGTATAGTGGTCGCGAACACTGTTCGATACCTCGATTGAATTGATTAAAAATTATTTGAGAAGCTCTATGGGGCAAGAGCGATTGTGTGGATTGGCATTATTATCGATTGAAAATGAGCGAGCCAGAAAGATCGATTTCAGCCAAGCGATCGACGAATTTGCGGCTTGCAAAGCGAGAAAGCGGCGTCTTTAATGGTATTTACCAAATGAGATACTGAGATATGTTGAAATAAAGCGAAAACATGTTGTTTTGTACATTATCTAATAAAACTGTAAAAAATTTAGAATTTTTTTATTTTGTTAGACTATTGTGATCCGAAAGCCATGGTAAGGCTTTTTCAGAACTAAAAAAGTGGTCGATAAGAAGGGGCCCCGGCGGGGCCCCTTCCCTTCGGGGGCCCTGGGGCACCGCCCCACCTGCCCCATGCTAGCTACGGCCCTGTGTGCGAGGCTGACGCATCAAAAAAGTACCTGGTGTGTGTACCACCGCCAACGCATTTTGTGCGGTGGTAATCATACCGCCACCGCACTTTGAACGAGTACACTAGTAGTGCTGAAATCAGGCACCGCTGCAGGTCACTGATGTGCATATGAAGACTATTACTTGTATTTTAATAAACATGTAAAGCTAATGCTGCTTTTGATTTAATTTTCATTGTGTTTTGTTCTTCATATAACGAATTTGCTATTTCCATATAGCAAATATTACGTAATTAGAAGTTCGTTTTTAGGACGTTGCTTAAACTAAAATGCGTTTTCGATCTCCATATAACGAATTTGTCTATAATTGTATTTCTTAGAATGCACGGATTACGTCTAGACTGCGAAAACAAAACGATAGCTCATAACAAAGTTTTTTTCTTGTCCCCTTGAGATTTCCTATATCAAAGCTCGTCTGTATTTACAGAGCAAATAAATCAAATTATTGATTTTTTTTTTCGATTTTAAAAAAGTTTTTATATACAAGCTTGGGTGTCTTATTTGCAAGAGCAATGCTATAACATAAATAAATGCAATTAAAATAATGTAATATGTTATTGAGTTGGAGCTAAAAAATGCGATTACCTAACAATATCCGTGTGTCCCAATTCGGCTGCCCAAACCATTGACGTCCAGCCCCCCTCATCCTGGGCATTGATAAAACTTAAAAAATTGCCAATATTGCGTGAGGCGCGAAAACTGTCCACAATCAGCTGAGCAGCCTCAAGATTTCCCAGTTTAGCGGCGATATGCAGACTAGTCATGCCATCTGGACCCTGTAAGTTCAATTTAATTCAATTTATAATTAAGTCTTTGAGAAAGCGCCCGAGTAAGATTAAAATAATAGGACTCACCTTAATGGCAACATCTGCGCAGCATTGTAAAAACAGATTAAGCATATCACACTTGTCATTCATGATGGCGCACATGAGCGCTGTGCGCAGTTCACTATCGACTATGTTAACGAAGTCCGGCGAGCTAGCTCCCTTGCAAAGCAGCAAATAGGCCATTTGTAAAGTGCCCGAATGGGCAACCAGATGCAGACAGGTGCCATTAGGATATTCACGCATGCGCGTCATCACATCGTAATCAGCAGCTATTAACACGACATGGGAATATAAACATATATAAAAATATACAAAAAATTGATATTGTATATTGTAAGGGTATTTATTTTAGTGGCATACCCAGAATCTCAGCGACACGCTCTAGATCATCGTTTTGAACGGCATAATACATGTCACGAGAATTGAATTCGGTTGTCACCCGACCGCTGGTCGAGACAATTCTATCCCGCAGCACAACATTCATTACGGACTCGGGAATCAACTGTTCAAAGTTAATAATGTTCAGTCCAGTAGCACTGAATGCAGCAGCACCAGCTGCTTTACCTCCGCGGGTTCCATTTGACCTGACAGCCGCCTTGCCACGTCCTGCAGCCGTTCCTGTCGTCTTGGCAGGTCCACCGCCACTTTGTTGTTTCGATGTGCTTGCTGAGCCAGATGCACTTCCAAACTGTATTAAATTCGATGAGGTAGTCAGCTTAGCAGGTTTGCTGTAATATATGGTACGTATAATAAAGTAATAGTATAGCTAACAGAAAAACTTACATTTTGGTCTTTTGGGCAGGCAAAAACACGGGCAACGATTGGCATTTCATAGTCACAGTAGAGGTGCGTTCTGGTGTATCCGTGCCACAGTGCGGACACTTTAAAACAAGCAATGGGCTGGCGTAGCTACTGTTACTGCTTGATCCGGAGTTGGCTAATTGTTGTGAATCATAGGGGCTGTTAAGTATAAATCGCTGAGCGCAATCCGGATGAAAGAAATGCTGCTGTTTGCACAGCACAAACTTTCCCTAAAGCGGAAAAGAAAATTTTTGTCAGTTGCTTAATTCATATTGATGATAAATTTATATACATATAAAAAAAAGAAAGTTATGTTAGTAACTCTATTGAACTTCTGCAGGCACATCCCAAACATCTCTTAATTTTATTTTATTTATTTTATTATTAACAAGTAAGAAGGCTCTAGTCGAGAAATCCCGACTAGGACATACCCTTAACCCGATACTTAATGCTTACAGTTACTTATGTGTGTTAAATCAGTGACCAATATGACCAAACTTCAATCTGCGATATCTCCGGTGTTTCTGAACCGATTTTGATCAAATTTTTTTTAATGTTCATTATTTTATCCGTAGTTTCAAACCTCATTTTCACAATTTTGAAATTCAAGATTTTTTTGTTATCGATCACATGTGTATATCGAGAACCAGAAATGTTATCGAAAATTTAAAGCAAACTTGATCTTCTCATGGTATAGGAGAGCTTAAGTTTTAAGTTTCAAGTCTCTAGCTTTTATAGTCTCTGAGATCGGCGCGTTCATACAGACGGACAGACGGACGGACGGACAGACGGACATGGCTAGATCGACTCGGCTGTTGATGCTGATCAAGAATATATATACTTTATGGGGTCGGAGATGCTTCCTTCTGTCTGTTACATACATTTGCACAAAACCATTATACCCTTATTTACCCATTTTATGGGTTAAGGGTATAAAAATCTAAATGCAGATGTCTAGAGTTTATCATCTATTTTCCAACTAAATTGTGTGTTTTCATGGTAAGCTAGTTTTTGAAACTTGTGGGCTGAGTCTAGAAAATCCATGTCTTCTTATGTTTTCTGGTCGAAAGACCATCTCCGTTATTATACCCTTAACCCATAAAATGGGTAAATAAGGGTATAATGGTTTTGTGCAAATGTATGTAACAGACAGAAGGAAACATCTCCAACCCCATAAAGTATATATATTCTTGATCAGCATCAACAGCCGAGTCGATCTAGCCATGTCCGTCTGTCCGTCTGTCTGTCCGTCTGTCCGTCTGTATGAACGCGCCGATCTCAGAGACTATAAGAGCTAGAGACTTCAAACTTGAAACTTAAACTCTCCTATACTATAAGCAGATCAAGTTTGCTTTAAAATTTCGATAACACTTCTGGTTTCCGATATACACATGTGATCGATAACAAAAAATTCTTGAATTTCAAAATTGTGAAAATGAGGTTTGAAACTACAGATAAAATAATGAACATTTAAAAAATTTGATCAAAATTGGTTTAGAAACACCGGATATATTGCAGTTTGAAGTTTGGTCATATTGGTCACTGGGTAAATACACACAAATGACTGTAAGCGTTACGTATGGGGTTAAGGGTATGTCTTAGTCGGGATTTCTCGACTAGAGCCTTCTTACTTGTTTATTATTGCAGCTGTTAGCAAAACGAAAAATGTCATCAGTTAACTTAAAAGTGCAATTCGTACTCCAAAATAACAATAACGAATAAATAGAATACATACTTGATTTTGTAAAACTATTTTGCTAATAACTCCGAACAAAGTTTAAGACAATGTATGTTTGTCCACAGCATAAAGTTTTAAACCCGTTGAGCCGGTATTAATGAAATTTTCCTAAGAAATTTTGTTCATGCCCGGGAAAAAATTGCCACCTCCGCTTTTTATACTTTGATACCAAAGGTATCATAGTATATTGGGTTTGTGCAATGTCCGTCATGGTGTCTGTCCGTCCGTCTATACGAACGCAATTTTTTTCGACACCCTTTAAGCTAGAGCCTTGCAACTTTGCAAATATCTTGGTACATGCCTTCGTCAGACAGACATTAGGGCTCTACGACCTCAGGGGGCCTGGGAAATCGATAACAAGTCGATACACCTCGATGTGCGAATCGATAAGACACAAATATATCCCACATTTTAGCAGCTAGAGTCACCAAATTTGAGGGAAACATAGCCGATGACACTCCCAAAAAACTGCATCAAAAGTTTGGATGCCACGCCCACCCATTCCGCCCCCACCCTCCTTAAATTATAAACAAAAATGCCTGTATCTTCTACAGTTTTCAAGCTATTGCCAAAATTGACATGAAGGTAGATGCTGACATCTGACAAAGGTATGCATCAAAACATTGGATCACGCCCCCAAAAAACGGGACATGCCCCATCGCCCTAAAAAAAACGGAAGACATGTATCTTTGCCAGTTTTTAAGCTAGAGTCACCAAATTTGGTATGAACATGGTAGTGACATCCGTTACAGGTGTGCATACAAATTTTGGATGCCACGCCCACTTATACCGCCCCCCGCTATATTTCTCTCAGTTTTCGAGCTAGGCTCTTCAAATTTGGTATGAACATTGTTAGTGACATCCGTAACAGATCTGCATCAATGTTTTGGATGCCACTTATACCGCCCACCTCTATATCTTTGTTAGTTTTAAGCTAGTCTCCAAACTTGGTAGAGGATAGAAGGTGCCATTCGCCACAGATATGGTTGTCATGCCTACCCTTTCTGCCCGATTTTTATACCCAAAACCCTCATATATTACTATTTGCAATCGGAATCCTTAACACAGCTATGTGAACTGGTATCAAAGTATATCGCAGTCGGTTGCGTCCGACTGCAACGTTTTTACTTGTTATATATACGAATATTCTTTCACAACTGATTTCAATTCGTCGTCCGCACATTTTGGAAGTCTACCATGTTAGGATCACCTTCCTTAAAACGTCAGGACAAGCACTCATAAGTCAAAGCTAATGGAGCAACCCCTCGGAAAGCTTCACGCAGATGTCGATAGCTAACCCCATTTAGTTGGAAGCATAACACAACAGTTCGTTTAGAGTTGACACTTTAAAATAAAATCATTCCAAAAGTACCCATTCAGATTTGCTACCAGTAAAGACACTTTTGTTGAATATTTCATGCACACACAATTAATGCACACAGGGTATGATGGCTTGACACCTACCTGGGTGCAAAAGATGCCGCAACCGGCACAGCAGTTGTGCGCTTGAAGTCGCTTCTTGTGCTCATCGCAGAGGATCATGTAGCCGACACGTTGACTGGGACGTAGCAAATTGTGGACCTCGGCCGATAACTCGTTGCAACAGCCAATCTTTTGCTCGTCAATGTTGTCGATGGCACAGCAATACGATACATCCGGAGAATTTCTCGCATAATACTGTGAGCTCTTCTGGCACAGACAAATATACTTTACAGATGATAAAGAAGAAGAAGCAGCAGCAGCAGCTGCGGCAGCCGCTGAAGTGCTGGCTATGCCATCAGCGGTGTTGTTGGCTGCCGCCAAAATGACAGAGTTTAGAGAGCCAAGCTTTCCAAGTTCCAGTGTTGTTGCTGTTGATGTAACTGTTGCTGTTGCATTGGTTGCATTGCGAACGCCAACGCGACGTGTGTACTTGACAGCTGCAGGTGGTGGGGGAGGAGGAGCTAGCGGTTGTTTAAGAGCAACGTTGACTGACGGCTGACAGTTTGGTGACTCCTTACTGGCATTGCGGACTCGCAGTGTAACGCTGGGCTTGCCAACTTGAACTCGTGTGGTCGGCACAAATTCCTCGTTGTCCGTGTTGGAGCTATCGTTGTCGCTAGCCTCTTCGCTATTGTTGCGTCTTAGGCCCAAATTTTTAAGATGCTTTTCCTTCTGTTTGGCCAGTTTACGCTGCTGTTTCTTATTCATTTTGCGCTCCTCGGGCGAATTGCCAGTCAGTTTGGCCGCCTTAATATCACTGAGAAATTGCTCAAGATCAGGACATGGACGAATCATACTCTTCGCCAGCACTGCTGCATCAATATCACGCTGAGAGGGTGAGAACAGACGCTTCTTGATGGCATTTGTGCCAGCTGGATGCAGCTCTAGTCCGCTGCCACCCCCATCCGATTTCTCGCTCTTCTGTCGTGATGTCAGGGAGTTTGAGGCACTGGCACCACCGCTGCCTGATTGCATCGGTGTCTCGAAATGGCCGCCATCACCTTCAGTTGCCTCCCAATGTGTCATGCGCTCAATATGCTTTGTTTCGAACTCGCAACGCAGCTCATCATTCTCAAGTATTTTCGTAGTGGGCTTAATGCGTCGTTTTGACCGCTTTGGCAACTGCATATCCACGCTGATTGATGTCGATGCGGCTGTTCCCGACAATTGGACTGCTGGCGCGGCACGCTTATTGCCATTTGACAAGACCGGCAGACAAGTGGTGTTGTTGGCGCATCCGCTGCTATTTGTGGCAACCGCCGAAAAATGTATCGCGGTTTGGTTGATTGCATCAAAGCACCGGGGTGGCGGCACTGGAACTTTGGCCTTACGACCACGCTTCTTCGGTGGCGTCTTTTCATCTAGTGGGGCTGACGTGGCAGGCAATTGATGCAATGACACACCAGCAGCCGCGGAAGCTGTTGTCGTTGATTGCTCAACGAGCAGCTGTGGTTCTGCTTTGACCTCATCGACACCAATGTGGGCGTGATCTAGCCGATTGCCCAGACGCACGCTACGTCTCATCCGTTTGGCATCTTGGCCACTAGACGCCGCCGCAGTCATAGTATCATCATCCTGCTCTGTTTTTACCACTACTAAAGCCGAATCTGCAGCTGACAACTGCTGCTCTTCGTCGGGCAACTTCCGCTTACGACCCACTTTACGCTCTGGTTGTGTAAGCGTGGGTGACGTTGTCTCCTCCTGTCCTCCAGCAGCTTCGACTGCTGTTGGTTCAACAAATATTGTTTCCGCATCGGGTTTGATTTTTTTGGCACGTCCACGTCCTCGTTTTGGCACTGGCGGCGCATTTGAAGTGACTTCAATGTCGACGCTTGCGCTGCTTCCTTCAGGTGATTTTTCCGGTTCCTTTTTGACATCGTTTGCTGTCTCGCTATTGTTTTCTACAGGCAATATTTGCTCCTGGCTAGCCTCCGCATCCGCCTCTGCCACCACTTCTTGCTTCTGTTCCTGTTCCAGCAGCGTTAGCTCATCAGTGTTAAATGTGGGCATGTCACTGGGACGCGGTGTGCGACGCAAGCGACGCGTGTTGAATACCGTTGCAGCGGCAGCAGCATTCTGTTCCTGTTAAAGGATAAAAAAAAAAGAATTGCGTTAATTTAATAATTTATTATTTAAGGAGGAATTGCCAGATAAAAGGTGTGGGGGTTTACTTGATGGCTTACAAAAAGCGCACAGACCATTCAATTAAATAATTTTATTTTTAGTTAAGGCCCAAAATACAACTTGCCTTTAGCTTCATTCAATGCATTTGTGAATCGCATTTAAAACGCATACCAAATTGTCCTTAATAGACCAATAAACAGACAGCCTGTCTAAACTGGGCCAAAACCAATTGAAATGCGAATCTATATAGCCTACTCTAACTCTCATTCTACTTGACGCGACGGTCGGCGTTGCCGTGGCAACGATTCTTCCCAAACACTTGACTTGCTGGCCAAGTTAAAGCAACTTGGTCGATGGTGACTTTAAAAACAAAAAGAGAAAGAGCGAGGGACAGAGCGAGAGGGTGAGAGAAAGAGTGTGGGCAACAGAAGTTACAAAATATAATATTTATGCAACTACAATCCCTTTTGAATATAGGATGCCAAATTCAGTAGATACCAAGCCAAGATGAAATAAGCAATTAAAGCCAATTACATTCTGATACCTTAGGTAGAAGTCGAAGCGTTCAATTTAATGCTCCCCATGTGAATTTAGTTGCAAAGGGTATTTTTATTTTGTCATCGGTGCGTTTGACCATTCGTCAATTGTTGATCAGTAAAGCCAAAACTTGGATTAAGGGTTTTTGCTTATCATTTTTTTAAATCGGTCAGATCAGCTCTGTACCAGCATCATATACAAACCCCAGATTGAACTTAAGTCTTGGAAAGAAAAACTTTTTTAAGATATCAAAAAAAATAAACTTTAAAGTGCGCTTATTATCTGAATACTACGCAAATATATTGGGGCTTTACCAGTGAAATGTTTGTTGTTATTTTTTCAAGACATTGGCATGAATTTATAACATTAAAAGCACATGAAATTGATAAACAATCGAACTTTTATAAAAAGGGAGGTACTTGAAGGGATGATACAATGTTGCCCATTGTTGGTGTTTGCCTTCATACACACGCTGGTACAAAATTTAATGCGATTTTCATACGAAATATTTATTAATATTTTGTAGTCTTCGTTTGAAACTTTAATTTAAAGATTTATTAAATGTTTTTAGCAAGTCATGTTATGAGGGCATAAGATATATTCCCAAAAATCGCACTTTACTAAATTTCTTAAAATATTTGTAATTTTGGAAAATGCGATCATTTTCTTACCAACGAATTAAAGTCTTATTTTTAGTGGTTTTGGGACGGCGGTGCTGAGTGCCGATATCAAACAGGTTAGTGCCAACTTGGTTGCAGATTGTAACGGGGTTTCATTGTGTTTTTGGCTGTTTCGGGAATTCCAAGTTCGATGTTCCAAATCGACCGACTTCGAACTGGTTGTCAACATTGAATGAAGGTTGATGGAAGCTTTTGCAAACGATAGCTGGTATTTTTGAACACTTAACATTATCGAAAAACTTCGCAGTTAAAATGCTCTTTTATGTTAAACTCGCAAAAGAAAAGAATGTTAAGTTAACTTTTTAAAAATGGTTTTAGATGGTTACTTGTAAGAAATATTTTAACTGAGACCGCAATAAGGCAATATCTATTTGATATATTTTATTTTATTTAATATTATTAAATATTGCACTCGAACCTCAATTACTGAAAATGGCGGAAAACTGAGATCGTCGAATCAATGAAAAGATGGATTTTAGATGTTACAGATGGTAATGTTGCCTGGCCTAAGCACAAGTGTGGCATTCTTGGTTTTTGCGTATCTATGGTAATACTGTCTTTACAACATTTGCAATCAGTTATTTTAGTGTAATAAGAAAATAACCATATAAATTTAATTTTTGCCTTTTTGCCATCTTAAAATATTCAATAAAATCTATCAAAATATTGAGATAACATTTTTGCAGTGCAAGTTGGTGGTTTCACCGAAGATCTTTGAGGCTATTAGCAACATTTTGAGCTATTGCACATAGCGATTTTGTAGTTGGTGGCATTCCCCAAAAAAACTGCATCAAAAGTTTGGAAGTTACACCGACCTCTTTATCCCCCTTCCACTTACAATCAATAATGCCTGTATTTCCCACAGTTTGTAAGCTATAGCTACAAAATTTGGTGGAAAGGTACACATAGATGCTGACATCGGAGACAGATCTGAATCACAGTCATTTTGCCTGCCTTCTTATACGCCAAATCCTTTTTTAAGTGTTTTTAACTGTATGCACGCAGAATACTTAACACAGATTTGGAAACTGGTATAAGAGTATATATATACGTTTTTACTTGTTATGTATATATCATATAAATAAGAAACCTAACCGGTACAAACGGATATTTTTGTTTTCAATTCTACGCAGGTTTGGTGCTATTTAAGTGCCTTTGACAAACTATTAGTCATCAGTAACTTAATTGTTTTAGTTTTAACTCATTATTAATTTATGATTATTTTCAGGTTGGCGCAAAATTTAATAGTTACATTGAGGCAAAAGACAAAAATTATCTAAAATATCCACATATTTTGAAAAAATACACTTTTTTTATTAGAGATATTTTTTTAATACTGTTTTTGATTATTTTTCACGATATTTGAGAAAAAATGTAAGAGAAAAAATTAATAACATAGAAAGAAAACATAGAACAAAATATTTTTAACACAGTTAAATATATATGCATATGTTTTTGGTCTTATTTGCAAAAATCCACGGTATAAAACTGTGTTGCAGCAAAAATAATTTAGTTGATAAGCAATTCTAACCGCAATAATTCAGCAATGTTATAGATGATGTTGTCTAGCTCTCACCGTATTTTTTGTGGGCTAAAACCAACCTAAAATATTCCACTTAACAATCATTTTAAAATAATTTCAATTCGGATCGAAATGTATTTGTGGCTATTTTACACCCTGAGTTAATGAAACGGGTTAAAGGGTATAATAGTTGGGTACAAATGACTGTTATTTGTAGGGAGAAGCATCTTTGAACAATCCTCTTGATTTGTTATATTAATAATAGACCAATTCGTAACATTGTTAACAAATGAAAGCTTTTTTTATTGGCTATAACTTTTCTTTTTTGGAAGAGGCAGACAACTGTGTTGCATTATGTGCATGCAATATTTTGTTTTCAAAAAATTTGGCAAAAAAAAAAGTACCTAATCTACCCAATTAAACAGAGAAAACGGGGCAGTCTGAGCAATTGCACCAAATTTGGTGGTTTCAGTATGTTTGATGCACTTTTTTACCATTTGTTACTATACTTACAAAAACAGAAAGCTCAACTATAGGGATGTAGGTTATCGAATTCCCGGCCCTTAGATACAAACAAATATAAGCATATGTTAATGTATTTTTACTTACATATGTATGTTTTGTACATATTTTTTAAAATGCTTTGGATCAACTTTTGCTAACATACAAACAAATATATTAACATTTTTATACTTTGATACCAAAGGTATCATAGTATATTGGGTTTGTGCAATGTCCGTCATGGTGTCTGTCCGTCCGTCCGTCCGTCTGTCTGTATGAACGCAACTTTTTTCGACACCCTTAAAGCTAGTCTTGCAACTTTGCAAATATCTTGGTACATGTCTTCGTCAGACAAAGTGTTAAATGTAGGGCTCTACGACCTCATGGGGCCCGAGAAATCGATAACAAGTCGATACACCTCGATGTGCAAATCGATAAAACACAAATATATCCCACATTTTAGCAGCTAAAGTCACCAAATTTGATGGCAAGATAGCTGGTAACATTCCTCAAAAAACTGCATCAAAAGTTTGGATGCCACGCCCACCTATTTCGCCCCCAGCCCCCTCCATTTATAAACAAAAATGCCTGTATCTTCTACAGTTTTGAAGCTATAGCCACCAAAATTGACATGAAGGTAGATACTGACATCTGACAAAGTTATGCATCAAAACATTGGATGCCACGCCCCCAAACAACGGGACATGCCCCACCGCCCTAAAAAAAACCGGAAGGCATGTATCTTCGCCAGTTTTTAAGCTAGAGTCACCAAATTTGGTATGAACTTTGGTAGTGACATCCGTAGCAGGTGTACATCAATCTTTTGGATGCCACGCCCACTTATTCCGCCCACCGCTATATCTCTCTCAGTTTTTGAGCTAGGCTCTTCAAATTTGGTATGAACATTGTTAGTGGCATCCGTAACAGATCTGCATCAATGTTTAGGATGCCACGCCCACTTATACCGCCCACCTCTATATCTTTGTCAGTTTTTGAGCTAGAGTCTCCAATTTTATACCCAAAACCCTCATATATTAGTATTTGCACTCAGAACCCTTAACACAGCTATGTGAACTGGTATCAAAGTATATCGCAGTCGGTTGCGTCCGACTGCAACGTTTTTACTTGTTTTGGATTACTTTTTTTTCTGTTTCTTTCTTGGGAATCCCTTTTATTCTCTATTTAATACGCTAGTTGCCAGTGGTGACCAATTTTGTAATTGGGGCACAATTAAAACAGAAAGTGAATCAAACAAACTACGAAAACTCAAAGAATTCGAGAATTACACTCACACACACACTTAATCAGGCCTCTTGTACACGTATACGCGCATGCAAAAGCATACGCGTACATTAACACATGCATACATACATACAAAAGTATACACTTACGTTTTTATCAGCACCAAGTTGCGTGGCTGCTGCTGCTGCTTCTGTTGTTGTTGGTGTTGTTGTTGGTGCTGTTGTTGGTATTGGTGTTGCTATTGGCGCTGTGACATCGTCGCTGCTGGTCGGAGCATTCGTCGAAATCGAATCTGTTGCGTCAACGTCAGCCTCAGCGTCGCTGCCACTGCTATTAGTAGCAGAGTTGCCAACAAGTGGAGCGACAGGCACCGGGGATGCCGCTCCCATTACCGATGCTGTGCCTGGAACCGATGTGACCTCGGCTTCTTGTGTTGCCTCTGTCGGGGCTGCTGATGGTGTTACAGTCTCTGTTGCCGCCTCTGCAATTGCCCCTTTCTCGCGCTGCACAGTCGGCGATTGCTCCTGCGGCTGCGGCTGCTGCTGCTCCTCAAAAAGCTCGTCTTTGGGTGTTGCATTTGTTGTTGTTTCCGGTTTTGTTTCAGTCTTGATGCATTCAGATGTTGTAGTTGTTGTTATTGCTTCTGCAACAGTGGCTGTCAAAATTTGTACAGATGGATTAGCCAGTTCATCGGCGGATGCTGCTACTGCGCTTTTGCAAGCTTCTTGTTCCAATTTGACCCCTGCTGCCGCTGTCTTAAATTCTTCTTCTTTTTCATCTGCTGGTGCTATTGTTGTTTCTACTTCGGCAAGGTGCTCGGTAACGGCAACGTCATCGTTGTTTTTAGTGTCGAATGTCGCGGCTACTTCATCCATTAGTATTGCTTCATTAGACGTCGCTGCCGATGATGTCGTCTCTGCCGACGATGCCTTTTGATGTAATTTATCGGCGTCGGCACTGTTATTGCTGTCCTGAATTTTGTTTTGGCTCTGGCCTTGAGGTAGCTGCTCGACGACTTCTGCAGTTTCAGTTTCGAATTTGA
Organism: Scaptomyza pallida; assembly: GCA_018152965.1. Taxonomy (NCBI): domain Eukaryota; kingdom Metazoa; phylum Arthropoda; class Insecta; order Diptera; family Drosophilidae; genus Scaptomyza; species Scaptomyza pallida. Next base: position 2,528,299 of record JAECXP010000019.1, on the reverse strand, counting down.
CACCAGCAGCGACAAGATCCTGCTGCTTCTGTTGCTCAGATTGCGGCGGCGGCTGCTGCTGCTTCTTCTGCTCCACCTCCTCTTTCTGTTGATTCTGATGTGTTTCGTCACTTTTGTTACATAGCTTTTTATCCTTATCCTTGCAGGCGAACTGATTGTTGGCCAAGTTGCGCCACTTGAGCGTCTTATCCTCGGCAAGATCCAAATTGAGCAGGTTACCGCCCTCGGCAGTGCTTGTTGCACAGTCACTGTTAAATGTGCTTGCCATGCTGTTCAACAGCTCAACAAAGTCCGTCATTTTAATGAATTTGCTTCTTTTTTTTTTGTTGCTTATAGTTTTGTATTAGTTAGTTTTGCGTTTGTTTGTTTAATTTTCTTTTGATTTGCTGCCACTGTTTTGGCTTTGATTTACAATTTGATGTACATACATGTACATGTCTGTATGCAAGCTGCGCTGTTGTTGGAATCAATAATCGAAATTCACCACAATGTTTTCTAAGTTACTCTAACCATTCGATTTATTCTTAATCGCTTACTTCTCTACACAAATACTTTACTATTAACCAATTGAAGGCGTTCCACAATTAGCAGAACAGGCAAGCAGCAGAGCGAGGCAGAGTAAAAGATGAAAAAAATATATATGTACATATGTGAGTGCGTTTATTTCTTATTGTAATCAATTTGAACGTTGGTCATTGGTAGTTCAAAAACTTGAAGCATGTTATATTTTGATCATCTTGACAATTTTCGTAACAAGTTGCATTTTTATTGTCATAATTTATTAATTTCTTATAATTTCGGTGAATTGTGATTGCCTTCCTAAATTTTTAATGCTAAAGTTGGGTTGAAGTACCGCTAAATATACTCTATATCACGTGCACATCGTGTTTCATCGTGCCTACGCTAGTCACGAAGGCACGCGCATAATTTTAGTTAAAATGCAGAGTGTGCACAAGAACAACAGCAATAGTAATAGTGAAGGTAGCCCATTTGTCTGCCGACAGGAATCGCCTCTTTATGAGCAGCAGCCCACCTTGGCATGCAAGGGGCTACACACATACACATACATATGTACTTGTGCTCGTTCTCACACACATAGACCCGCCGAGCCAGCGGCGCGGATGGAGTTGACGTTGACACCACGAGACGACTGCAACGACAGCGGCGGGCGCTAAGCTGTTTTCTTAGCAAGTATTTGTAAATATAATATTCAATTTAAATGGCAATATTTCTAATAAACTTTTACCCAATAATTGTTTGAATTATAGGAACGAAAGACAAAAAAAATTGGACAAGTAAAGAACATTTCACTGCCTTCCACTGATTCTGATTAGCTCACAACATGCTGTTTTTTTTTTTTTCTTTTGTATGAATATGGCCAGCTTTATTGTTGTTTTACTTTTCGTCTTGCTCTCCGTCGTCTTCTTGGTGCTAGCTGCTAAACGACCGTGGTGGCTGCTCTGTCGCTGCTCTACTACTGCTGCTGCTGCTGCTGGTTTAACAGTTATACATAGTTGTAGTTGTAATTACTTATAATTGTTGATTTTGATTTCAACTGAAATTTTTCATTGCTTCCTCCCAAATTGATACAAAGCAGTGTTGGATGCAAATTTTGTGCTGGTGCTTTGGTTTTCTTATATTTTAGTTAAACATTTTTACACCCATTCGGAAACAATTACACTCACACAAAAGACTTCACAGTTATGCACTTCGTGATTTTGACAAGATAATTATGAACTAACTAATATTTGTTGTTACAAAAGAAAATAAAGAAAAACACACACACGCACACGCACGCTTTGTTTTTTGGGTCCGTCCGCCGTTATCCGCCGCCAGCACATACTCAGTGCGTAACTCTTGACGAGCCGTCTTCGTCGTCTCCTCGCTCACTCTCACTGCTTGCTTGTTGTTAGAGTAGCTACATACATACATGGAACAAAAATTCAGTATTTGGTATTTTTCTTTTTGTTTGGCTTGTACGGTTGTATGGTATTTTTCCAAGAGCAGACCTTAACGACAAGGCAGAATTGAGATAGTATTTAAAAATGAGTTAATATTTTAAAACGCTAAAAACATTCTCATTGCTATTGTAAAATGCTCATTTGCTTGTATACCTCTTAATGATTTGTATAATGCAAAAACGTCGTACAAACTGTAGAAACAAATGTATAATAAAATGCCATATTGCTTGCATCAAACTGACCGCGCACTGCAGCACTGGTAGTATTTTCTAGTTTATTCAACGGCGCATTTGGTATTTTTGATTGCTTTGCGGTGCATTTCCCGTGTGCGTTGGTGTTTTAAAAGCAATTTACCCCAAGGAGCTGTGTGTGTTTCGGCCTAATTTGTCTATGTACATTTAATATCTTGTGTTAAGTAAACGCGAAATTGATTTTATGCAAACGCTAATGTGCACTTAAGCATTTTGGTTTTCTTGAAGCCAAAATAATATTTCACCGATACTTACTATCGTCTTAATAGTGTTGCTAAATATGATCATACACAGCGAGCGATTCAGCTGTTTATTGTCAGTATTTTGTTTTTTTGTGACTGCCAAAATCTTCTTCTTTCATTGCAAATTTTTGATTTAGTTGAGTTGTTATTAACAACTTGTCAAACATGAATAACAATTCTGATCAGTAAAAAAAATTGACTTTCGGCTTTGTTTCATCAAATTTTGATTGAGTTGCGTGGTCGTTTCGTTTTGCGTTTTTCGACGGTGCTTAATTATAACAAATTTTTATTGTGCGCCGTTAGATTTTCGATGTTGTGTTGTTTTGGGATGGAGTTGTTAATATTTTTTTCAAAGGGTGGCAACATCTTAATTGCTCTACGCAATTAAACGCGGGAACTCCCCTTTTGCTGTTTCGGCTCACTTATTTAATTTGCTTGCTTGATGTAGTGTCGCGTATCAATTTTTAAGGTGTGCGTTTTAAAAAAAAAGAATAACAATTTTTTTTTTGTGTCACTGAATTAGTTTCTTTTTGTTTTTATATGTACAATATAATATGTTATAAAATGAAATGTTATTTTGGTTTTTTTATGCTCTGATACCAAAGGTATCATGGTATATTGGGTTTGTGGAATGTCCGTCATGGTGTCTGTCCGTCCGTCCGTCCGTCCGTATGAACGCAACTTTTTTCGACACCCTTGAAGCTAGAGTCTTGCAATTTTGCAAATATCTTGGTACATATCTTCGTCAGACAAAGTGTTAAATTTAGAGCTCTACGACCTCAGGGGGCCTGGGAAATCGATAACAAGTCGATTCACCTCGATGTGCAATTTGATAAAACACATACATATATATTCCACATTTTAGCAGCTATAGTGATCAAATTTGATGTCAAAATAGCCGAAGACATTCCCCAAAAAACTGCATCAAAAGTTTGGTTGCTACGCCCACTTCTTTCGCCTCCATCCCCCCTCCAAATATAAACAAAAAAGCTTGTATCTTATTCTACAGTTTTAAAGCTATCGCCACCAAATTTGGTAAATGCTGACATCTGACACAGATATGCATTGATGTTTTGTATGCCACGCCCCAAACAACGGGCCATGCCTTACCGTCCCTAAAACAACGCGAATGCATGTATTTTTGCCAGTTTTTTAGCTAAAGTCTCCAAAATTCAAAGGAAGGTGGTAGTCGCCATTTCCCAAAGATCTGCATTAAATGAAGGGAGTTGGATGCCACGCCCACTTATACCGCCCACCTTCTAAATTTGCAAACTCCATATATTTTTCAGTTTTTGGGCTAGAGTCACCAAATTTGGTCGGGATATTGTAAGTGACATCCGTAACACATGTGTATCAAAGGAATGGATGCCTCGCCCTTTTATACCGCCCACCTTTATATTTTTCTCAATTTTTGCGCTAGAGTGACAAAATTTGGTAGACGGATTAAAGGTGACATCTGCCACAGATATGTATCACAAATTTTGTGTCATGCCTACTCCTTCTGCCTCAATTTTTTTTTTATTCCTCAACAAAAAAATTAACGCTCAGATTGGGAGAGCTGAATATTTCCCATTTGAATTATTTAATAAAACTTTTCGAGTTTTTTAAAGAAGCTTTGAAACATTTTGTGGAAGATAAGTACCCAACGCTGCATTTAGTTGTGGTCCACAAACATAAGCTGACACGTACATGTACGATTAAATATGAAGACATATCAATTATTACGGCTTTCAAAAGCAAATTATTGTTTTACATAAATAATTTAGTTTTGAAAAATTTTTTTTCTAGCCTTGCCGAGATTTTTGATATTTATATTCCTTTGAGTAGACTGTAGCTACCCTGTGAATATTGGTTGTTGGGGTATAACAGGCTTCATAGTAACTTTGTTCAATTACACACCTGGAAATGAAATACCATAGCATGATTCCCTTCAAACATGTTTTCTTTTGCTTTGGAATTAGGTGGATATATATAATTAAGTATTAGTGGCCAAATACTAATGTAAAACTAACATTAAATAAAAACTTTTCGTATTCAAAATTATATCGAATAACCGTTTTATTTGATTGACATACTTCAAAAAAAATACATATCAGCTAGAAAAGGCAGCCGATGGGAACAAATTCAACTCCTTCAAGATTGCGTATCAACTCTACAAAACTTGGCAGGTTCAATGCCCCGCAGGCTGCAGAAGCTGCAGGAACGTAAGGGCAACTCCATTAATTATTAAGACAGTTTAATATACCTTAAACTTTTTTCTTGGAAATATTTTTCATATAAAATATATATTGCTGTTATACACATTTTCTATGTGAAACATACAAAACTAATTTTTTGGTTTAAAAAATCAAATTGATTTTCTTTCTGCCTCTTTGTTTTTTACTTATAAAGAGTTAACCAAATAAAAATATAAAATATATCAAGAAAATAGGTATTGAAAAAAAGCAATTCAAAGCAGTGCACATACATATAGTCATTTTACTAAGGTAAACTGCACATTCAGTATTTTCAATATGCTTTTTCCAAATTTTTAAACCAGGTTCTTTGGTTCTTTCGGCATCTTGACAGTTTAACTTGGTGGCACCACCGACAAAATATATTATAGACGCGTCAAAGTGCTCATACTCACGTGAACAAAAACTATCGGAAGCCTGGCGCCACGTCTCTCTCGGGTGTTGAGAGAGGCCAGCCGAACGCAATGCGCCGCTCAATTGGCAGGCGTAGCGTGGCGCTAGGAAATTACAAGGCATTGTTGTGCTGGCTTTCGCTGCGAGCACAACAAAAAACCCACCCCTTTTATGTATGCGCTGCTATGCCAGCGATCCTACGTATACACACATACATATATATGTATATACATATGCACGCTTTTGCCAGTGCGTCTGTTTGTGATCTGCTTCAAGTGGACCTAGCCGAAAATAAGCAAAAACAACACAAGAGCGTTTGCATACATACATGCATACATATATTTGTATGTATGTGTATACGTCAGCATTTGTTTTCACATTCTCGGACTCAGGCTTCGAAGCGATTTTTGATATTTTACTTTTTCTACTCTTCCTAACTTTTTTTTTCTGTGACACTTGTAAGTAACTTTGTCAACGCAGCTACCGTATATATGTTAAAGAATGAACATAAATTCAAAAAGAGTATTCACGAGTGCATATTTAATACTCGTTGGGCACTTCACACTTACGAAAAACATCTGTTTGATAGGTGCAATTTCGATTATACGCAAACGAAAAAGTGTTTCATCGCACATAAAATTGTTTTTTGAAGTTATATTTCAATTTCTATTTAGAATATTCTAAGAAGTATATAGTAAAATAAAAAAGGCTATTTTTCCGGATAGGGGACGTTTCAAAATTTTTCCGGCAATCGCAATTTGAAAACGGACAGATCTGTCCGCAAAAAGGACAAGTTGGCAACACTGTTATTTATACATGCCCCACCTTATTACCAATAAACTTGCAGACTTTTAATGCTGAAATTATATTCTAGTATCTTATGATTGCCCATTCGTTTACGCAAAGTTCATATAAAGTTTATACTACCCTCCCATGTAGTCTAGCAGCCAGCCGATTGAAGCAAAAGTGTAAAATTGCCAAACTCAAGCAAAGACAAGAGTTTGACAACAACACGAAAAGAAACGTACGGCAACATCTTATTGCTGTCGCTTTCTTCGCACACTAAAAAATGGCCGCAGTTGATTCTTTGCTTCTTTTCTATTCACCAGCTTATTTTCAAAAAGGCGGCAACAAAACAAAAATGTAAATACTGCGCTTACCTTTGCATAACTTAATCAACTGTTTAAGCTATCTCTAAGGACAGACAGACATGGCTATAACGACTCGGCCGTTGATGCTGATCAAGAATATATATTCTTTATGGAATCGGCTCATGCTTCCTCCTATCTGTTACATACATTTGAACAAAACCAATTTACCCTTATTCACTCATTTTATGGGTTATAGTGCATTTACACGGAGGCCTTAAGGTGCGCCTTTAGCATTTAGCCCTAAGGCCTTCGAAAAATTTAGCCTTTAACATACAAGTGTGGGCGCTCTATTTGAAAATAGCGAAATAGGGCTAAAATAAAGACCTTGTTTTGCCGATGTATCGATATTTTCGGCTTGAATTATAAAAGGTGGCAACTTTTAACAGCTGGCTTTAAACCAAATCACTCAATTTCGGGACATCCATCCCAATAGCAGCCATTGCGCTCTGCCTTCCAGATGCTTCGCGTCCTAATGCAGTTAAATGTAGACATTGCAAAAGTAAACACAAAACTGCAGATTACTAAAGGCCTTTTTCAGTGTAAATGACTTTTCGACGCTATCACTTAGTCCTTTTTAGCGGTTTCAGTGTAAATGCAGTATTAAAAAAATAGCATAGAGTTCAGAACGCGCTTGCACCAGCCAGAGTCTTTTACAATTGAATACATTCACAAAAAAGAGAGCGGCTTGCAATCGCAAACTTTGCTGACCGAGTATGCTTCTCAAAAAATGCCAGTCATTCAATTGCTGCCATTGCTTACGAAATGGTAAGCAACAGAACAGGATCTGATCGTTGATTGCTTGTATGTGAGTTAGCACACAGTCATTGTGAGCTGAGTTTTTATGTATGGGTGAATCGTCGGCCGCAACAGGTAAAACGGTAAAAATTCGATAGTATTCATGGGCGCTTGGTTCTTTTCTTGCTGGGCTAGCTTTGTCAAAATTTCAGTTTTGCATGTTTTTTTAATACATATTCTTTCTATTTTTTGTTCGATGACACTATCAAATAATGTTGTTAGCGCAGTCACCATACAGATAATATATTAAAATGAAATTTTAGAAAACTTTATATTGTATTAACTTGTTATATTAACAACCAATTTTAATTCATTTATGAGTTTCCTTAATTTGTTGGGTAATTACCAATAATCATTATAATTGAGGCAGGTTATAGGGTATTTCCATTATCCAGTTACAGTAAAGTTTATCGGTCATTTACCAATCCTGTTTCCATAATACTGTTACTGAAAGTTCAGTAAATAAATCAGCTGTTTTGATCTGAGTTTGATGATTCAAAGTAAGAATAATAAACTAAAAATTAATTTTTTAAATTTTAAAAGCGTTTTTGTCGAATTTTATTGGCAGACATGCTTAGCCTGCAATCTTTGTTGCTTGTAATTCAGGAACAATATACAAATTTAAATATTGCGCTTATCTTTGCACATTTCAATCACCTGTTTTAGCTATGTTAATGTAATGTTATCCATTAAAAGCGATATTTCAGCGATATTCATCGAAAAATAACGATAGCCGATTATCAGTTATTCCCAGTTACCATTGACTGAAAATTTACTGCAGTAAATTCCTTATGGGAAAATACACGCAAAATGAACTTCAGTTACTCAAAATGGTAATAACTGAGAATAACTGGATAATGGATATACACTATTATTAATGGTGAAACAATTGCAACTGATACAATTAAATGTGATGTGTATGCATACACATGTAAATGCAGACCACAGAAAAGAAAAAATAACATAAATCTTACCGAAGCATGAAATGAAATAAGCGCGGCATATGTTTACTTTGTATTTTTACCTCTAATCGCTTGCTGAAATTAGGGGCCGCTGAAATTGAACAGCAAAAAAACCAATTCGGCCAATGCGGCCGACGATGCGCAAATACATACAAACTGAGCTCACACTGCCTATGTGCTGACTCACATACGCTCGCAGACATATAAGCCGTGATCAGATCAAATGGACAAGAAGCGCAATAGAATTCTGGAACTAATGTCAACGCTGCGATTACGAAGCATTTTGAAGTATCTATAGTATTTTAGGGCTAATTTTTTTTTACGAGTTTTTTATCACCAGTGAATGATAGAAAAAGGTTTTTCATGTAGGCGCATGACGTTTTTTTGGTAAAGGTGGGTATCCAGTACAGCAAAAAAAAAATTTCCCATACAAAATCGTCGTAGCAGGAATTGTTTTTTTTTTTGGCTCCGTGTGTTTTGGGTATCCAGTAACGTAGCAAAAATACTAAACTTCTTATCGATAGTAGCGATTAAATAAATAGGTACACACTGGCGCTCGGCTCAGGAAATACCAAATCATATATATTTTTGTGCCGAGAGCAACAACAAACACTTCATGAAAAATAAAAATGAAAAAGATATCTAAAAAACGGGTGGAAAATTGTAACCACGACGGAAATTTTGGATGGATTCCATTGGATTCTGCACCATATTATTAAACTATAAGTGCATACAATTTTTATATATGTTTTATAAAATATGTGTATTTTAATTTAAATGCTTGCGTCGTTCGAAAGCCTTACTTTCTGATGCCTTCGCTGCAAATATGGGTTGACCCACGATTTGTGCTGTCGGCGTTGACGGTTCCGATGCTCTTCTTTCTCGCTCGTTTTTGCAACATTATATGCTGCCAACAATGGAATAAGCATACTCGCATTGTTTACTTTTTTAAATTTAATGCCTCAGTGTGACCATGTATCTCCTAAGATATTATGCAAAATGGCATATTTTTACCACACATTGGGGGACGACCATGGTCACACTGCCCACGCTTCCAAAATATATCACAAATTCCGGCCAGGAATTTTTTGCTGTACTGGATACGCACCTTAAAAAAAAAAAAAAAAAAAATTTTTATTTTTTTCGATTTTTTATTTTTTTTACTTTTTCACACGTCCTGCGACGTGTTATTGTTATTATTATTATTTTCATAAAAATCCATCATTGCTTTGAAAACAATGTGCGTGCGATCACTGTGAGATGGATGTGCACGACGGAAAAGGAAATGTGAAAGTGACGCAAAATGACTATAAATAAAAAATACTCCAAAAATCGAATAAGTGTGATCTGCTCCGGAACATAGCCAACAGTGCCTTAGCAGTGGCGTGAGCCACGAATGAAAGAAAACCAGATTGCGCATTCGTTGTGTCAAAAAAAAAATCTACTGCGCATCTACGTCATCATCGACTGCAGCTGTGGCGCGCTGTTTGAATTCAATGGAATTTGTATGGAAAATTATAAGAAAATATGTATTACTTAATGCAATGTGAAAAATAAAAAAACCAAATAAAATTCCCCAAAAAACTGCATCAAAAGTTTGGATGCCACGCCCACCTCTTCCGCACCCAGCGCCCCTCCAATTATAAACAAAAATGGCTGTATCTTTTACAGTTTTGAAGCTTTAGCCACCAAATTTGGTAGGAAGGTAGATGCTGACATCTGACACAGATATGCATCACAAATTTGGATATCACGCCTACCCCTTCTGCCTGATATTTATACCCAAAAACCCCATATTTTACTATTTGCACACAGAATCCTTAACACAGCTATGTAAAATGGTATCAAAGTAAATCGCAGTCGGTTGCGTCTGACTGCAACGTTTTTACTTGTTTTCTGTAGGCTTTACAGCAATGCCTGAAAGGTCATTTTTAAGTTTGTGGCATATAAATTTAGCTAGGTTCTCCAACCCGTCGTAAGCCATATCACATAACTCATTTTCCACGACAACGAGAACTCTTCCACTGCCTCGCTAAACCAATATCGGTGGGAAAATTAAAAAAGCTAATACTGCACGGCTTATCATTGTTATGGTCATTGCAATTTTGTACAGCACACCGCATTTTGCTCAATTTAATAATATAAACCACTTTGTTTTCAAACGTAACGCATACAAAATGCATACAGCACAAAATTGTTTTAGTCTACCGTGACGTCACAAAAACAGCTGTTCACATGCGCCAAAGTAAAGGCCTGTTTACCCAAAAACTTAATTTAATTTAATTTAATTTAACAGTCAGCTGACTCAATCAAACCTATGTAAACTCTATGTGAGCGTTTACCCAAAATTTAATTTAATTTAATTTAATTTAGTTTAGTTCCGAACCTGCAGGTTGCAGATTCTTAAATCTTTTCGGTGTTGGTAAGCTTGAAAATACAAAACAGCTGATCAAAAAGTGTTGTGCAAAACGTTTACATATTCAAATATTTAAATGAACAAGCATAAGCTTATTATTTTACTTGAAAATCATGTTTGTTGTGTGATAAAATATCAAAATACTTTAAAAATATAATTAAAAAAGATAAGTTTGGGCTTATATATTGCCATGAGCTCAAGTAAAAATGTGTTTGAATACCAATTCAAAATGTAACGGAGTGTTAACAACACTGCTAACATAATTTTACACGCTTTACACACTGTTTCCTTAAATTAAATTAAATTTTGGGTAAACGCATACATTTTCTTAAATTAAATTAAATTAAATTAAAATAAATTAAACTAAATTAAATTTTGGGTAAACAGGCCTTAACGGACCTGCGCAATGCGCAATCTGGTTTTCTTTCATTCCACTATGGGTTTTTTTTCGTTTTTTTTGGCAACAACTGTAGTTTGAGAGATAGAACTTAAAATTTTGCACACACGTTAGTAAGATAATTACAAAATTTCGAATTTTTTTTTTTTCGATAACTCTTTTCGTTTTCGATATACACATGTGATCGATAACAAAAAGTATCGAATTTAGTAAATGTGAAATGTGTTTTGGAAACTTAATAGAAAATAATGACAAGCTGTAGAAAAATTTTTGAAATCGGTTGGAAAACACCAGAGATATGGGGCTCTTTTTTTTTTGTTATTGGCATCAACTTAAATTGAAAGATGGAAAACTATATTTTTGCACATAAATTATTTAAGTTAAAATAGAACTTCAGATTTGTTTATTTAATGAATGTACCACGCCTACATTCCCTTCCCCGAACATGGGTTCTAAAATTATTTGGAAAATTCAAAATAAAAATATTTTTCGATAGATTCGATCTGTTACTAAAAATCCAATAAAAATGATAAAGCGCTATCAGCCGACATTTGTACGGGCTCATTTGAAAAAGTTTTCTTTTCATTTTACTCAAATCCTCACTTGATCCTGCTGCTTTCAAAACAGCAGCCATGTTTTTATCTGCTGATTTTGTAGCCGAAACTCTAGCAGCATGAACTAGCAAAGGCACCGAGTTATTATTAACTTCTGAAAGCTCTGTCGCCAACTTTCGTTTTTGCCGGGAGCTACCGTTCTCATAGTCCACTTTTGGACGATCACCTCTATTTGTTGAATCACAATTTACTTCAATGTCAATTGTTATCTTTTTAGCAAGCCATTCAGAATGCCTATTTTTAAATCTTTGAATTTGTCGCCCGCAAAGTGGTCATTTCCTTTCAAAATATTTTATAAAACTGCGTACTTTTTCATTTATTTCAGTTTCAACGCTTTTACTAAGGTGATTTTCCCTAATTTTTTGCAGAATATGCTGTTTGACAGCGTCCTCCGAGCGTTTGTGGTTGACAAAAATGTCTAACATCTCTGCATGTTCAAATGCATATCCCTCTGGAAAATTAAGATTTTTTCGCGAAAAAGCAAGTTAAAGCAGACAAATGAGGTTGCATATTATTCTGGACACATTAGTTAGTAATTCTGCGTTTAAATACCTGAACACTTTGGAGTGCCTTGAGAGTTCTACTCCACGAAACACTGCTAAATTTGCTAAGATTAATCAAAAAAACACACATAAACAAGACACGTTTCACAAGGACAAAAACACATAGGATTGACAAATATGTTATTTAATTCTTGTTTTACATACCTGAACTACGACTTGCAATCATTTAAAGTTGAATTTTTTTATTTGTATCGCCAACTTGAGCTATTAAACTTAAGCAATGTGTTGATGTGAACTGAACACATAGCTACCTCGTGCGTGATCAGCTGACTTTGGCAGTCTATTGATCAATCAGTGTGACCGTAAAAAAATGTATCGATTAATTTTTTATTTAACTAGAGTATATTAAACATAAAAATCAAAGGTTTTTTAAAAAACAGAGCAACTTTTTTTTTGGGTTTATGCCAAAAAAAACGAAAAAAAACCCATAGTGCATTCGTGGGCGTGAGCCACTGCTTTTACGGCATTAGTATCGAACTAAATCGAATCGAATTAAAAACTGGCATTTACGGCATTTTAAACTTACTAATGCCGTAAAAGCAGTGGCTCACGCCACTGCTAAGGCACTGTTGGCTATGTTCCGGAGCAGACCACACTATCGGGCACATTTTTTTTACGCACGCACACACTCCTATGCATACATACACGAATGGATTTGCAAAATTTGTAAAATCTGTAAAACGACAAAAAATTTTTTTTTTTTTCCAATGCGATGCGCCTGCATAATAGTGTTGGGTTGCTCATGAGTGAGTGAACAAAAAAGAGTTGTTCATTAAAGTGAGCGAGTGAACATGTTCAGTTGCTCACTACTCACTTGCTCACTACTCACTGTTCAGTTGCTCACTACTCACTTGCTCACAAGCAAAGTGAGTGAGTTGACTCACTTTGAAAAAAAGAACAAGTGAACATGTTCACCTAAGTGAGCAATGTTTACCCAACACTACTGCATAATATGACTGGCTATGATGTTGCCAAGTCATAAGGGAGCATGAAAAAAAAAATCAGCCCGAAAATCGCTGGTTAGTAAATATTTACCGATTATTATTTACAGTGGGGAAAAGAGGAATATAACAAAAATAATAGATTAATTAAATATATTTTAGGATTAATAAAAAAATTATATTTTATGTATTTTTCAGTTTCCTATTCCTCAACTTCTCCTTCGCGTAAACCAGATTAGAGAGAACACTGGTCTGTGACGAATACAAAATTTTATGCGCAAATTGCCGTAATCGATTAATTTCAAACTGTAGTAGTCATTGGTTTTGTCCGTAAAGGCCTGTACGCAGGAGCTAGAAATATTTCTAGCTGTGTCAAACTTCATATAAAAGCAAGTAAGAAGGCTGTAGCCGAGATATCCCGACTAGAAAATACCCTTAACCCCATACGTAACGCGTACAGTCATTTGTGTGTATTTACCCAGACACCAATATGACCAAACTTCAAACTGCAATATCTCCGGTGTTTCTTGACCGATTTTGATAAAAAAATTTTAAATGTTCATTATTTTACCCATAGTTTAAAGCCTAATTTTCGCAATTCAAGATTTTTTGTGTTATCGATTACAGAAACCAGATGTTTTATCGATAATTTGTTTTTCTCATGGTATTGGAGAGATTCAAGTTTGAAGTCTCTAGCTCTTATAGTCTCTGAGATCGGCGCGTTCATACAGACAGACAGACATGGCTTTATTTAAAAAGCGTTTTTAATCAATTGTGTTTGCTTAATTTTTCTCAATATATTCTTTAAATCCCAAGTAAATTTTTTCAATATCTGTACATTTTTTTAAAATCTGTATGCAAAATGAAATAAAAAACTTTAAAAACTAAACTAATAAAGCTGACAATTTTGAAATTTCATCTGGGAGCCATATTGCAGTCACAAAAGTTTATCCAACAAGATATATCAAATAAATAGTAGTTCTTTATAATTTTATTTATTTTAAATAGTGGATTTTGTTTGGTTTTTTTTATGTTACTTTTTAATGTGTATATAATTTTCCACTATATTGTAATTTAAATATTATGTTTAATGCTTCTTAACTAATAATGTAAAAATAAATTCATTAACAATTCGTTTTAACAAATTAGAAGCTTATTTGGATCAAGAAGTACAAAAAAATGTTTATGTATAAAAATTTTATATTGTATGTATTTTTATTCTTCTTAAGTTAACATAATTTAAAACGCTAATTTTTTTGGGGTTTCTATCTGTATGCCTTTTCATTTTTTATTGTTTCTTTTAATTGTTGTTGTTGTTTTTAAATCCTTTTACTTTGGTATACGACGTACGTTATGAGCTCTACTGTAATTGTTTTGGAATCCCGAACTCTAAAGCGGCTTCTAGACGGTCAATATTATTGTGCAATGTGGGTTGCACAATGTAGTGGTTTGTGCAAAAAGTTGTACCATATGGAGGCGATATTGAAGGTTGTGCAATATATGGCACAATTATAATTAAAGATCAAAACCTTTACTTGATAAGCAATCAACAGACCACATGACAGAATATTGTGCAATACTGCCAATAGATGACGCAATATTATCCAGGTTGCACAATATATTTTAAACTCTTCGTCAATCGTGCAATATATTGTGCAACCTTTCAATATCCTCTACACACGCTCAATTTAATTGCACAAACCGTAATATTGTACAATAATATTGACCGTCTATGGGCCGCTTAATGTGCACAAAGCCACGAGCTATGTTAATGGCGTTGTCTGATTGGTCTATGAAGAAACGATCGATTCCCAGAACCCATGAAACGATTAAAAATATGTATAATGCTTTTTTTCACACATTTGTATAATAACCATCAACAGCCAAGTCGGTACAGCCGTGTCCATCTGTCACTCCATCTGTTTGAACCCATTGTTCTTATTAGCTATACTCTAGATTTGGGACATTAGCCGTGACTGAATCTTAGGCAGATCAAGCTTGTTTTAAATCAACGATAGATAATAATTCAGATATGCATATGCAATCGAGGCAAAAGTAAAAAAATCTGTGAAATTTCATATTAAAGTGCAAGCACTGACTATACGCGTTGTGAAGAGGTTGGGGTAACTCCTAGCGGGATTTCTCGATTGAACCTTTCTGAATTTTATTTTTGTATGTTTGTAAGTCTTAATTTAAAATCGAATTGAATTTTATCTACGGTCAACAATAGAAAATTGTATCTTTGCTCGTAATTGGCGAGTTGTAGGTTAAAGCGCATTCGTCTAGCCTATTTTGAAGACTTGCCCTCTTGAGTTATTTATTTTTTTTTGCTAATCCTAGTCAAATTGAAAATCAATTTGTTAAATGTTCAATTAGAAGAGCTTACAAATTGTCTTTGTTTTTTTTGTATAAAAACATCTTCATTTAAAGCTACAAGAAAAAATCAAATATGCTGAAAAATTCACTAATAACGCTCGTTGTTTGCTTTTTTGTGTTTTGTATATGGAAAAGGATTAATGTTAAATAAGAAAGTTAAGAATTAATAACTGGAAAGAGTGCTTCCAACTTAAAAAACTTAACTTTTTGGTGGTTGGTTGCCCACTAGAAGGCTGTTGAATTTGTGTAAATGTTTGCATACGGGAAAGTGTATATATGTAATATTTATATTATATATATATATATATGCCTAGTATATTCATATATATAATCTTTTATATATGCATATATATAATGTATAATAAGGTGCAAAATTGAACACGCGACTGAGTAAAAAGAGACCCGCCATTTAAACATCGATGACGCTGTCGTTCTTTTTCATCTCCATGAGATGCGTTTGCTTAAGCTTCTCCTGCATTTGCGTAAGCATGTCCTGCATGCGCCGGATCTCCTCATCCTTTTGCAACAGCAGACGATCCGTTTCCGAAATGGCCGCATCGAACCCGTTAGTCGAACTAATCGAGTCGCGCTTTAATTTTCCGCGCTCGCGTAACGCATGCTGCGAAATCTGAGAAATGCACTGCGCTCGGAAGTTTTCGTAGTGTACATCCTATGAGTTAGTTTAAAAAAGGTTATTATTTTTGGAACGCGTATTTGATACGGCCGTGAAATTTACCTGTGTGGTGTCCTTTAGGTCCTGCATGTGAGTGGATATTAAAAATGTGCGCAGCTTAATGAAGTCGCTGTGCTCAGCGTCCTCCACATTGACAACGCCCCAGGGATACTGACGGCCGCGCACCTTTTTGCCGGCAACCTCGAGTATTGTGTTGCTGCCAACAACGGCAAATGGTATGGAGGCTTTCAGGTCGCGGTCCTGTTGCTTAAAGTCGTCATCCTCGTCAGAGTCGCATTCGGGAAACTGATACAGCTGTATGTGATTGTCCTCAAGATCCTGTAGAATGCGCTCCTTCAATTTGCGCACTTCCTGCTTATTTAGACAGTCTGCTTTGCCAATGACCAGCACAATGTTAACCTTGCGATGCAGCCGCCGTATCAGATCTAAATCCATTTGCCTAAGGCTGTAAGGGTACAAAATTAATTTGCAAAAAAATGAGCACAGCAAAGGTAACAAATGTATGCATGCATCTGAGGCCCAACTAACCTGTGACCCCAGGGCGGAACAAAGTACAAGCAACAGTGCACTCGATTGTCCTGTATATTGCGGCGATTAAGTCCGCTTTCATCGGTGAAGTACTGACGAAACTGTTCGTCAATATATTGGGTACACACACGCCAGCTGTCCTCACAATTGACGGCATCACCAAATCCGGGCGTATCGACGACTGTTAAACGCAGCCGCACGCCACGCTCCTCAATGTCCATGGTCTTCTTTTCCACGCGCGTTGTCTTCTCGATACGCTCTTCCACATTGGGCACCTGGCGATTCTTATAAAGATCTCCCAAAAATAGGCTATTGATCAACGTTGATTTTCCCAGACCCGATTCACCAACGACCATTAGTGTGAATTCAAAGCCGCGCTTCACCGACTTGCGATGCACCTGCTCAGGCAACGTGGCAAACCCAATGTAATCACGGTCCTTGTCAAACGACGGTGTTTTCGCTGCATTCATAAGAAAAGAAAGAGTATAAATAAAACATAAGTGTCATTTCATCTACAATTCTGACAGTTAAGTGCATTGTACTTTGGGCACAAGCACAGGGGGCGGTATTGGGTGGGTGGTCGATGGAGGTACTATGTTAAAAAGGCACGTGCATCAGTGTTGCCCAGCGTTTTGTTATAAAACTGAGTACCAGCAGCTCCATTTAGCTCATTAGTGCTTAACAAATAAATTGCTTGGCCCGCTTAGTCCAAGTGGTAACAAACAAGGTACTTCACACTCACACACGCGCACATACACACACACACACACGTTTACAACTGCATCTACTTACACATGTCGGCTGTGTGAAATGACTTGTCTTGCGTTTGGCGTATTATTCTTTTCCGTCGAGTGTGTATATATCCAATACTGCTTACTTCAGCATCTACCAAGAATTCGTCTTGACTTTGACAAGATTTGGTTGATTGTTATCTAATTTCTAAATTTAAGTTGCTTTGTTTATTAATACAAAACAAAACTAGCCCAGAGCTTTTTGAACACTTTCTTTATTATTTTAAAAGTTATATTTTGGTTTTTTTTGCTTAGTTTCAGCACGCTTCAAACCACGGAGCCGAACAGCACTTTTACAAGCAAAACATGTCTAAAACACACCAAAAATCCAACAATCAAATAAAAAGGAAGGTGGAAGAAAACGAACAGCCCATGGAACTTTAACGGGTCACCGTAGGGCTCTTTCTCTCTTTATTTTTTCTAATGTGCGCGTTCTCTCCAGCTCAAGCTCATTTTATCTCCAAAAAGGATAACAGTAACTAGAAATACACCCGATAGTTACGCTCTTTCTCTTTGCGCCTGCGCCTAACAAGAGCAGCAGAATGGCAGCCGGGACGAAGGCAAGACCAATGCGTATATTTGCCAGGTTGGTTGTTGCAGTTAATAGTTACAGTGTTGCCAGATGAGGTTTAAATCGTCATATTAAATAATTTGAAATGAACTTGCTTAAATTACTCAACATTCAAGATTTATTTTCATAGAAAAAGAAAAAATTATTTATTAATCAAGGTAGTTCTCTGTTTTTTTTTTTTTTTTGTATACTCCTATATACCAAAGGTATCATAGTATATTGGCTTTGTGCAATGTCCATCATGGTGTCCGACCGTCCGTCCGTATGACGTTGTTTTTAAGTGATTTCTGAAAGTTTAATATAATCAAAACACTAGCAACTAACGCTTTATCTTAGTTTTACGCAATATGATATCTTATGCGGCTTGCATATTCAAATTTCCACCCACCCTTGAAGCCCTACTTAGCTAAGGGTGGGCGTTCCACATTCCCATTCACAGCTGTGCCACGTAGCAATAAATCGAGTTTGGGCACGTCAAGTAAACAGTTCGAACGGAAAAGAACTTTTATTAACTTCCTACGCGTGCGTCGAGTATAAAACTCGAAAAAATCATTTGCACACCCCTGTCAATTGTTTGCAGCCCTTGAACACTGCTGAGTCTACTTATCGATAACAAAAAGAGGAAATCAAGAACTGGAAATGCAGCCGCATGTATTGCAAAACCAAAGAACAAAAGCATATAATGCTCCAGGGTGGCCGCCCATATGGTAGTTAGCCAAAGGAAGAGGTGCATAGCAGTGATTACAAATGTTTGGCCTTGATTCCCAGCAAAATTTAAGTCTAAGTCTCAATATCGATTTAAAATCCAATTCCAGCCCTGTCTGCGAAAGTAAACTGAGCGCCAAAAATCAAATTTTACAGAAGGGGTTTTTATAGTTTAGAATAAATTGATTGGAGCATTTAAAGTGACTTTAAGTCGTTTAATTTTTTTTTAAGAGGCAATCATGGTTAACAGTAATGGAGGCTATATTCGGTTTCTTATTTTTTTAATTAAATCTTAGTAGAGATTATTTATTTATATGGCAGGTGTGATATGACCGATTTTGACAAATGATCTTACTGCAACAAACATAAGACCTATGCCAAAATTTCAGCTCGATAGCTTAAAAACTGTAAAACGAGTTTGCATAAAAACCGAGGGATAGACGGACATGTCTATTTCATGACAAAATTATAACACATTTTTCATTATATTTTACTTTATAGATTAAAATAGCGTAATATTTTTGCTGCTTACGTTAAATTACTCCGTTTGGAGGTCGATGCTGGGACGGTATGAGGATGCTTGTGTGTCGCTTGGGTTGTTCGGCGGAAATCTTAATTATACCGAATTGGCTTTTACAAATTTTTGATGTCTATGCGTGTGGTAATGGTCAACATAACCAACCAACTGAATTATCGTCTGCAGAGTTTTGGAATGGTTTCTAAGATAGTGGTTTAGTGGTTTAAGGTTAAGGATCTTGTTTCTCGCATGGAATGATGCATCCACTATGGTACTTCTTCGTACTAAGTTCTTCCTTTGCTCTAGAAACTTTGTACTCCAGATCGGTCTGTGTGACGAGACGTATAAATGTCCGAGATCCAACTATTTACACGTATGTGTTATCAACTTATAAAGCAAAACAGAAAGTTTCAGTGAAAAATGCATTCATCAAAATACTTAAGTGGACCAGTGTAATCCTATTGTCAATGGTTAAAAGCTTTTGCATGTTGGTATAATCAATACCATGTCGCATGATGAAACATGTGCAACTAACATTAGTACTCCTCTAGCAAAGATATAGAGTATTTTAGTTATGTGCAGTATATATCATGGAGTCTGCCTGAATGGACGCATCCTGTTTCAACACTACAAATGCTATACTTATAACGTTGCAAACTTCTTTGTTCGAGGACGGGACAGATACTGTCAATATAGTATAAGTCCGATAATTTTGCATAATTAATGACTTCGATAGCTAACAAATTCAAATAGATAACCAAGTAAGAAAGCTCTAGTCAAAAATCCCAACTAGGACATACTCTTAACCCCTTACCCATAATGCATTTTTGTTAGGAATACTCGCCTTAAAACTTCAAGGTTTCCATGTCCTCCACACTTTTTGCGCTTCAGTTACTGAAAAAGTAACATCCACCACAGATCCACATCAACAATTAAAATGCCACGCCGACGGATACCAGCCGTCGAATGGCTTATTTTCCCCTTCGCAAGTTGTCTTTTTAACACTTGCAATTGTTCTCGTATTAAAGTATTCAGCAGTCAAATGCGTTTGGAATCTTCTTATTTGTAAACTAAGATGTAAGAATGTGAGAAATATAATGAATTTTAAGGTTTTCTGTGCCAAAAAGAGGTAAATTCGGACAGGCAATAAGACGGACATTCTTCAAAATTTCGCGAGGCAAAGTCACTGTTTCTTTGGTGATCATAGGATTGTGTTTCTAGAAATGAATGTCAGGAAACACATATGCAAAATTGTTACTGCCGTAAAAAAAAGCTGAACTGTTGCGAGATTCGCTCATAAATAAACAGAAACAAAACAAACGTTAAAGACACACAATAAAAGCCATACAATAATGAAAACAAACAAGCGAAATGCGATCGTTCTTATGAGTTAAGCATGTCCCAAAAACCACTTAAGTTCTTTAACCGTATCTGTGTTTGTTTCGGCATCTGTCGTATAAGAAGTATAAACAAATACAAAAATGTGCACATATTGGCTCTGCAATGTTATAAAAACTGTCAAATGCACAAATATCCGTTCATTCAGTCCGTTCAAAAAATCTCGGACTTAATTCGAAAATAAACTTTCAAAAAAGAATCTTTATCCAGTGAGACGCAATGCTTAGCTTTTTGAAGGCGATTGCGCCCCCCATTCAAATGTCATGTTTATGTTGTCGTTGGTTGAAAGGGGGAAGCGCGTATAGGAAATGCATTTTACAGTTCATTGGCTAGACTCTGTCATCGATAGAACTGGCACAAACAACACAACATTCGAGAAAAAGGGCAAGCGTGAAAAGGGGAGGCAAAGGGAGCAAGATGGGATACTGGATGGGGCCACATTCTTATTCTCATTCTCATCGCTAATGGAAGCGTTACATTTGCTGTTAGTTAGACGCATTTGTCGGAGTTCACGGGTGTCAACCACTTAAACGTTGTGGTCCCCAAATGGGCTCTTCGAAAGCATAGAAATTCCCAGTATTTAGTATGAATGGTATATACATAGTATATTAAGAATGCTAGCCACATTAAAAGTGGGAGCGAGTCACGTGCTCACGCGACCCATTCAATATATTCACAGAGTTGTTTAAAAGAAATATAGAAATTAAAGGGGGTCAAACTAAAAAGTTATTCGAGGTGCCAACAGACGCACAAGTATTTAAGTTGTATTCCTTAAATGCAACATTATTCCTTTGCATAACTCCAATGTTCTACAAGAAAATTTTTAAAATTGTCTCTAGATTTAACAGTCTTTGAGATTATTTTCTTGTCTTAAGAGATGGATAGTACAATGCAAAGAAAAGGCGAAGAGATATCGAAGTCAATATCGATAGTGTTCTTAGAATTTGTGTAAAAAAAATAATAAAAAATGATAGCAACAACAAACAAACTTGTCTTATTATGAACCCCTTTTTCTGAAAAAGGTTTAATATATCTAATCGTTCGAAGAAAATGTGGTGACTTATCATACAAAAAAAAAGCCTTGTTTTTTCATCGGACTTATTTAAGATTCGATTAATATCTATTCAATAACATTGAAATTATGCCTATTTAAAAGGCATTGTTACTTTAATTTGAAGAGTGGAAAGAACTTCAGAACTAATTTTTCTATCGCAAAGGTTTGTCTTTTTAGCGACGATATCATCATTCTGACAGCTTATTTGACGGCGCACTTAGCACACAGTTTCAAATTTGTAGACGTACACGTTTTAAGTGAATCTCGGCACAGATTCTCGCGACTTTTCTCTCGCTTTTCCTCCCCCTCGTCTCTGTGTCTTTGGCGCGTTTTGTATCAAGTCTTGTGTCTCAATTTCATGCAATTAAGTTCAATTCGGGCTGGTTCTAGGCCTCAAATGTTGTTGCCTCACCCGACAAGCGGATTCGAGTGGCTTTTGTTAAACGCACATGCACTGCCCCCGCAACCTCCACTGCAACAATTACCCCAGTCATTGCCTTCTAAGGCCAGAGGCAGCAAGTCAACCAACCATTGAACGCAGTGCAATGGCATCGTCATTGGTTTTGGTTTCGTGTTGCAGCTTTGTTCCTTAAGGCAATGAGTAAACAAACCAAAGGCAGCAGCAGCAGCAGAAACGGCAGCAACCACCGCAGATTGCACCACCAAAAGGGCCACTCGATGCGCTCCCAATGTTCCATAAATAGACGTTGGCAGTTGTAGCACGTTGAGAATTCCAATCGTTCGCCTTTCCTAAACAATTGACGCACGTTTTAAAGTAGAAGCTTTAAACTTTCCCTTCAGCACAATATTACCCCATACCCCAACCTTCTTTCAAACCATTCCAGCAAATTTTTTTTTTGCCTTAAAATCTTTTTGTCGTCTTCTGCAACTCAGACTTCTGCTTCTTTTAGAATGGCATGTGCCAAAATTTCATGTATTTTTTTTTTGCCGTGAATTTTTATACCCTTAACCCATAAAATGGGTAAATAAGGGTATAATGGTTTTGTGCAAATGTATGTAACAGACAGAAAGAAGCATCTCCGACCCCATAAAGTGTATATATTCTTGATCAGCATCAACCGTGTCGATCTAAGAAACACCGGAGATATCGCATATTGGTCACTGAAAAAATACACACAAATGACTGCAAGCATTACGTATAGGGTTTAGGGTATTTCCTAGTAGGGATTTCTCGACTAGAGAATTTTTTCTTGTTTTTTTTCTAGTATACATATATTTTCACTGTAAATACCATAAACACTCCATTTGTTGAATACCACTTAATATGAACAGGATTTATTTTGCATTGGTTTGTCCAAGTTGTAAAAAAAAAGTGAATAATGTCTTAAATGTTAACAGCAAGTTATTCAACATGTTTACGTTTAAATACGTTAAAATTTTACTTTTTTCTAGTTTCGGGAGTTCCCTATTTAGACGTACGTATATGGTGGACACACAAAAATTTTAATATTCGCTCGCGCTGAAGTGTCATCAAAAATGTGTTAAAAAACACAACTTTTTACGAAAGGGCAGAGATTCAAAATAATCTGTGAATGGAAGCAAATGTTAAAAGCCTTGCAAAACAATTCCTACACAAAACCGATTTTTTCAATAAATCCTTTAGACTTTTGTTTGCTCGTAAACATCTGTTTTTATTTAACGACGTGTAATTGGTCTTGAAGAATGGTAATATTGATTCTTTTGTTCATTAAATTTTGGTATTCGAAAAGGTGAACAACTTGCAAACGCGAACTCTACTTGATTTTATATGTTTTTCACGTTATCGTGCCTGCACTTTATGTGCTCTGTGTATGGAGAATTTGCTATGAAATGAGTAGCGCATATATAGCGAGCTGAGTTGGTAAAGGTGGTATGTGCGTCAGTCAGACTTGATCAACATTATTATTTATGTGGCAAATGCAAGGTCTTTACTTTAATAAGTAGTAGTATAATGATCCGAGAATGGATTTTCGTACATACTTTTAAATATTTTTTACCAAAAATTTCCAATTATATGATATGTTTAATATTATTTTGCGCAAAACATTTAACATTCGGGTTCTTCACGAATTGACAAATCTGTGCGCTCATTCACGCGCCAATTGTGACTAAACTGTTTCCTATTTTCACATTCTATTACTTGTCCTGCCCCGCGCCGACCTAATGTCTAAAAGTTATGCACACACCGCCCTCAAGCCCATGCTACGCCCCCTAATTTAGACAATGCAAGGGAACAACAATAACATATGTAATCATTTACCAGCTGCCGCAACAACAAATAAACTGGGGTTTTAACAATAAAAAAAAAAAAACATTTTTAATGACTTCTCAAATACTGTATTTAAAGGGGCAAGTGGTCAGGCAAGAAGAGAGACAGAAAGATAGAGAGAGCTATTGCAAAAATATAACAAAAGAATATACACTAAACGAAAAAGACAAGAACACCATAATAATTTGCAATTATTGTTTAGATGTTCAGTTTAGTCACAAATTGTTGAATGGAAAAAAACAAAACAATAGCGAAATATGAATTGCTTGACTGTGACGTCAGCGAGTTTAACGAAGGTAGTAGATAAAAAATAAATGTATGAGTATATAAATACATTCATATACACACACATATGTATGTATGTACATAATAGACGATAGTGCAAACAACCTTTATAAATGCTGTATTGAAAGCTTGGGAATATGACACATTAAAACCTTCTAAATGTTGATTATCTTATCACGTTTATATGAAGGTTCATCCAACCTTATTTAGTTTATGCAGTCAAGCTTGAATCACACTAAACAATATAATACATACTCTCCAAGTGTTAGAAGAAACATAAACATTATTGACACTGTTTTTAATTTTTCAACAATCATTTTATGTATTTAACTTTTTCATTTAAGAGTATTAAATTATTTTTTGTTTGGATTATGATTATGCGTGATCAAAAATAATTTTGAAAACAAGAAAAGAACTTTAGTCAAAAAGTCTCGACTAAGACACGTTCATTCTGCTTACTGACAAAGAATATATTTCACTTTGGTAGAAAATACTTTCTATTATACCCTTTTTGAACTTATTATGTGCTCAGGGTATATAAAACCAAAACGCAACAAAAAGAAAGCAACAAACATGTCATCGAAAAGCTGGATCAACTGCTAAGTGAACAACGCTAACGACATGTCAACTTCTGTTAGCTGCGGTCACGTTGCCATAGACATGAGGCACACACTTTTAGGTCAAGATATGGGCCTGGGCTTTAATCTCCAAACTGCAGTCGATGGCAGCTTGACGCCCACCAAAAATGGGCAGGCAGAAACCGCAGCGCAACCAGAGACAAGTTGAGGTTCCGACTCCGAGCCCGGAGCGAAAGCGGCAATGACGACCGTAAAAGTTGTGCCAAACCGAGAACAAAAGAGAAAAATAGTAATAGAATGGCAATGGATAAAGAAACACAACCAAGTGGGAATGGAATGGGAGCAAGGTACAACAAGTATGGTGCAAAAGAATACTTATAACTTTGTACTTTTAAAACTCATATGGCCAAAAGCTAAAGTTGTTCAGTAACTTGGAAGAGATTTTAAGAAAAACGTATATGCGTGACAGAAATATTAAACTCGTTTGTATACCCTTAACCCATTAAGAGATACTTACAACTGCAATCAAAATAATAGCAACACATTTCTTCAAAAAATAAACATCTTGTTTACAAATATTTTCAAATAATTCATTTTAATAAATAGCTGTATGTATGCCATTTGAAAAGTAACAGCACCACTAACGCACTCTTCGTCAAAATCGATAAGCTTACACAATCTGCATATTGTTAATAAACTTTACTTATTTATACTATAATTTGAACTTATCAGGAGCACATAGGTCAAAATTGTATTGTAATTGGTAGTTGCTTTGTAGGGCTATAAAAAAGGGTACAGTCATCAAATTATTGATATTTTTGGAATAGTTCAAAGTAAAGTTGGTTATCTAGTTGGGTTTTCTTTTAAAATGATCAAATTAGTTGAAAAATACAAAAATAGGGCGAACACAATCGATTACAACTGCTTTTTGACCTAACTTCGTTATGTGCAGGGAGCTGTGATCTTTTTAGGACTACAATAAATTAAAGAAACGTCCTAGCCATGTGTGCGATACCAGTTTTCGAATCTGTGTCAAGGATTTTGCGTGCAAACAGTTATAGTTGGGGAGTTTGGGTCTAAAAAAGCAGACAGAAGGCGTGACATCCAAATATGTAATACAGATCTATGTCGGATGTCACCAACAATATTCACTTACAATTTTGTGACTTTAGTGGAAAAACTGAAAAATATATAAATTTTAAAGGGTTTGGCATCCGGTTCTTTCCATTTAATACAAATCTTTAGGGGATGGTGACTTCTGCCTCCCTTCTAAATTTTGTGACTCTAGCTTAAAAACTGGCGAAAATACATTTATTTCCATTTTTCAAAGACGTTGGGGCGTGGACCGTAAATGGCTAATTAGTTTTGTTGCAGACCTGTGTCGGTTTGTTAGTTGGGATTTCTTTGCAAGAGCCGTCTTACTGTTGACCTTGCATTCCTGCTGGTCTGTTAGCAGAACTCGATTTAAAGTTTGTATAAAAATCAAACCTAAATATTACAACTATTATATTAGAATAAATGATACGCCAATTTTTTTTACTCTCTTTACTACGGTTTTGTAAAAGTCGTTAAAGTGTAAAGTTTTGTAGTGAAGCAATGTCTTTATGTTAAAAGATTTTTATTAAGCTTACCACGTTTGTTTATTTATCTTGGTTGAAATTTCACCGTATTTCGGTCAACCGATTGAACACAAATTTGGTATGATAATACATTTATTTAATATTTTTTAAATTCAATTGTTTGACTAATTTCAAAGAATTAATTTGGTAAATATGCACAAGTGGGGCTGCAGCCCAAAAGTGGTCCAAATTTTTTTTAAATGTTTTTTATCACTAATATATGGTAGCCAATGGGATATTATGGTGGGGGACGCCCTGGTTCGACAGATTTACCAAACTTTCATCGCCGTAGAAGCAGTGGCTCACGCCACTGCTAAGGCACTGTTTGCTATGTTCCGGAGCAGATCACACAAACTCGCCGTTTCATGTTCCGCCGGAATAATCCAGATCACACCACGCGTCTGTCGAACCAGGGCTGCAGCTTAAAAGTGCTCCAAATTTTTTTTTTATGTTTTTATCACTAATATATGGTAGCCCATTGGATATTATGGTGGGGGACGCCCTGGTTCGACAGATTTACCAAACTTTCAAACGCCGTAGAAGCAGTGGCTCACGCCACTGCTAAGGCACTGTTTGCTATGTTTCGCATATCGCGCGAGATTATGTCGTTTTGAAAACGTCGAGTTTGTGTAATCTGCTCCGGAACATAGCAAACAGTGCCTTAGCAGTGGCGTGAGCCACTGCTTTTACGGCGTTTGATAGTTTTTACGGCATTTTAAACTCGCCGTCGGCGATCTTAAGTCGTTTTGTGTGTGTGTGTATGTGTGTCGAGTGCCATGGCACTACTTACTCATCACCTCTACTGTAATTTCTACTGTAATGTAATAAAGTAATATTTTTCTTTATGGCGAATTTTTTATTTTTTTTATGGGGTTTTATGGCGTCCCCCACCATAATATCCCATGGGCTACCATATATTAGTGATAAAAAACATTTAAAAAAAATTTGGAGCACTTTTGGGCTGGAGCCCCACTTGTGCATATTTACCATTAATTTCAACATTGTTCCACGATCAGAAGGTGAAAGAATTGTCATTAATTAAAGTCTACTTTGGTAAGAAGGCAAGAAAGTAATGTTTTTGTCTCAGTTTAAAACCTTTCGTGCGAAAAGCACAAACTGTTTTTGCACCGATTTTAATCCATCCTAACAGATTCTGTATTTGGGATACCATATACAATGTCCATAGTCCATATTCAAGATTCGGTCTGACAAGAGAAATATAAAAGTGTTTGTTATGTAGGGATCGTCAAATTCCTTTGAGCACCAGGAAACCTTATTTATTAATTAACTCAAAAAGCGAACTCATCGTTGAGTCATACAGTTTGTTAAAATTTGTTATTTAAAATATGTATTTAAAAGATCTCTACTAAAAATTTGCAACTTACGTTTTGGATAAAGAGGAGGACGACTTTTGGCTGCCTCAATACTATTGCTGCTGCCGCTGTTGTTGTTATTGTTAAAGCTGTTAATGGCATTGGCAACAAGGCTGCCCTCAGCTAATCCCGATGCATCTCCTCTGCTGGCTGCCTGCGTCAGCGATGGCGGTTGCGTTTGCGGCAGCGGCGGCGGCTGTTGTTGTTGTTGTTTAAAAGGTCCGCTACCGCCTAAGATGCCGACGCCGCCGCCGCTAAAAAGGCGGCGCTGCTGCTGTAGGTACGCCGTTTTGTCTGCTTTTGATGCTGTTGTTGTTATTATTTTTGCTGTTGATTATACACACATACATACATACATATTATTTGTAACTATAAAAAAAGTTTATGCTAAGTGTTCGGGCCATTTACTTTTTATTGCATTAGTGCATATAAATATGTTCATATGTTTCTAGTTAATTCTAGCGCTTATCAACGATCGAGATAAACGTGTGTAAATATGTAGGCATGTGTATTTAGCCGTAGCTGGTAACATTGTCCCAAGTACCGAAATTTTTGTATGCAATTAAGCCGTTAAAAAACCCACGAAAAACAGATCGTATTCTGAACATTTTGTGTATATATGTATATATTGTGTGCCATAATATGCTAATCGTTCCTAAAAAACACTTTCCACAAAAGTATTTTTGAACATTGGCACAAAATATTCGGAAACACAAAACAAAATGATTTATACGACTGAAAAATTTATTCATATTTAAATATTTTTAGGGATGGCTATACATAAACGCATGTATGTATGTATGTATTTCACTTTTGACATTAACTGCTGTTTTTGCACATCTTCAAACGCTGATGACTTCGGATTCACGTGAGAGTGTAATAGGTAGCAATCGTGCAAAAGTAAATGCATATGTATGGACTTTTATGGTTTCCCACTCTCGCACACACCCAGACACGTATAATCTAATATAGTGTTTGTCCTGCTGACACAATTTTGTGCGTAATTGAAATCGAATTAAGCGCGTATATAATAACAACAGCAAGTTAACGGTGCATTTTTGGGCAGCTGTTTTTGTCGTTTATTTTCGACAGTAACCGAGTGCAACCAGCCTGCAGCAGCGGCTTTACCTTGACCTACACGAACAGAATACCAAACGCGCACACACACCGAACAATTTGAACCACTACTACACAGGCACACAATAATAAACAAACAAAAAAAATTCCAGTTGAGTTGAATGCAAAAATTGCTCACAGACGATCTTGTAATAAAGCAACAAACTTTAATTATGTATTCGTTAACATTCGTTTTTAAATACCTCCCAGCTTGCGCAGAAACAAACAAAACACAACCGACCCGCTGCCAGTTTAACCGATTATTGAGCGAGAAGTCTATGTAAGGCTTACATTGTAAGCAAACAAGCGGCCACCAACGAGTATGTAAAGGTAACAGAGATAAAAGAACTGGCGAAAAATTTTACTCGCCCTTGAACAAATCTGACGAGAGGTCGTAGGTAGAGAAAAGACAGAACAGCTGCTTTGTTTATACTTCCGTGCTGGCCGCCGCATTTGTTGTTTTGATTTTTTGCTGCTTACGTTTTGGTATACTTATTTGGCTGCATGTGAACACAAAACGTATCGCAGGTCAGGCACGTCTTTGTGTATATGCATAAATGTGTACCCAAAGGCTGGCTGTTGTAGCAGATATGTATGTATAAGCTGCACAACTAGAAATACCCATTGTCCCAATATGAAATTAATCGCATGGACATTTTTGCAGTATGCCAATCAAATAAAAGGGTTATAAATATATCATTTTGAATACGAAACAAGTTTATTTTTATTGTTGGTTATATATTAATGTTTAGCCACTAATAATTAAATATATATAACCAACTAATTCCAAAACTATAAGAAAACGTATTTGAAGGAATCATGCTAGGGTATTTAATTTTCAGGTGTGTTATTGTACAAAGTTACTGTGTAGTCTGTACCACCCAATTACCACAGGGTAGCTGAAGGCAACTGAAAAGAATAAATATCAAAAATCTCGGCAAACGAAGCCAGCACAAAATGAAACGCATCACACGCATACTAATACTTATGCATTTTTTACTGTCCCCGTCTTACAAAAGGCGGACAGCAAAGAGCAAGTGAAACAAAACAGCCGCATACATAAAATGACCAAGCCAAGTTCTGCGACAGCACAACTACAATAGGCAAAGCTAACAAGACGCAGCAACTGCGCTATTTTCAAATACCCTTTCTGGCAATATTAGGTGGAAATCAATGAAACCACTTACATATAATTTAAATATAATACATAACTTATTTTGACTATTTTAATGCAAATACCCTTACTCTAGGATTAGTTAACAAACTCATAATAAAATGTCTTTATTATTCATACATGCCCTACCTAATTAATAAAAAACTTGCAGACTTTAATGCTGAAATTATATTCTAGTATCTTATGATTACCCATTTATTTACGCAAAGCTTATAAAAATTCTATACTACCCTCCCATGTAGTTAAGCAGCCAGTCGATTGAAGCAAAAGTGTAAAATTGCCAAACTCAAGCTAAGACGAGATTTGACAACAACACAAGAAGAAATGAACAGCAACATATTATTGCTGTCGCTTTCTTCGCACACGTTGCCATCAAAACAAAGTAAAAAAAATGATCGCCGTTGATTCTTTGTCACCAGCTGATTTTCAAAAAGGCGGCACCTCATTTGAAAAGGCAGACGCCGCCAACTTAACTCGCTATGTTCCCCTGTTAGCGATGTTCTTTTTCTGTTAAAGTTGCTGTCTCTGGTTACCCCTCTGTTAGTATTGAATACTCTTTGGCGGCCACTCTTAAAATTATATACTCACATAGTACTGTTATGGTAACATTTAAACATGTGCAGAATCACTGCTCTGCTTACATACCGCCAAGTAGACTTGGGATTTGAACACTGCTCGTTTTGGTGAACGCATAATAGGCCCTTTTTACTATTCAGTTACAGTAAAACTTATCGATAATTTACCAAACCTGTTCCTACTATTTAGTTACTGAAATTTCAGTAAATAAATCAGCTGTTTGATTTGAGTTTGATGATTTAAAGTAAGAAAAATTGAGCAAAACTTAACTTTTGAAGTGTAAAAAAGCCTTTTTGCCAAAATTTCATGGCTACCTGCAATGCCAGCCATCTTTATTGCTTGTTGTGCAGGAACTAAAAAAAAAATTTAAATATTGCGTTTACCTTTGCACAACTTAGGCCCAATTTCTGAACGTCTGGTTAGGTAAACTAACTGACGTTTAGTCAAATTTGAGTTTCTCAATGTCCAGTAAGGAGTAAATGAAAAACAAACTAACCGGAAGGTTGGGTTGCGCTTAAAATTTAATAGTGTATTTCCTTTATCCAGTTATTCTCAGTAGGTGTGTTCGATAGCTGCACTAGGTTGCCCTAGTGTACACTAGTTCACAAAAAAGTGTTCGATAGCTGCACTTTTTTACACTAAACTGTTCTGCCCTGTGTTTTATAGTGTGCCCTGACTTACACTTTTCTGCACTTTTCTACACCATCAAAAATCAAGAGCAGAAAAGTGTAGAGCAACAAAACAGCTGTTTTGTTTCAGTTTTGTTCTGAATGTGAATAAACAGCTGTTTTTTGTCAGTTAAGTTTTTGAACACTTAAATTGAATTACAAACGTTGCTTTAAATAATAATCAAAAATTGTCTGATGAAACCATAAATAATTTGTACATTGAAGAGGAGTATTTGCGTGCATTTCAAAGTAGCAGATTTGCTTAATATTTATTTTCATCTGTTACAGTCAACTGATTTTGGCATCATTTGCTCAAACTCACACCTATTTTGTTCGATAGTAGCTTTGCACTTTTTTGCACCTTAAATTTTCAGGGTTGTATTTTTCGTGTTCTGTTCTGCACTGCACTACCCTACACTTTTTACTAACGAACAGACCTAGTTATTACCATTTTGGGTAACTGAAGTTCATTTTGCGTGTATTTTTCCATAAGGAATTTACTGCAGTAAACCTTCAGTCAATGGTAACTGGCAATAACTGGTAATCGGCTATCGTACTTTTTCGATGAACATCGCTGAAATATCGCTGTTAATGGATAACATTACGTTAACATAGCTTAAACAGGTGATTGAAATGTGCAAAGATAAGCGCAATATTTAAATTTGTTTATTGTTTCTGAATTACAAGTAAAAAAGAATGCAGACCATGCATGTTTGCCAATAAAATTCGACAAAAAGGCTTTTAAAATTTCAAAAGTTAAGTTTTAGATTATTTTTCTTACTTTTAATCATCGAACTCAGATCAAAACAGCTGATTTATTTACTGAACTTTCAGTAACTGCATAATGGAAATAGGATTGGCAAATGTCCAATAAATTTTACCATAACTGGATAAAGGAAATACACTATAATAGCGTACCATAACTGGATAATGGAAATACACTATAATAGCTATAAAATAATAGGAACAATATACAAATTTAAATATTGCGCTAACCTTTGCACATTTTAATCACCTGTTTTAGCTATGTTAACGTAATGTTATCCAATAACAGCGATATTTCAGCGATGTTCATCGAAAAATAACGATAGCCGATTACCAGTTATTCCCAACGAGTATGTACTAGTAACAGAGATGTAAAAATAACTGGCGAAAAAATTTTACTCGCCCATGCCCTGACCTGACGACGGGTCGTAGGTAGAGAAAAGACAGAACAGCTGCTTTTGTTTATACTTCTGTGCTGGCCGCCGCATTTGTTGTTTTGATTTTTTGCTGCTTACGTTTTGGTATACTTATTTGGCTGCATGTGAACACAAAACGTATCGCAGGTCAGGCACGTCTTTGTGTATATGCATAAATGTGTACCCAAAGGCTGGCTGTTGTAGCTGATATGTATGTATAAGCTGCACAACTAGAAATACCCATTGTCCCAATATGAAATTAATGGCATGGACATTTTTGCAGTATGCCATTCAAATAAAAGGGTTATAAATATATCATTTTGAATACGAAAAAAGTTTATTTTATTAGCCACTAATAATTAAATATATATAACCAACTAATTCCAAACTATAAGAAAACGTATTTAAAGGGAATCATGCTAGGGTATTTCATTTTCAGGTGTGTTATTGTACAAAGTTACTATATAGTCTGTACCACCCAATTACCACCGGG
Source organism: Scaptomyza pallida (assembly GCA_018152965.1). Classification (NCBI taxonomy): domain Eukaryota; kingdom Metazoa; phylum Arthropoda; class Insecta; order Diptera; family Drosophilidae; genus Scaptomyza; species Scaptomyza pallida. The sequence goes on along the minus strand of JAECXP010000019.1, from coordinate 2,495,413 downwards.
TAGCTAAAGGCAACTGAAAAGAATAAATATCAAAAATCTCGCCAAAGCGAAGCCATCACAAAATGAAACGCATCACACGCATACTAATACTTATGCATTTTTTACTGTCCCTGTCTTACAAAAGGCGGAAAGCAAAGAGTAAGTGAAACAAAACAGCCGCATACATAAACAAACCAAACTCAAGTTCTGCGACAGCACAACTATAATATGCAAAGCTAACAAGACGCAGCAACTGCGCTATGTTCAAATACCCTTTCTGGCAATATTAAGTGGAAATCAATAAAACCACTTGCATATAATTTAATCATAACAAATAACTTATTTTGACTACTTTAATGTAAATACCCTTACTCTAGGATTAGTTAACAAACTCAGAATAAAATGTCTTTATTATTCATACATGCTCTACCTAATTAATAAAAAACTTGCAGACTTTAATGCTGAAATTATATTCTAGTATCTTATGATTACCCATTTATTTACGCAAAGTTCATAAAAATTCTATACTACCCTCCCATGCAGTGATGTCATTTCCGCTTTTTTCCCGTCAGATTTGGCTGTCTTTCAAGTGTGACGGCGGGTAAAATTTGAAAACAGCGGGCAGCGGGAATTCTAGATTTTTTTGTAAATTTAAGCAGATTTTTTTTTAAATTTTACTTTTACTTAATTTTGACAGTTGTTTTAATTGAGTTTTATAGCCAATCACCAGAGCACATTTTACATCTAACATCTTACATCAATGATGTTACAAACGCCGTCCAAATTGTCTCAAAATATTCCAACATCCTCAAAATGTTTCATTCCAAGTGTTTTTTTACTTAGTTCGATAGTTTGACCCACCACTAAAAATTGGCATTCACAACGCAATGTCGACGTAAATGAATGGAAATTAAGCAGGCGGGAATGAGCAGGGTTAGTCTCTTGAAAATTTTAACGTTATTTTTTCAACATTATTTTTATTGTTAAATTTAGTTGCAAAAACATCAATGCGGATAAATTGGACGCCCGTGTTGGTTGTGCTGATTTGCGTGGTATTCACAAATTAAAATTATTATTATATCTGTTAAATGTCGGTAATATATTCTAGGCAAGAGAAGCCGAAAACGGCCAAAGTGGGGTGCAACTTCATCTTGCCCAATGTTTGCAAAAATTAATGAGTTTCTTGGCTCGTTTGCAATTGACAACGCAAAGGAGCGGTCGTTCCAGTCGACAAGATTGACCCCCAAGATATGGTTGCTCAGGAGGAGACGGCACGCCGCTTCGAGACATCTTCCTCACCAGGCGGGTTCCAACAAGTTCAACAAACATACTCTGCTGTTGAGATGCTATCATTATTGATAATTCCTTTTATTGTTATTCATGTTTTTTTGTATTTATTTATCAAAATACAACGAGAAATATACACACTTGCTTTCACTTTACAATAGAAGAAGAAGACAGTTGATGTAAGATGTAAGATGTTGCAATGTGAACACGAGTTTCACATCTTCCATCGTTCCTATTGATTTGCTCTAGTGTGAATAGGCTATTATGGTGAAAATGGTATAAATGTATTTCTATCGGCAAAGTTTCGATATTTACTTTAATGGAATAGTTTATTGTGAAATAAAAGTGCAAACAAATAAATTGATGATGCCGAAAGAGGTATACAAGCAACAAGTGCGAGATGTCTGGCTGCAAAGCAGTGAATTTAAATCCTGGATTAGGAGGGATCCCACTGATCCAATTTGGGTGTTTTGCAGTTATTGCAAATGCAGCATAACTGCAAAATTATGTGATGTGCGTGCACATAAAGCAACAAAAAACACAAAAATTCTATGGAGGGATTTGTGCAAACAAATTAAATAAATTTCGTTCAAATTCCGATTAAAACGATTGAGCAAGAGGCAGCGCTTTGCTTACTTGTTGCGCAGCATAGCGCAATCGCCCCCATCAACCATTTAAGTGTATTGTGCCAAAAAAAAGTTCGATGACAACAAAATGCACTTAAATTATTAAGAATGCATCTTTGAAAAAATTTATTATTTAAAAAAAAATCAGCTTTTTTCTTAACTTTTTTTCTCTGGGATTCCGCTTTTTTTAGCTTTTTTTTTCGTTGATCCAGCTTTTTTGCTCAGAAAAATATGACATCACTGCTCCCAAGTAGTTAAGCAGCCAGTCGATTGAAGCAAAAGTGTAAAATTGCCAAACTCAAGCAAAGTCAAGAGTTTGAACAACACAAGAAGAAACGAACAGCAACATATTATTGCTGTCGCTTTCTTCGCACACGCTGCCATCAAAACAAAGTGAAAAAGTGATCGTCGTTGATTTTTTGTCACCAGCTGATTTTCAAGAAGGCGGCACATCATTTGAAAAGGTAGACGCCGCCAACTTAACTCGCTATGTTCCCCTGTTAGAGCAGAGTGTTTTCTGTTAAAGTTGCTGTCTCTGGTTACCCCTCTGTTAGTATTGAATACTCTTTGGTTATTCCCAGTTACCATTGACTGAAGGTTTACTGCAGTAAATTCCTTATGGGAAAATACACGCAAAATAAACCTTAGTTACTCAAAATGGTAATAACTGAGAATAACTGGATAAAGGAAATACACTATAAGCTGATTTTTTGTAACGATATATCGTTAAGAATTATCGATGAGGCAAACAGCTGTCCTTAAATTGTTTATGTATTTTGTTATTAAATTAAAATGTCATCACATAAAAAAAATGTGTTTTTTGTCCATGCAACGGAGACGCAATTTGATGAAACAGAGCCACGCATATATACCACGAGAACCTATAGGGATAGGGTGAACTATTTTGCTGAACTGGACGATGCCAAATTTGTACAGCGGTTCAGGCTTGCAAAATCATTCTTGCAAGGATTGTAGATCAATTGGCTTGCCATAGTAATAGGTAAATAGTTAAGTTCTTTTG